>CM076979.1:1079589-1107089 GCA_039105355.1 Benthosema pterotum
ATCTTCTACATTCTCTAGTTGTGTAGACTTGGGCTAATTCACATGATGAATATTTTAACTCTTGAGAGTGTAAACATGAAACCAAATGGACCCGCAAGGGTCCATTTGGTTTCATGTTTACGCTCTCAAAGAGTTACATCTGGCTAACCAACTTTCCATCATTTAGCCTGGGGACCACCTGGAATCCTCTTTGATGTGGCTCTTTGCAGTAACACAATGAAAAATGTGGCTCTTAGTCTGTGACCGGTTGGCCACCCCTGGACTATTACAACCAGGTTGCAACTAGTTGTGACCAGGTTGCACCTAGTTGCAACTAGTTGTGACCAGTTGTGACCATGTTCCTTACGTTGCTGCAGGAACAAGCCAAGACAGCACTGCAGCCTCGCCACTGTCATGCAACTAGTTGCAACCTTGTGACTCTGAATCCATTCCAATCATTATTCCTGCACAAAAAAACTTCCATCGGCGAAATCTCAATCTCACCATATCAACTTATCACCAAACACATTTGTCAACATGGCTATGGCTGTTTTTTTTTTAGCACAGGGAGTATTTTTGTGCAAGTCACATACACACTACTTAAAGCACAATGAAATTTAGCACATATTTGTCTAATATGGAATGTCAATGGGAGCCATACTCTGGACTCCAGTGGTCCAGGTGGTCCCAGCTAATTGTTGGAAAGTTGTTTAACCAGATGTAACTCTTTGATAGCGTAACAATGAAACATGAAACCAAATGGACCCTTAAGGGTCCATTTGGTTTCCAGCCTGAAATTGTGGACAAAAGCAAAAATAAATCTTTAGTTTTGGGGACTGTGGTACTAAAATGACATTTTTAAACCTTTCCCCTCACAGACAATTCCAGGTTAGTTTGAGGTCGCACCTGTGTTTTCCATAGATTTCTTGAACTACTATTCAAAATACTCATTACTACTATAATTTCTACTATTATACTATAACAATGATGGACAGTTGGTAACCAAATGAACCCATATATCTGTAACTCTTGAGATCCTAAAATGAAACCAAATGGACCCTTACGTGTCCATTTGGTTTCATTTTACGCTCTCAAGAGTTAAATTCTATCTAAACTCAGAATCTACGGGGCACAGGTCTCCACCGTCCGGCTCATGACGTCATCCGGATTTATGACGTCATCATGACATCATCCTATGCACGGACATGATGGCGGACAGACACGGGCGGAATGACGGGGTACGATCCATAGTCACCACCTTACGGTGGAGACAATTAATTAAATTGTTATTATTATTATGGTAACAGTTATTAGTTAAATTGTGGACCAACTTGAAAATCCTTAGTTTTGGGTCTGACAGACTGAGTGAACATCAACATCAAATTGTGGTTTGTGGCTAAAATAAAGAAAAAATAGTGGGCCCTCATGGCTGGAAAAAGGTTGAAAACTGATGCTAAACAACAAGGCAGCCTAAGGACAACAGAGACATGGATGTACTGTAGCATTTCCGCTGCAGTGTGAGATGATGCTAAACTGCAGTTCTCTGTTCTGGATCCTGGAGGTGCATTTAGCCTGTGTAAGAGTGAGGGAGGGAACAAACTGGAACAGAAGGCTCAGGGGCGGATCTAGGCATGGGGGGGGGGCAATGCCCCCCTAAAAGCCTAGACTGCCCCACCAAACACAAGGACATCAACAGCATTTCATCATTGAAAACAGAAAACTCTCTGAGTCAGACCTTTAGCTTTATGCATGCTGCGTGTCTGTTGCAACTTCAACAACAACTGATGTTATTATTGATGCTTTACTTGCCTAATAAAAGTCCTGTAACTGAAAATGGTATGGGTGCGGCTCCATCGCCCGTGGCGTGATGAAGCCGCCCCCATACCATTTTCTCTTGCCCTTCCGACATGTTCTCTTGCCCCCCCCCCCCCCCCCCCCCCCCCCCCCCCCCAAAATGGGGCATGTTACATCCGCCCCTGAGAAGGCGTCCGTTTGTCCGTCATGGCCGGGTTTCTTTGAGCCCCTCTGGCAATGTTCCCCCGTAATTTGCACATGTGAACAAATCTATCTATAGCGCAGATAGATTTGTGTTGGAGCTTTTCGTCCGTTTGAGGGTGGATGTTTCACAGCAGGGCCCTTTCATGGACATCTTTGGTGTGTTTGTGTGTGTGTGTGTGTGTGTGTGTGCGCGCGCCATGGTGATCACTTGATTGAGCATGGGATTGAGGATAAAAATATCACACCGATTGTGAAGTGAGGGGTGCTCTTATGATCACAGGACAGGAAAAATGCTAGCCTGGCTCAGCCCTGAATCAGCTCCTTAAAAAATACTACCATATTTTTCCCTGTGATTCAGGGACTGGCTTCCCTGCCTTTGGGGCCGTTTGTGCCGGTTGGAAATCCAATCCCAGCACCTGATTGGCCAACAGCCCTGTCACTCACTTCATTCCAAACGTCGTCTGCTTTCCCAATATTCTTATGGGTTCATACTGTATGAACAATCACTGTGAATACTGCGGCTTTGATCACACCCATCCTAGAAACTGCTGTAGTAGAGAGGGACTTCAGTCTGAATAATGAAGTGAAACATCCTAGAAACTGCTATAGTAGAGAGGGACTTCAGTCTGAATAATGAAGTGAAACATCCTAGAAACTGCTGTGGTAGAGAGGGACTTCAGTCTGAATAATGAAGTGAAACATCCTAGAAACTGCTATAGTAGAGAGGGACTTCAGTCTGAATAATGAAGTGAAACATCCTAGAAACTGCTGTGGTAGAGAGGGACTTCAGTCTGAATAATGAAGTGAAACATCCTAGAAACTGCTGTGGTAGAGAGGGACTTCAGTCTGTATAATGAAGTGAAACATCCTAGAAACTGCTGTGGTAGAGAGGGACTTCAGTCTGAATAATGAAGTGAAACATCCTAGAAACTGCTGTGGTAGAGAGGGACTTCAGTCTGAATAATGAAGTGAAACATCCTAGAAACTGCTGTGGTAGAGAGGGACTTCAGTCTGAATAATGAAGTGAAACATCCTAGAAACTGCTGTGGTAGAGAGGGACTTCAATCTGAATAATGAAGTGAAACGAAGTGGAACAAAATGACAATTCAGACTGAGATCAGGCTAGAAAAATGCCCTAAAATGGTCAATTTTGTGTAGTTCTGAACACATGGTTCTTACTCGACACTGTGATATTCGGGATCAATTCTTACAGCACAGGTATTGTCAATAGAAAGTAGAACTGTATCTAAACATACATGGCCTCCTTGTGCCCGAGCAGAGCACAAGTGTCAAGTAGGCCAGTGCGCCGTCTTAAGAATGTTGATGTCTTCACAGTTATGTAATATACAAACTAGTGTGTGTGTGTGTGTGTGTGTGTGTGTGTGTGTGTGTGTGTGTGTGTGTGTGTGTGTGTGTGTGTGTGTGTGTGTGTGTGTGTGTTCAGGTTGGAGCAGGAGCTTGCAGATCTGGAGTCAGCAGCAGCATGTGTGTCCGTCACACACACCAAGGACAAGATAGAAGAGGACCAACACATTATAGTAAGAACGCACACACACGCATGCACACACACCCCTACCCAAATACAGTAAGGGTTGAAGTGGTTAATGTGTTGTGAGATAATAATAATCTACACCCCCCCCTCCTCCACACAGCCCCACACCAGAGCCCTCTAGTGGGAGAGTTAGGATATTTGTGTACCCGAAGGCAGAGCCCGGAAGCAGAGCGGAGCGTGACTATACAGAGCCTCTTTGAGTCCTATCTGAGCATAACGCTCATGATAACGCTCACTACTCCTACAGTCTCGCGAGACGTGTCACATATCGCGAGACTTTGCTGGTCCCTATTAAATCCCATTCATTTCATCGACATCCGGCTTCAGAGTGGACTCACAGGGCTCCTCCAGGCGCCTCCAGCAGGCGAGCGGCCTGGAGGAGCATAAAAGTGAACGGGAATATCCTAACTCTCCCACTAGAAGGCTCTGCCCCACACACACTTCTTAACACCATCCAATCACTGCATGGCAGAAGATCCAGCACAGACAACTTTGTTTCAACTCCCATAGTTGGAAGTGACAGAGTGTCACTTCCAACTCTGGGATAAAGTTGAAAGCAGCGCTTCCTTTGAAAATGAATGGTAGCCTGCATATCTGTAGCCTGAATGATAGCCTGCATATCTTCATGTGGCTGGCTTCCTTTGAAAATGAATGGTAGCCTGCATATTTGTATCTTCATGTGGCTGGTTTCCATTGAAAATGAAGAGCAGACTGTATCTTTGTATCTGCTGGCTTCCTTTGAAAAAGCATGGTAAACTGTATCTTTGTATCTGATGGTTTCCATTGAAAATGAATGGTAGGTTGTATCTTTGTATCTGATGGCTTCCATTGAAAACGAATGGTAGACTATCTTTGTACAGTGACTGTCAGTGCAGCATCCAATCTAATGTGTGACGATGTAACCAAATCAAATGTCTCCCCACAGGTGACATCATCGAGTTCAGTGAAAGGTAAGTTTCAACACCTCTGTTCTCTTCTCTCCTTCTTCACTTCCTCTTTGGGTCTTTTTTGCCGGTGTGTTACCGTGGCAACCTCTCTGTGTCTCCACTCCTCCATCCCTCCATCCTCTCCTCTCCTCTTCTCTTCTCTTCTCTTCTCTTCTCTTCTCTTCTCTTCTCTTCTCTTCTCTTCTCTTCTCTTCTCTTCTCTTCTCTTCTCTTCTCTTCTCTTCTCTTCTCTTCTCTCCTCTCCTCTCCTCTCCTCTCCTCTCCTCTTCTTCCCCCTCCCTCCCTCCTGTAATCAGCTGTAGAGGTCAGACCAGAGGTAGAGGTCAGGCCGGCTGTTGTAGAGGTCAGAGGTGAAAGGCCCGTGTCTCGGCCAATCAGCTCTGGAGCTCAGGAGGCGGGGCCTATGATGAAAGCAGGTGAGTGGGCATGAAGCCTATAGACCTGCGCAGTGACGTCACTGCCCATGTTCCGGAAGTGTTTTCCCCCATTCATTTTTCTCATAGACTTTTTGAAAATAATTCATATAAAGACGATTTTGCCGCGGACAAAGCCAACAGGGTTGTGACGACACAACAATATATCATATAATATCTAATTAGCAAGAGTTGAAGTAGGGAAAACGGCAGGTTTTTCATCTATTTGATCTTTTTTTTTCAAATGATTTGATGTCCCAAAAGTTGTGTGTGTCATCATGATTTGTCTCGACCCGAGTTGACTTTGTCTGCGTTGTAATCGTGTTTATATAAATTATTTTAGAAAAATCTATGAGAAAAATGGATGGGAAAACATGGGTGACTTCACTGCACAGGTCTATTCATCACCATGGATGGAAGTCTCCGACATATGACCCCTGGTGGTTGATAGTGTTCACTGCTCCCAAGTCACACGGCACCTTTACCCATACTGTACAGCAGTGGTTTCAACCAGTGGTCGGGACCACCAGTAGTCCCTGAGAGGATTTCCAGGTGGTCCCCAGCTAAAGGGAAGGCCTGATCGTAACCAAATGGACCCTCATAGATCGGTAACCCGAGATTATAAAATGAAGGGTGCATTTGGTTTCTTTTACGTTAAATTATATGTAAACATCTGGATTACTTAATTTTCAAGAATCTACAAATTAGCAAATGTAGAAGAATTGTTATTTTGACCAACGTTTTTCTCTCCTAAAGTGTGGGCACAAACTTAAAAATCCTTAGTTTTGGGCCCGAAACACTAAACTCAACATCAAGTCGTTGGTCCGTTGCTAAAATGTATAATAAATAGTGGGCCCTGGTTTGAAAAAGGTTGACATTCCCTGCTGTACAAGTCTGCCACAGTAAGCCGAGACAGTAAATGGCATATATAACTGTTTTTCACAGAATGCTATATTCTCGGAGGAGCATGGATGAGCTCAGCAAGTTTCATGTCAGTGTAGTTTTCACAGGCCTAGACATTGTTTGTGACAATTGATAAAATAAAAAGATGGCTGACTAAGAGCCATTCTCATGTTGTGCTGCAAACTGCTCTGCAAACTAGCTGTGAAAAAGCAGACTGCATGGTCAAGTAATCATTTGGCAGGTGTGGGGTTGCCATGACAGTCAATTATCCCTTCATTAAGGCCCTCCCCAATCCGGCCTTGTCCAGTAGGCATGTTAAAAGAGGAAAGCTTGACCTGAATAGCAACAGTTGCTAAAATATTTGGACTGGCATTGGAAAGGCTGAGGCAGAGGCTAGAAATTGCACAGGTGAGGGTACCTTGGTTCGTTTAGCGTTTAGCCCACTGGCAGAGCCTGACCAGTGTCTTTTGTGGTGTTTCTGGACAATGGTGTGTCCCACATAGATTCAAGGCCAGGCACTGCACGACCTGCGGCAGTGTGGAAACACGTGTGTCGAATGTGAAGTCGGTGAGGCAGATGGTTCTCAGGTTAAGTGCTTTACAACTGTACACAAACGCACGCTCACTGAGACGTGACGTATTTACCTGAAAAGTGGACTGGTTATGTAATTAATTGGCAGGTGTGGAGTTGCCATATGGCAATCAATTGGCTGAGGCAGAGGCTGGAAATTGGTGACCAGTGCCTTTTGTGGTGTTCAAGTGGTACACAGATACACAGATGTCTATCGTAAGCTCTAAACTCCTTATTGTTAAGTTCGCAGTTGGACAATGGAGGAAACCATTCTTTCTTGTCTCATAGAAGGACTGAATGTGCTTGTCTAGTTTTAGTTTCTATGCGTCCATCAGTTGCGTCCAGTTTCACTTGTTCTAAACTCCGGTGATCCATTTTGAGTTCTCTCAGTGGTGCAACCATTCCAAGGCCTACATGACTTTGTCCCTTTGTCCACCCACCTGTAACACTTGTATGTAATGTTTCATGTAACGGAGAAAAGTGGCGTTATTGTACCAACAGGGGGTGCCGTTTCACTAATACCTAGTACACACAGCCATGCAGGACCATCCCGGTTCACACTGTCTTTAAGAGCTGGAGAGACCACTGCATGTTACTGAACAAACATTACTCAATAGACCTTTAGGTAAACCCCGCCCTCTTTTCCACCCTAGGACACTTTCCAGCCAGGCTCATTCATTCCAATGTAAATATCATGGACTTAACACAATAAATACTGGTTCATTTTTGGAACCAGACCTTCAAAATCTTCTATTACCAGAATAAAGACCTTTTTCTAAGTAAGAGCCCCACATTATTACGTGTACACACGCAACGCATTATCGACAGCATAACTGCATGTATCCATGATCGGCATTCCACAGAAGAGCCTGCATTGCGTGAACAAACGCAGGTGACAGGCATGCTCTCGTACAGGCGTTCACCAAACTGTCCTTCGTACAGTACAGTAACATCTGTACGGTACGGACGTAGTAGCCATTCAGAACGGCCTGCATGTATAGTATACATGTTTATGTGTTTTGTGTAATATGTCCCCTAAACCTTTAACATTCTCTGTCTGTCTGTCTGTCCTGTGTCTCTTTCGCTGCACACATGTGTGTGGATGTGTGGATGTGTGTGGATGTGGGGGCGTGTGTGTGCGTGTGCATGCATGCGTGCGCAGGAAGCCAACACAACTCGTAACTCCCGAATGTGGAGTCTGCTGCAAGGCCAAATATGAGTCTGACTGCAGCGTATTGGAGTCTGCTATATATCAGACCTACAAGCTCATAGCGCGCCACAGAATGGCGGTGATGAGCTTGTAGGTCTGCTATTTTTGAAAAATGGTGAAATCTTTGAATCATTTTTCACTTCACAATGGTTTATTAAGGGCTCATCACATGAGCGTGTGTGTATGTGTGTGCGTGTGTGTGTGTGTATACATTGTCTCTTATCTGTACAAGCCGTTAAACTCAGCCTGTGCCCCCCCTACCCCCCCGTTTAGCGGTGTACTCGGTAGAGATCAAGGTGGAGCGTGATAAGACCACGGGTGAGACCAAGGTGCTGTCGTCCAACACGCTGCTCCCCGTCGACCTGTCGCAGCAGGGGGTCAAGGTGTACGAGGATGCACAGAAAGGTGACCTGGCCGCGGCCTAACCGCGGCAAGCACCGCCGCCGTCGCCATCGGCAACCATCGGCCTCACGCGCATGTTGTTGAGTTGCCCCGGCTGGTTTTACGAGAACAGTAGTTTATTATTTATTTTTAGTTATTCATTTGCAGCTTCGAACATTGTTTTGTGGCTTCGTTTTGATGTATTTTATTATAATTTACTATTATTATTTTTTGTGATGGCCCCAGACCACTGAACCTCACCAGCACAACAAGAATGGCCTCTCCTCTCCTTCCTTCCCTCCAATTCCCTCTCCTCTCCTCTCCTCTCCTCTCCTCTCCTCTCTTCTCCTCTCCTCTCCTCTCCTCTCCTCTCCTCTCCTCTCCTCTCCTCTCCTCTCCTCTCCTCTCCTCTGCATCTGTTTGCAGCCCTGCTTATTTATCTTTCTGATTTAGTTTCTTGGATGGTATCTACTCTCTCTCTCTCTCTCTCTCTCTCTCTCTCTCTCTCTCTCTCTCTCTCTCTCTCTCCACCTCCCCTCCATATCTTGCCACTCACACTCCAGCATGACAGTGTCATGGTGAAGTTGGTTACCTGCTGAATTATAAACCATCTCGTAGTTGACTTTTCACACACCTCACGAGTCATTGGCTTATAGGCGGGTATACAACGTACATGGGTTAAACTCTGCAACAACTAGGATTGTTCCGATCACATTTTTTGCTCCCAATCTGATCCTGATCATTTGAGTATGAGTACCTGCCGATCCAGATATTTCCTGATCCGATCACTTTTTTTTTGCTCCCGATACAATCCTGATCATTCCCGATAAATTTCCCGATCAGATACATTTTGCAAATGCATTAAGAAAAAAAGGACTAAAACTCAATTAAATTGTCCCAAGAAAAAAGATCTTATGAAGTCCACCAAATAGCAGAATTATATAGCAGACTAGAATAGCACGCCTCACTCAAATGTGCACTTGGGCAACTCCACAGCAAATTCCACAACATTTATTTACCTGCCATAGTGTTAACCCTTTACCCCTGTGCAGGGAAGGATTATCCAACGGGCACGTTGGGCCCAGGCCCAGGGGCCCCTGAGCTAGGGGGCGGCGGCCCATGAGCTTGAGTGTACGCGTGATCGCTAAGAGGCTCAAGCTCAGGGCCCACCCAAAAAAGGGGTAAAAGTGAATAATAATGGTGCACACGGCCCTTATTAACAATGGGTTTACTAATTTTGTGTCACTAAAATAGCCCCAAAAGTCCTAAACCATCACGCCGCCGCGCCGGGCAGAAAAATCCTCCGGTGTAGGGGGGCCCTTTGGCTGGTGGTGGCCCAGGGGCCCTTAATTTCATAATCCGCCTATGCCTTGTGTTGGATCCTGGTTACACTGGTATATTTACCAATACTGAATGGTCTGATAATGACAAATGAGGGCCGATCCGATACTTTTCCCAATACCGATACAGTATCGGGACATCCCTACAACAAACAAAGAAACGTTCAATAAACATCCAATATACATTCAACAAACATTCAGACACCGACATTTTGTGATTGTCTACACGACCATCTCACACACACACGCATTTCAGCAGGTTACCGATTTCATTGCAACAGTGCCACGCTGGAGTGACTTTCTGGGTACTGGAATTTTATGTTTGTGTGTGTCTCTCTCTCTCTCCCCAGTGGTCCATGAGATGAACGGGGAGGACGGAGGGGTCCAGCTCAGCTCCTCAGAGGTGGAGGACCTGATCCTGAAGGCTGACCAGGTGTCCCACAGCATCACTGTGACCACACAGCAAACCATGGAGGTGAGGCCATCACCATGGTAACCTGACCCCGCCATCTGGGGGGGTAGCAATGCGCTCCTTCTACTGCTCCCATCTGGAAGCACGGGGGCAGACCCGATGCTCTCCGAACAAAATCTGGTGGTAGCTATATGCCTCTGTACGTGGCTGCTAGAGCTGGATCAACGTGAGACTGATGACATATTGAAGCTGTGCCACTGCTCTAATGTAAACAACAACCTAACAACACTACAATTCCAAATTATTTTGGATATATCATATTTTTGTTCTGCTGTTGTCCCACATAGTTTCTGTTTGAGAGTTCCCAGATCAAGGTAGGAGGAGGGAACTAGTGAACTACTACTACCACAATCTGGCAGAGTCAGGTTATGACCATGGACCATGTAGCTTTCTTTTTTTCTCTCTCTCTTTTGTGCGGACACTGTATGTTAATATTCCAACACAACACAGTGCATACAGCTTTCCATCAGCATTTAATTTTCTGGCATTCCTGTACTGCATAGTACAGACACTACAGCACAGTAGGGGTGGGCAAAAAAAAATCGATATGCCAATATATCATAATTCTTAATGTCATGATATCCATATCGAATCGCCAGGCTCAAAATAGTTTTTTTTTTTTATATATTTATGTAGGTCTATTCATTAATGTGTTCATATCAGAAGGACTGAATAGTGTTATCAGGCTACATTTATGTGTATGATTGAACTTTTTGTTATTTATATCATTTAATATTGTTGAAGATGTTCTAGTTGATTGAACTTGTCATGGTTCATATTGTTTAGAATTGTTTTAAAGGGGAATTCCGCCCATTTTCAACATTTTACTGTACTGTATTTTACTTGATGATGACATCATCAAGTTGTGTTTGTGTTATGTTTGTTAATGTTTTTTTTTTTCTTTTAGGACCTTTTTTCTGAGGGTGTACAAGATTTTTTCTGAAAAAAATATTGAAAATGGGTGGAATGCCCCTTGTTCTAGAATAATAAAAGCACAGTCATTTGTGGGGAAAAATGTGATATACCGATATATCAAATCGAATCGCAGCATAATTAAAGGTAGGGGAAGTGATTTCACTTTTGTCAGATATCACCCAAAAAAAAAAAATCTGTTAAAATGCTCTATTATAAGGTGTGGAAACCACATATGGAGTTTCCCCCTCCCCCACGTTAGCAGAGGAGCTAATAAAAGTTCCCCAGGTCACCACAATTCTCCTCCAATCAGGAGAGAGCAGCAGGTTCACATAGTGTAGCTACTCTTGGGGGCCCCTAGTGCACCAGGCTGGTACTACACCATGAATTTCAAATCACTTCCCCTACCTTTAAGAATCGTGTGTGTGTGTGTGTGTGTGTGTGTGTGTGTGTGTGTGTGTGCGTGCGTGCGTGCGTGTGCGTGTGTGTGTGTGTGTGTGTGTGTGTGTGTGTGTGTGTGTGTGTGTGTGTGTGTGTGTGTGTGCATGTGTGCGTGTGCGTGCGTGCGTGCATGTGTGCGTGTGTGTCTGTGTGCGTGCGTGTGTGTGTATCATTTCAGACAGTAGAGGACCAGGCCAGTGCGGTGGTCTCTGCAGTGGAGGCTGCAGTCACTGGTTCAGAGCCAGCTGCTGATCTAGAGCCAGCAGCCAGTGCTGGGGGTCAGGATACTGTCCCAGCCATCACTGGTCTGGAGTCAGCTGCTGCAGGCGCCACAGGTATCTATACCAGGGGTTTTCAACCTTAGAGTAGGCCTATGCTAGAGAGAACACCCTGAGGAAACCTTGAGGCGAAATGGACATAGTGGCCAAAGTTGAGAATGCAGTTTGAGAACATGGGGCCAGTAACATGAACGCGGAATAGGCCCCGCCCCCTCCATAGCTCTCCGCTCTGACGCACGCACGCACACGCACGCGCGCCGATCGTGCATGAGGTCGTCCGCGTTCATGTTCTCGCCTCATGCGCTGAGTGAGCAACTCAATGCAAGTGGATGAGAGGGGAGCTCGGGTGTTCACTGTATTTAATATATACTCTAAGGTTTCAACCTGTTTGATGCCAGGGCCCACCATTTATTCAGCATTTGAGCCACTGACCACCATTTGATGACATTTCAGCCCCAAAGACCTAAAACTAAAGAATTCTTTTGGTTTTGTTCACAATTCCAGACTGGATTTTGCAAACAAAACAGTGTAGACTTCTTAATTCTGTGTGCCTGCCAGTATGGCAGAAGCACACAGGTTGTGATTCGTCAACTTAATCCATAATCATCAGACACTCATATTTATATCCGAAATTTTGACCGCTATGGCTGGCCGCACGGTTTGCACAACCCCCGCAATATATACATCAAAACGTGCGGCTCGGCCGGGAAAGATGTGCTTGTGCTTTTCTTTCCGATACGCGTTACCGTGCCAACGTAATTCGCAATAAACGACGCAAAAAATCCCCATTCGAAATGAATGGGGGCACACCGAAAACATCAGAAAAAGAAGTGCTTATTTGGAGCCACATTACTCTGGCACACTGTGGCGTAGAAACACGATTTTAACTTTAAACAGCAGACGCGGCTCTCGACTTCGTCACGGTTCAGGCGGTATTCGAATATGTTGCACGGTTTGTCCGCTATCGCAGTTCAAAGTGTGCATGGTTCAAGAATTTAGCAGAGCTTAGAGGCTCGCACGACCAGTGAGCGAGTGAAACAGAGTGCGAGATGCAGTGTCTCGAGGTTCCGGTCATGACCGAACAAATCGTCCTCACGGCCACAATATTCGCTTTACATGCGTGGTTTTCGGACATTTTGTAGACAAACTTCTCGCCTTTCACACCAATGTGACCACAAAAGCCAGTCAGGTACAGAACCGGTGCTACGGGCCTCAGAGCGGGATGACGTAACCTCCCATCTCCATATTAATTACATTGTAATGTGCTGCATTTTGACGTTTGACGTTTCCTTTGAAACGCAAATTCTTAAATCGCTCTCACGACCACGTCTTTTATCGTACCAATACCACGATCGCACACAACATAGTTTGCGAAGTCGTAACGCCCACATCGAAAAAAGTAAACGCTTACGAGTTTTAATTTTCGCGTGAGAGGCCTTCGTTCCAAGAGAGTGCTACCCATTGACTCCCTGTTTAAACTAATGGACAATAGTATCTGTACTGAAGCACTGAACACAGGTGTAACAGATTAGGCCCTAATTAGATGGCTGCCACTAGCCACACGCGCGCAGAGACACGCACACACATGCTCTCCTCTCCAGTCTATGCTTTGCTGCATAGTGTACTTGCTCATGGAGTTCTCCATGGGGTTACATGTGCCCATATATGGAGTGTGTGACGCACACGCGCGCGCACACACACACACACACACACACACACACACACACACACACACGCATGCGCATACACGCACACACACACACACACACACACACACACACACACACACACACACACACACACACACACACACACACACACACACACACACACAGAACCACACACACACACGCGCGCGCGCGCACACACACACATGCGCGCGCATAGGCACACACACGCACGCATGCGCGCACACACACACACGCATGCGCATACACGCATGCGCATGCACACACACACACACACACACACACACACATGCGCGCGCATACACACACACGCATGCACGCACGCGCGCACACACACACACACATGCGCATACACGCATGCGCATGCACACGCGCATGCACACGCTCAAACACACACACACACACACACACACACACAACCACACACACACGCGCGCGCGCATATACACACACACGCACGCACGCGCGCGTGCACACACGCACGGACGCACACGCACGCGCGCGTGCACACACACACACACACGCATGCGCATACACGCATGCGCATGCACACGCACACACACACACACACACACACACACACACACACACACAACCACACGCACGCACGCGCGCATACGCATGCACACACATAGTCCGGGTCCTCTCTGAGGTCACCTGATGGGCCACGACTGGTTATTCATGCATGCAGCAACACACGCACACACATGCACACTCACGCACACACACATTGGCAAATCTCGGGAAATGAGTCCCTGACGTTGATTGTTGTAACTTAGCTCCGCCCCCTATTCTGATTGGTCGATACTATTTCCTGCCATAACTCCTCAATGCTATGTCATAGAGACATATGGGTGGCATCATTGAACTCGGGTAATGAGTCCCTGACGTTGATTGGTGTAACTTTACCCCGCCCCCTATTCTGATTGGTCGATATTATTTCCTGCCATAACTCCTCAATGCTATGTCATAGAGACATATGGGTGGCATCATTGGACTCGGGTAATCGAGTCCCTGACGTTGATTGGTGTAACGTAGCCCGCCCCCTATTCTGATTGGTTGATACTATTTAGGGTTTGCTACTACGTTAGCATAGCATGTTAGCATGCCAACTCCCGCGAAAGTTTGCACACACTTGGCGAGTGGCAGGCACACAGTAAAATTTCTTAGAAATTTTGTTTCTAGTTAAATAGTGCTATTTCAGATGGTGAATATTTTAACTCTTGAGAGTGTGAAAATGAAACCAAATGGACCCGCAAGGGTCCATTTGGTTTCATTTTTTACATTCTCAAGAGTTATATCTGGTTAACCAACTTTCCATCATTTAGCCTGGGGACCACCTAGAATCCTCTCAAGGACCACTGGTGGTCCCCGGATGAAAACCCCTGATCTATACTGAAGTTACCTGGGGGGAAAAATTAAATACGAACTGAGAGAGCAGATTTGACAAAATGCCTTTTAAATGAAGAAAGTTTTTGAAAATCCTACGTTTCTATATTGGGAGTTCTCCTTCTATTTTTCATGTCAAGGATCCACAGAATGATTTGTATTTGTCTGCGGACCCACATCATAAAATATGTTGTTCCAGGGATCGCCCCCAGAAGCAAATATTTGAGTTAAAACCATTCACTGGGACAGAATATATCCAAAGATGTGTTCCACAATGCCCCGATTCTTAAAAAAAATTATCAGATCTACAAGGTCTACAATCTAACATACTGTAAGATGATTGCTTCTTCTGGAAATGTGGCTCTTCAAAATAGGAGCTTATCTTTGAAAAACGCTGACATTATTGCTGGTGTAATACAGTATGTTCGGATGAAAACCTCCTCCAACCTTTGCTCCTCCAGATGGTGGCGCCAGTGATCCTGCGCTGGGCGATGCTAGTGCGGAGCAGCCTGTCACCATGGTGTTTCTGGGGTATGTTGGACCAATAGTTTGGATCAATCCTTTTAAAGGGGAATTCCACCCATTTTCAACATTTTACTATGTCATTGCCTTTGATATACCTTAGAGATGTTGTGTGGACATGATGTTTTTTTTTTTTTTTTAGTTCTTAAAATTGAAATGGAGGTCTGAAAAAAATCATTAACATGGTGAAATTTGATGATGACATCATCAAAATGTGTTTCACCCTGTTAATGATTTTTTCTTCTAGGACCTTTTTTCCTTAGAGTGTACAAATGGAATCAAATGGACCCGTTAGCGTTCCATTTGTACGCTATCATAAAAAAAAAAAATCTTGAAAATGGGTGGACTTCCCCTTTAATGTCATATTCAGCATGTGAGACACAGAGCACAATCTGATGACATTTAGCCTCTGAAGGAACATATACAACATACACACACCTCTAGTTCATTTTCAGTGACCCCTGCATACAGGACATACAAGCACAATGTGTCATCTAACGGTGTCCTACAGGGCTGAACCAAAAGTGAAAGTCACTATTGACATGGTGTAGAGACAAAATATAGCAAAAAAAAAAAAAAAAAAAAAAAAAACACATTTGGAGCGAAGGAAATTTGAAGGTGAAGGTGAATTTGAACAACATCCCATTTTTCCCCCAAAAAATAACAACTGTACCACTTTTTTTGGAAATAAATCTCCCCACTCCCTCTTTAACTGTTATGTTACCATGACTGGTTGCCCTCACACTCCCACAGGTACCACAGTGTGGAGGACGAACTGGAGACCAAGAGGGTGCTGGGTGTGGACGAGGGGACCACCGTCCAGGCTGAACTGGTCCTTATCCAGGACGAGGCTGCAGCAGCAGCAGCAGCACCGGCACCGGCTACCCCCTCTCCATCTGACGCTGCGGCCGCCGTGACCGCAGTCACCACCACCCAGCCGCTGCCAGCCGCCGCCGTAAAGACACCACCGACGCCGGAGGAAGAGGAGGCGGAGTCCAAGAAGAGCCACGCCCCCGAAGTAGGAGGAGAGAAGAAGGAGGAGGAAGGGGGCGGAGCCCCGAAGGAAGAAGAGGGCGGGGAGAAGAATGGAGGGGGCGGGGACAAGGAGGAGGGAGGAGGGGGCGTGTCCACCAGCCAGGAGGTCAGCAGCAGCAGCAAGGAGAAGCAGCCGTGCAAATGCTGCACCATCATGTGAGAGACGCCTGGCCACGCCCACTTCCTGGGAAAAAAAAGGAAAGAAAAAAAAAAAAAAAAAAACGACGACATCCATTTCCTGTACAAAATACACCCACTTCCTGTAAAAAAAAGAACAACAAACAAAAAAAGAAACTTTTCTGTAGCCTGTTCATTTAAAATTTATTTTATATATATTTTTTAGTTTCCTTCTTTTTCTTCTTCCTTTTTTTTCGGTCCTTTATTTTGGAGGAGTTCTTCTCTCGGTATATATAGCAAATTAAGAGTTTTTTTTTTTTTTTTAACATTTAACGGTTTATATAAACGATACTCTCTTTTTTATTCTAGAGAGATTTCTATTTATTTGACGGTGTAATGTTTTATTTCGAAGCTCTTTCTTTTGGCCTCGGATAGATGGATTGTTGATCTGCTGTTCAAGCTTATGCCATTATTATTATTATTATTAATATTATTATTATTATTATTATATGTTTGTTTTATAAAAGGAAAAAAAGAAATAAAAGATGACGCTGAATGATGACATCACACGCCATGTGACCTGGAGGCTACAGTTATTTTCCTAGGATAGGGACTGAAGAGGAGTGCTTGGCTTTTGTTGTTGAGTTTGTCGACTAACACATTGCATAACACATAAAAAAAGGTTTGTCGGCTACCTTTTTTCTCTACTGACGAAAACGAAATGAAAACTAAGCTATGATGACTAATACTAAGTCTAAACATAACTGACAACTTCGTTGACGAATAAAAACTAAAATGTCGGGAAGGGAACTCTCATTTTATGCTTTCAGAAGTGTAAGGCAACCTGCCAAAACACATTTTAGGCGACTAAACTGACCATAGATTTACAAAAGTAGTCAACTAAAAATGTTGTGACATTTCGGTCGACTTGAAACTAGACTAACACTAAAACATTCCAGGTGACTCAGTCAAATCATGTGACTATAAAGCTCTTTAAAAGAAAATGCCAATGTCAAAATCCACACTGATTCCCCTGTAGCGAGGCAGGCACGTGTCACTGGACTTGACCGCTTTTGTCTTGTATGTGTGTACACTATAGTTATTTCTTTGCTAAAAAACAAACAAAAATACCCAATTTAATACCAGGGGTCATCAATATGTCTGCACCCACTCATGTGTCTGAGGAAAAGCCTTGATTTTATCCGTACACTTTTTTTTTTAAACACACAATATTTAACATTTTTATTTTGATCATATGAGACCCATTTCCCACTAACAGTTATGGCACATATAGAGTAGTAATGCTACTAATAATACTCCCAAATTTGTATTTGTACTAGGGACTTTAACTGATACATTGAGACCAATTAATTACAGAAACAATAACAAGATTAAAAACATGAACTCGAATTTTTAATTGCTTAGATAGATTTTACAACACACAGAACCTTTTCCACTGGACAAATTTCCGGCGTACCGATCACGCCGGTGCACACAATTGGACAATAAGCCAATCAGTACGCTTGGCTTGGCCCAGTGGATGATGGGAAATTTAGATTTGAAAATATCACTTGTTGATTCACTCATAGACCGATCTGTTTTTTATTGACCACAAAAAATGCTATTGACATCAAATATTGATATGTGATTAAATTTGATTAAATAATTAATTAATTCTTCAAATTAATTAGAAGATTTTTTTTCCCAAATCGATTCCCATCCCCACCTCATTCACTCTCAGAGTGACAGACCTGCTGTTATGGTCATTCGGTGCTACTGCATCTTTTTATGTGTCTCTGGTAACGTTATTGTCCTCTCATTCTGAATGTCAACAATGGAATTGTGACCATGGATGTCCACCACAAGCCGGCATGGCTTGTACATGGCCATGGTACATGGCCCCATACCTGACTGTTGTTTCTATTACTTCCACAAGTAGGTTTGCTATTTTCTTTTTTCTTTTTTGGCTACTGTTCCCGCCAGAATAATGGGCTTCCAAAAACTGTTCGTACATAATTCAGTGCGATTAAACCTTTTTTTTCTCTCTTTCTCTCCTGGCTGTCACTTATGTTCCTTCTTTCTTTGAATTGCAGGTACTGGCAACCCTACGAGCCGTAGTGGACCGACACGTTTGTCGAGTTTACAGGTATTATAGGCAACGTTTTAGCCAAAAATCGAGAATTATATATAGCTATATGTTTTGCCTTTTTCCCCTCTATGTGGCTTCTACTTCGATCCTGCAGCTGTTTCCCTGAAGACAGACACTTGCTTTGCCCTGCAGACGATCCAGAATTTTGTTATTGTCACCAAATCTTTCGTCGGGCTCAGGACAAGGTGATGCTAGTGTGGTGTTAGATTCAAATCGGTTTACAAACACAGATTTTGTACACTAAAGTTGCCTATATTACTTTTAAGCTAAATGAGCACTCTGTGAGCCGATCTTCAGTCCCTACCGTAGGATACACAAAAAGGGTAACTGGAATGCTTGGCCAAAAACAAACTCAGACCCGGAGTATAGACAGAGTTACGCCGTCGCAAACTTCATTCACTTCATGAGGTCAGTAGGCTACAATGGTGGCTCTTTGATATCAACTTCGTTTGTTTTGGGCCGAGCCTTCATGTACTCCACAAAAAGCATGTGTGCGAAGTGAGCTAAACGACACGGATAATATATTCTCTCCCACACACCGACTGGTGTCTTCCCACAGTGGTCAAAATGCTTCAAAAGTAGCTTCACAAGCACTGAAAAGGAGCAGGGAATTGAAGTGATTAAGCCTTTTTTGGAACATGGTGTCCCTCAATGGAAATTAAACATGAATATTTTTAAGGGCTTGTGTCATTTAAACTGAAAAAGAAGGAACCAGGTTTGTGTACTATTGTTGTTTTTTCTACTTTAATAACTTTTAACTTGCTATTCATATAGCTTAGGTTAAAAAATCGGAATCATCCCTTTAAATAATTTAAATACTTTTTTTTTACACCAAACGATAGATTTTTGGTCACAAAATAGCAGATGACAGCTTCTCGTTTTTGATGACTAATTAACAAGCGTCATTTCAAGAATATCTCTAGATCTCGATCGAGGGACTGTGGAAGAGACGGGTGTGGGCTGGAGAGGCTGGTCTGATGGAGGACTGATGTGATGACGCTGTTGGTTGGAGATCTGTAACGAACACAAAGGAACCGGGAGGAACGGGATTCCATCACATTTTTTTAAGTTCCAGATTGTGTGACAGAAGTATTTAAAATTTGCGGGAGGCAGCAGTCTGGCCACGTGAGACGAAGGTCTGCATGACCGAAGTCTATGTCGATCTCTGCATGTCATGCCTTGTGTGACTCCATGTCAGGTCTATTATCACCTGAGTCTCTGTAAGACTGACCTTTAAGAACTCCAAAGACGTTTTTCAGCGCATTATATATCCTTCAGAAGACATTCCAATCCACAACATCACTCACTGTCAGCGGCTTTTATTTTTTATTGTATTGCGATGATATTTGTCTGTCGTGTGGATGCACTTCAACACAAGCGCTCTGTTCTCTCACATACCTGTTTCTGATACATTTCTGATCTTCCTACGAAGGCTTTTTTTTCCTTCAAAGGGCTGCTGTATCGTGTGTGTGTGTGTGTGTGTGTGTGTGTGTGTGTGTGTGTGTGTGTGTGTGTGTGTGTGTGTGTGTGTGTGTGTGTGCGCGCGCGTGCATGTTTGAGAAGACAATGTAAAGGTGATAGGACTTCATTAGATGAACTAATAATAATCATCGGTATTTCACTATAAGACCCTTCTCATACCCATTTGGGACCTGGATCCCAACCTTAACTTTATCTGTCGCAACATGCTAAAAAAAACACATTGTAGCAAAACAAAATGTCATCATATAAAAAAGAAAAAACAAAACATGTGTATCCTATTCAACATTTTTTTTTACAGAATATATGAAGTGTAACAGCTATTTTATGCTCATAGACATAGAACAATGTTGTGTTGCTAGCCTAAAAAACGCACAATGATTCAAGTTTCAAGGGTTGATGGACAGACAGTAGGTCAGGCTGAAATGGAGACAGACAAGAGAGGTTGAAGATATGGATTTGCAGTGGTGGGGTTGGGGGTGGGTACATCTTCTCAACACCCCATAAATCCCCATCATTGCACCCCATGTGTCCCCATCATTGTGTTAAAAACATGTAATACTATAGGGTAGACTCTTTGACGTCCCCCAAAAGTGGGCCGGTGATTCTCTACTTTTGAGAAGGACCATGAGTTGATCATACAACCACCCACCCCTTCTTGGCATGGCCACAGACTAATGTCACTGCATAGACGTTAGTCTGGAATCTCTGTGTACATTTCAAATGTGCCATTTGAGAAGTTCAATTGTCCTGCCAATGGCAGTTCCATAGATTCACCGTCCGTACATTGTCAGTAAGAAAGGGGGAATTGTCCAAAAGTGAGAATTCCGCCTTAGAAGGCTTCCTTACAATTACTTGCAGGTTGATTTACAGTATCCCCCCAACTGAACCAAAAGAGAAAGTGTGATGGAGAGACAATATATAGAGGCAAAATGCATTTTGGTGGTAATAGAAATATTTGAAACACCCTATTCTAAGATTACGGCGTAGGGAAACATTTTGACCATCACTTTTCACTTTTGGGGAAATAAATCAATTGCAAATAAAGGTATGAAAGCCTTCTAGAGCAGGGGTGGCCAACCAGTCACAGACTAAGAGCCACGTTTTTTCATTGTGTTACTGCAAAGAGCCACATCAAAGAGGATTCCAGGTGGTCCCCAGGATAAATGTTGGAAAGTTGGTTAGCCAGATGTAACTCTTTGAGAGCGTAAACATGAAACCAAATGGACCCTTGCGGGTCCATTTGGTTTCATGTTTACACTCTCAAGAGTTAAAATATTCATCATGTGAATTAGCCCAAGTCTACACAACTAGAGAATGTAGAAGATTAATGGTCATTTTGATCTGTATGTTTAACTGTTTTGTTTTCTCTGAAATCCAGCCTGGAATTGTTGACAAAAGTAAACAAAATCTTTAGCTTTGGGGTCTGTGGAGCTAAAATGTCATCAAATGGTAGTCCATGGCTCAAATTCTGAATAAATGGTGGGCCCTGGTATAAAAAAAAGGTTTTTGATGGTTTCATGTGGAAGCCCCTTAAGAGCCACATGTAACCAGCTGAAGAGCCGCATGTGGCTCGCGAGCCGCGGGTTGGCCACCCCTGTTCTAGAGCGTAATTCTTCTTTCATTTTGTGCATGGAATTTGTGTATTATTATTATCTGGACTTGAGAGAGACCATTAAAGGGCTGACTGAATGATCAGGGAACGTCGTCCACCTTTAAGAAAAACAACAAAAACGTCTGCAGACACAAACTGCCTCCTTAGCTTCCACCGGCTCTGCCTCTCATCTCCCCCACCAACCTACAGTATGACCTATGCAACAGACCTGCCCGCATGCATTTACAGTATAGTCGCCGAGTGAGTAGTAACCCACGAGTCCATCAACTTTTATTATCACAACATGCCGAACCAATATGAACACATGAACAGGCCTCAATACTCACATTTGTGGACGCTTCATTGAACTCTGTGCACACCTCGCTCATAACATTAGCACATCCATACCCGCACGCATGCATATACACACACCTGCCTACTGAAAGGCCAAATACACTGGAGAATGTGTGTGTGTGCGTGCGTGTGTGTGTGCGTGCGTGCGTGCGTGTGCGTCCATTCATGTTGACCAGTTTGTTTAATAAAGCTTCATGGAGACTAATGTCAAACTGTATGTTGTTTTTGTGTGTGTGTCGTACTATATGTGCTTATGCGGTTTGCCAAACCCTGAGCATTGTTGGGCAGTTACTATACTGTAATATTATTACTATAGGGCTGGGAATTTAACTGATTCATTGAGACTAATTAAGTATAGCAAATAACACCATATAAAAAAATAAGTAATTAAAATAACTTTAATCGTGCATAGAGTTTGCACCACAGAACCTTTTTCACTGGACGAATTTGAGGTGAGAAGAAGCTAATCAATGTGTAAGCTTTATGCATTGATCCGAACTCCCATTTGTTTCGTCCTCCCATTTGTCTGAAATTACTAACACTGTCTCTAACCCTCAACTTGCAGTGTGGACACAGGGCTTCAAATAAGGCGGCCAACCATTATGTTGATGGTGGATTTCCAGCACATGTTCGGACTAACTGGATTTAGGATCTCTATGACTTCGAATCTACGATCAGGTCCCACCCCAATCAGAAGACTTTGCTTAGCCCAGTTGATGATGGGAAAAGTTTGATTTAGGAAAAACTCACTAAATGATATACTATAGTGTATCAGTGATATCAATATGGGATTTATTGAGATTAATTCATTAATTACAAAACTTCGAATTAATTAGATTATTTTTTAATCAAATCCCATCCCTAATTATTACTTTACCCAGTAATTAATGAAGTAAAGAATGACTAAAAACAGTAATATTATGTTATATACAATATTACGACATGTTATGATATAACAATAAAGAGAACACAAAGGTGAGTAGAAAAAATATACAATTTTATTTTTTAATGAATCATTTTTCTCTGGATTTCTGGCAGATTACTCCAAACAGAAGTGCCTTTTACAACGGTGCAACATTCTCAACGTGGGTTCCAGGGATATACAGAGGTCATTGAGGGGGTTGCATGGGTCCCTCAGCAAAATGATAGTTAACCAAATGGCCTTTCACACCAAAGTGTCACCTTGCAACTCTTTGGGTCCAAACAGTCGCAATGTGGATGTGGTATGTCTTGTTGCACATTGACGCACATTGTCCCAAGTCATTCAACGCCTCTAAGTCGATGGACCAGATCACAGTAAAGCATATCATAGCATATTACAGCATCTTCGTGGCACTAACCAGGCTAGCAAACGAACTTCCTCTTTATTCCTCTACAAAATAAAAGATCCATACTAGAGTAACTAGACACTAGGCCAGGGGGACAACACTTTTATTTCTTAGCTGAACTTACAGGATGTGTGTGTGTGTGTGTGTGTGTGTGTGTGTGTGTGTGTGTGTGTGTGTGTGTGTGTGTGTGTGTGTGTGTGTGTGTGTGTGTGTGTGTGTGTGCACGCGCCTAGCCTGAGACTCACAGAAGAGACACTGAGGCACCTTCAGACCTCCATAACTTGAACCCAGCATAGAGAGGTTGAGTGAAGGTGGTCTGGAAGGTGTGCAGGTGTCTCAGTGTGTCAGAGGACACTGTGTAGAAGGACACAGTGCCAGCATCATGGTCTACATACACTGATACTCTGTTGGAGTAGGAGGAGGAACTGACACGGAGATCAAATTCCTGACTATTGTGACTCACAGTGTACTTTTTATCACGCCCATTACATTCCAGCATCCAGGACTTATCATTGTATCCAAACCCACTGTCACCTTCCTGTCTGTGTGCCACCGCTACACGAACCCCTACGCTACACTGTACCTCATAGTAACAGCGTCCACTCAGTGTCTCTCTGGACATCACCTGAGGCCTGCTGTCAAATCTGTGTTGATGAGGAGGATAGTTCTGTTTCCTTGCGACATATGCCGCCTTCCTGTTGTTCTCAGACAGACGGAGGTTTATGTTTGTTGTGTTTGGATCCAGTGTGAGCTCACACTTATCTGATGGGAAGAACAACACAGCATACAGAACCAGTTTACAATCACATAATAAAAATTCTGTGTGTGTGTGTGTGTGTGTGTGTGTGTGTGTGTGTGTGTGTGTGTGTGTGTGTGTGTGTGTGTGTGTGTGTGTGTGTGTGTGTGTGTGTGTGTGTGTGTGTGTGTGTGTGTGTGTGCATGGGCATTCTGCAATGTCAGTAATTTCACTTTTTGTACTTGAGTAAACTTTTAACCCATTCAGACCAGGGACGACCCAGAAGTAAATATTTGAGTTAAAAAGGACTAGGAGCATTGGCGATTCTAAGGGGTGGCCTGGGGTGGCCTGGGCCACCTCTGGAAAGCCCTTTGCCACCCCAGTGGCCACCCTAGATTCGACAAGTAATTAATAAAATCTTTCATTAAAAAATGATGAATATATAATTATAATAAGGGTAATAATAATGAAATAATAAAGGGTAATGATAATAATAATAATAATAATAACAACAACAACCTGATAGATAATTATCAGATAATCAATCCAATCAAGTTCGTCAACTCAACAACAAACTAGTCCCCTATTTGCTTATTTATCGCGAAAGATCTGGCAACCCGTCGGTTACTATTGACTGCTGATTGCTGAGATCCTGTTTAAAGCTTTGCCATTTGCACAGAATAGCAAAGAGAAACCGGATATGCACACTGAAACACGCCCCTCCCCCCGTGCAGTTTGTCTATCTGTCGAAATGCAATGACGCCATTGGCTGCAGTACGGGCGAGATCCTGTCATGGCGTCCACCGCTCCTTGTTTACAAACACATGTAGGGAAAAGAAAACTTTGCCTTTTTTTTTTTTTTTTTTTTTTTACCAAGGACTGCGTTCGGTTTGATAAATAATGACAGCAGAGCCGTTTTCTAAAGCCCGATACGGGCGGATGCATGGCTTATAAGGCAGCACGTCGAGCTGTGGTGAGTAGGGTTGCCAACTCTGAGATCTTGGAATAAGGAACACTTCTACGACCACACGGCGAAGCAGCGCGGTTATTAGGTTAGGAAAGTGGTTTTCTGGTGGAGCTGTTGCCCCTGTGACCCAACTACGGATAAGCGGTTAAAGATGGAGGGATGATTTCACATACCATATTACCCTTTGGGGTCAGTTAAGGCCTGTTTACTGTGGTCAGTAAGTAAGAATAGGCCAGTAGGCCTATTGTGCTGTATAATTGTTAATCAATTATGAACAAGTAGTCCATTCTCTTTATAAGATTAAGAATCCCGATTTTAAAGAAGTTTTTTAATGGGCACAATTTGTATTGAATACGCACACATTTATTAGACTTTACTAATAAATCGTCAACCATATACTGAAATAGCCTGGCTATAGGCATATACCCACATCAGCAGCTTTAGGCAGGAAAAAATAAATAGTACTTAACATTTGTAAAAAGATATAAGCATACCAAATCGATCTCTGGGTGCAGTTTCATTCATGAAAACTGAGTCTGTGACAGTTGTTGTGGGGGGTTTGCATAACTCTCTTACTATATGGCTCTGGGAGTTTGTGGAACTCTCTATGGCTCTGGGCACGGCAGGATTGGCACACAGAGCAGCAGCGAAGCGATACCAGCGCACCGCGCACACACACATGCAGATCTGCAGCCACGTTTTGGTTTGGTTTCTGCACGTGAGAAGTCCTGTGTGCACTCGCCACAGAGCAATTGTGCTGTATTAAATATATCTCCGGTTTTATTTCGTTCACTACTGTTAAATTCAGTGTTGATGTTTGTGCGACGGATCGCACAGGAGGCATTTAGGGAAATACGGAACAAACCGCGTTCCGTATCGATTCAATACGGAACGCATCATTTAGTGTTCAATTAAGGAACGATTCCGTATTATACGGAACGGTTGGCAACCCTAGCTGTGGGTGTTGGTGAGTAGCCTCAAATGAGCTGTTTGTTGTCCCACTTGGTCCATGAAGTGAACGGTGTCTGCATTGCTCTGTCTATACTCCAGGCTTACATAGCTACTCTACCCAGGCTGGGCTGATGCCATCTAGCAGAGTTGCGACATTGGGGTCAGAAACCGAACGTGCTGAAGAATAGTATTTTCCGTTGCGCTACCACTGCAGACAGCATTGCCATCGAAGCTGAGAGATCGCACAATGGGGCTACAGTTTTCAAAGAGGCCAGCGCAAATAAATAAAAGCCTTTTTAGACACGTGTAAAACATGAAAACTATTGGGAAATCAATGCTGCTAGTTAAGTGGCGATTCTGATGGTCTACTCTAGTGTCATGTTTGCAAGACTAGTTTCTCAGTGACACTGACAAACTATATTTTTCATTTTATTTATTTTATGGCAGTACTTTGTCGTGGCTGTATGAGTTCAAAATTGCTGTAGTTAGGAGGAATATACATTGATAAAGTAAACATTTCATTATTGGTTCCTTATTAGTTGTAATTCATGCCATCATAGTCAAATTAGAGCCCCTTTGCTGTTGGGTTGGCTGGTCCATTTTGTCCAGGTGTATTGTTTGTAGTTTGTATTGTCCAGTAAATAGTTAATATAATAGTGTTCAATTACAGTTATTATCTTTATAGTCCTATGTGCTACTGAATGAAACAGATAGCACAGTGGTATATGAAGAGGAAGGAAGGAATAGGAATGCTATTATACTGTAGAAATGTTTGTTTTATTTTGTGTGACAACATACAGTATGTACACACTCTTTATCCCACATTGGTGAGTTTGAATCTGGTCGCGTACTTGTAACCCTAAATTCAGTCAGAGTCAGCTGCTACAGCCTGTACCAGCAATGTGCTTTCCTTTAAAATGCAGGAAATAGCACTGAAGAAATACATTTTCTGCGTGGGAGGACCCCCAGACCCCCGTATGTGTATTTAATTCCCTGATTCCATGGCCACCCCAGATTATATTTGTGTGTCATCTTGGCCACCCCAGTAAAAATTCTCTGGATACGCCCCTGACTAGGAGAATAAAGAACCACATAGCCTGCTCCCATTCAGGGGACCCCCATGCAGGGGTCAAGATCGATAATTCATGTATGTCTCCAGTCTTTTAAATTAACCCATTTCGACCTACTAGCCTTGACACACAGGGTTTCATTTTCGTCTGTGTTGCGCAAAAACAAAGCTTGGATTAACACACAGAGAAGACTGGCCTTCATGTGGGAGTCAATTTTTAAGGTGGTCGTCACTCCAAATTATGTGACGTCGCACAGCAGAGGGGGGGGGCTGATGACACGTTTCTGAGATCAAATCAGATCTACCCGATCTACCGGAATGGCTGTGCCAGTCTTGCACCCCTCTAAGCCAAAATCATTTCAGGTTAGGCAAGGCTAATTTCGAACTGACGAGATTCTTCATTTTTTGTGAAAATAGCCAGAGACAGCAAAATCATTTTGCGACCACGACCAACGGCAGTGCCCCGATGGTCCATCAATCGCAGCAGGTGGTAAATGATTTGCGACGGTTACTATCGGTCGGCAAACCTGGTGATCGTTTTCAGTCAGCCATTTTATCAGCCACGGCCATCGTTCGCGGCCGTTCTTCACCGGTTGCTACTAGACTAACCCTAACTAACCCCTAATCCTAAACATAACCTCAGTAAAACTTATGCCTAAACCTAACGCAGCAGCTGCGACCAATGGACCATTTGGCGGCGGCCAATGGGCCATTTGTCAAGGTCGA
>CM076979.1:1112089-1435066 GCA_039105355.1 Benthosema pterotum
ATGTGGAGGCTTCTGATTTTCTTGATGTGGGATTTGACTTCGCATGCCTGCTCCTTATCCCCAAATCTCTTGTCGAAGTACTCATCCTTCTGCAGATCAGTGAATCCTCTCACCTCTGTCACTCTGTTAACAAAAATATCTGGAATTTGGCTGGCTGCTGCAGGTCGTGTGGTTATCCAGATGTGAGCAGAGGGAAGCAGTTTGCCTCTGATGAGGTTTGTCAGCAACACGTCCATCGAGGTGGGCTTGGTGACATCGTCTACAATATCAGCATTCTGGAAGTTCAGAGGAATTCTCAGTTCATCCAATCCATCAAGGATGACCATGACATGAGGATGATTGCAGATGAGTTCTGTTTCATGTTTCATGATCCCACCAAAGAAACGCTGAAGGAGTTCCACCAAGCTGTACTTCTCCTTTATCAGGTTGAGCTCCCGGAAAGTGAGTGGAAACAGGAAATGGACCTTCTGGTTGTATTTGCCTTCTGCCCAATCCAGAGTGTATTTCTGAGATAATACTGTTTTACCGATGCCGGCCACTCCCTTTGTCATCACCGTTTTGATTGTTCCATCTTGTCCAGGTAAAGGTTTGTACATGTCTTCACAGTTGATTGGTTTCTCACTGGCTGGTGTCCTGGAAGCTGCTTCAATGAGTCTGACTTCATGTTCTTTATTGATGCTTCCACTGCCCCCCTCTGTGATGTAGAGCTCTGTGAAGATATTCTTCAGAGGGGTTTGGTTTCCCTCTTTAGAGATCCACTCAGACACATTCTGACACTTCTCCTTCAGATGAGACTTGAGGTTCTTTTCAAGCAGCTGAAACATAACAATAAAAAACAGTCAACAATATTTGATTGATCTGATTGGCTGGCTGGTTGGTTTCTAACATCTACATCTACATCTACTGTCTACATTTAACATTGTCTTTTATTTATATCATGAACTCGTCCTCTGAAAAGTGTTCCTCATTGTAAAATACACTTCATAAGTGGATTCTGGGGTGCATTTCTGACCTAACACTGGTTTACCGATGCTGGCCACTCCCTTTGTCATCACCGTAGTTGATTCTTGATTCACTGTTAGTTGATTCATTTTAACAATTAAGAAACAAATGCAACATAGCAGTCTACATGGACCATTCATGAAGAAAATTACTTCAGACTGATTCTGGAATCTGGGGACTGACATCTCCAAATAAAGTATTTTCAAGAACCCTGCACAATATTGGTCCATTGGTCAAATTCAGTCTTCCATTTGTCTATGGCTCATTGTGGACACTGTGCTATTTGCTTATTGAAATACTGCTTGGTGCTGTCCTATTGTTTGATTCATTGTTAACAAGAAACAGCATGCAGTGTGGTGATCTAAATGGCTCATTCGTAAAGCAAATGACTTCAGACTGAATGGTCCTGACTCCTGAGTTAGAATCCCGGCCTCTGACACCTCAGAATTTTGTATTTTCAAGAACCCCACGCAATGTAACATGATCTTCTGTTTCTCAAGTTCAGTCTTGCATGTTTCTATGGCTTATATTTGCATATTTTGGTTACTGCAATACTGCTTGGTGCCATCTTATTAGATTCATTCTTCATTGTTGAGTCATTGTTAACAAGACACAGCATGCAAGTGGTCTACATGGCTCATTCGTGAAGCATGACTTCAGTCTGAAAGGTCTGGGGTTCAAATCCGGTCACTGACACCTCAGAATTAAAACCTAACCTGTCACAATTTATTTTTATTTTTCTGAAATTCAGACTTCCATGCTTCTATTGTGCACATTGTTGTATTTGCTTATTACCTTAGATGTTTGCTTGCTTCCATCTTATCGCTGCTTGCAACTATATATATTTTCTCCTTCTTCCACCAAATAAATATGAAACTTCTATGCCTCGTTTGGACAAAAATGTTCCTCGACTCATGGGGATCGCATCTGTCATTTTGACCTGTAAGCTCCACCCTCTGATATTCCGTCATTTTGAGCAGTTTCAAAAATGATTATTCCTGAATCTATGCCTGGATTTGGAGCAATTTGTGTGAAATGTTCTACACCTAGTCTCTGGACAATTATCTGAAATACCAGTTGAAGATAGGTGTTGCACTGTATTAGCCTGACTTCAGTCTGAATTGTCATTCCGTTTCACTTCAATCACAAAGAAAAAATAAGGTAGTATTTTTAAGGTGCTGATTCAGGGCTGAGCCAGGCTAGCACTGTATGTGAACATCTGAACAGTGAACACACTATAGTAATGATTAATGGTGTGAAAAACATATGGGCACCTTTTTATGAGGATGCCGGAACACAGCAAAAAAAAAACATTACAGAAACAGTAAAGGCAAATATGAAACTGCATGAATTAAAAAGTGATAAAGCTTAGTTTCCTGTTCTATGATAGGCCTGATGTGGTCCCCGGGCCTTGAGTTTGACGTAGGCTACTGTATGTGTTGTACATTGATGTACCTCAAATTTGGAATCCAGATCTGTATCATGTTCCTGAGCTGACTGATCACTGGGATCCTGCTGAGATATCTGCTGCTGGTCACTGTGGAGGACACACACAGGCACACACACACACACACACACACACACACACACACACACACACACACACACACACACACACACACACACACACACACACACACACACACACACACACACACACACACACATATGTCTCTGACAATAACAAATGTTAATGTGAAAGAGAACGAGTGTTGCAAGAGTTAGGAATGGAGCAAAACACCTTGAGTCCTTTTTGTTGTTGTTTAATTGTTGACCATGAAAACTAAAGGGTAGGCAATGCATTCTGTATCATCATGTTTGGCTCAGCAAAAATTGGACTGGCGACTAGACTCAGACTCGTCCCTAATTAGACTTGGGATTAGTAGACTCTCAATGACTCATCAAGTCATTAAGGGTTTTTCCTTATTTTTTTGCGCCCACAATTCCTCCATTCCTCTTTTTCACAAACATCGCCCCCTACGCCCATCATCATGGCGACGATCAGTGTAGGGTCTTCAGAAACTAGTACTCCACTTTTGGTTTCACTCGCAGCCTTGCCGCTTATTATTCCAATACAATTACACAAACTTTACACAAAATGTCATAGACCAAAAGGCGACATCTATGTTTATTGCAGGAGTAGATTCCACAATGTCAAACCTCCGGCACGTTAAAATGAGGCAGAGAGTTTAATAACTTCGCTTGATATATACCGTTGGCCTATGCCATATTTCTACCTCCACCAAAGTATGCTAGTTTACTGCCAAACCCATTTGTTGAATCTTTTGATGAGATTAGATCATTGTTATCAGATTCTTAGGGTATAGACAGACAGTCCTGCAAACTCTGTTCACTTCATGGGGCCGGTCCAGTGTCTAATGGCAACACTTATACATATATTAGACTCAACAGTCCAGCTTTAAATAGCTTAAATCCCTTTATATTAGATTGTTTAGTAATAGTACAACATAAAAATTACAGAGACTTTAGTTGTTGAGTCTCAGAAGCGCTCCGGTTCAGGAAAACAGTGAATTGTGTAGATTATGTATTACGGTTGTAGGCTACAGTATTAATTATTGTTTTTGCTACAGCAGAGCCAGAACAGACTCTGCACAGCACAACGGACCTATAGTTCAATAGGAATTAAGCAGGCAGTCTCTGTGTGAAGCCTAAAATAACTTAAAAAAGTAAAAATATAACATCACTGGCTGTGGCAGGTCTGTATGCTACCATTCTCTCTCTCAAACATTTCACAAACATTATTACAATATAAAGCATTATACTAACGGATTAAAATGATTTAAGACCTCCCCACACTGGTGAACACACTGAGCATGGATGAGCTGTGAACTGTCAATAGTGACAAAACCAACATGGCCGAATAGTGACAAAGTAGGGCGGAAGAGAGTCAGCTGAAAAGCTCCCTGCAGCTCACTTTAAAGGCTAGGGTGTCGGTCTGCATTTAGTGAGACAGAATTATACTTAAAACAGTTAATTGTGCTATTACATTATGTGGTTCCTAAACAAGTAAAAGTTTCCTTTCTGACCTCTGATTAGTAGAGTGGTGTCCATCTGTGAAGTTAATGTATCCTCCCTTGGAATGGTCACTCTTCATGGAGACACAGCTGGGTACAGGAGACCCTGGTCTCTGATCAACCCTGACATCCAACATCAACTACATATTAAATCACTGGTAATTCCATTGTCAAGTGAAATTATAGACACATTTCACCAGATAGATTTGTTAAAGTTGTAATGTCAACTGCAGCGACGTGCAGATAATGACAGAGAGGTGGGGCTGAAATTCCGGGAAAGAACATTTTTATTAAAATAAAAATTAAACATAAAATAAAAAATTAGGCTGAAGTTTAGTCTTATGATGTCTGTCAATTTATGTACATGTAATTTAGATTGTTATAGTTTCTTTAGTTTAGATTTGTTATATTTATTATACCATTCACTTCATACTTAGGGTTGTTATAGTTATTGAGCACTTTATTGCCTTCATCTGTTGCGATATTTCATCCCTCTATTATGTCTTGACAATGATGTGACAAATACCCCCTCCCCTCCCACCCCAGGCTTGTGAACTGATCGATCACACGGTTTTCCATTCTGACCTCTGATTAGTAGAGTGGTGTCCATCTTTGAAGTTAATGTATCCTCCCTTGGAATGGTCACTCTTCATGGAGACACAGCTGGGTACAGGAGACCCTGGTCTCTGATCAACCCTGACAACCAACATCAACTACATATTAAATCACTGGTAATTCCATTGTCAAGTTAAGTGAAATTATAGCCACATTTCACCAGATAGGGTTGTTAATGTTGTAATGTCAGCTGCAGGGACGTGCAGATGATGACAGAGAGGTGGGGCTGAAATGTTAGGAAAGATTATATTTAGTAAAATAAAAATTAAATAAAAAAATAAAAAAATCTCTCTCTGAATCATTTCACAAACATTATTACAATACAAAGCATTATACTAACACGGATTAAAATGATTTAAGACCTCCCCACACTGGTGAACACACTGAGCATGGATAAGCTGTTAACTGTCAATAGTGACAAAACAACATGCATGGCCGAATAGTGACAAAGTAGGGCGGAAGAGAGACAGCTGAAAAGCTCCCTGCAGCTCACTTTAAAGGCTAGGGTGTTGGTCTGCATTTAGTGAGACAGAATTATACTTAAAACAGTTAATTGTGCTATTACACTAGGTGGTTCCTAAACAAGTAAAAGTTTCCTTTCTGACCTCTGATTAGTAGAGTGGTGTCCATCTGTGAAGTTAATGTATCCTCCCTTGGAGTGGTCACTCTTCATGGAGACACAGCTGGGTACAGGAGACCCTGGTCTCTGATCAACCCTGACATCCAACATCAACTACATATTAAATCACTGGTAATTCCATTGTCAAGTCAAGTGAAATTATAGCCACATTTCACCAGATAGAATTGTTAATGTTGTAATATCAGCTGCAGGGACATGCAGATAATAGGGACTTTAAGCTGTAGGACGGCGAGCCTCTTGTACAGGGGTCACCAAACTACGGCCCCCGGGCCGGACCCGGCCCGCCGCCCCATTTTACCCGGCCCCCTGAACAATTCCCGACGCACCCACCCACCCACATTATTCCCCCGAGCAGCGCACATGACTCTCTCTCTCTCTCTCTCTCTCTCTCTCTCTCTCTCTCTCTCTCTCTCTCTCTCTCTCTCAGTCTCACACACACAGTCAAGTGTGCTGAAACCAGCTGATCTGCAAGCTCACCAGGTTGCAAAATGCTCAAAACAGGTCCCAAAACATGGTTTTCACCCGTGCAACTGTTTTTGATTTGTATGAAAAATGTGCGTCACGATCTCCGTTGGCTGGAAGGCAGCCAAGAAAATGAGCAGCAGCCAGCTAAGGGAGACGACGGGTGCGCTATAGCAGAGGAGTTGCGACATTGAGGGGTCAGAAATTGAGCGCTCAAGCAAACGTGTTTGTTGCCAACTTGTCCCCATTCTCAATACAACTTTATGTAGAAGAGCCGCCATTAGACTGGCCCCATGAAGTGAACCGAGTTGGCGTTATTCTGTCTGCACTCATGGTCCTGGATGTCACTCACTTGTTTCATTTGTTCCACCTGCGTAGCCTCAGAAGCGCTTTGAATTGAACTAAAAGTGGGCTTATGATAAAAGCAAAACCTTCGTGACTCTTTTGCTTCATATTGATCAGTTGTTCAGTGCTGGTTAGCAATATGTGATGCTAGAGAACAGTGGCTCTCAAAGTGGGACGTCCAGCCCCCAGCTAAATAATCACATGGACCCTTATTTAAAAAACAATGGACTCTCAGAGTTAAATTGAAAGAAATAAAAATAAAAATAAATGCGGTTAAAGAGAGAGAAAGACAGTCAGCTACAAGGTCAATACTTTTTTTCCACCAAAATTATGTGTTTGAATAGTAGCCTACAAAATCGAAAATGTTTCAATGGTAATAAACAATAAGATTGTTCAGGCTATTATTGTGGTAATTGAACATTACAAGTAGGCTACAAGGCTTGAAAAAGACAAATTTGAGCAGACACAACCTCTCAAACATTTATTGTTTAGCTCAGCTGAACCAAAACAATAAATGTTTACATTTAGGCACCCCTCTATGATCGTCACACTTTTTTCTGTTACAAACTGACCCGGCCCCCCATTGGGGAAGGTAAATGTTATGTGGCCCTCGCTGGAAAAAGTTTGAGGACCCCTGCTCTAGTACGACAACAGGAACTCGATCCGTGCTCGATAGCTAAACCAGCTTGCCATAGCAGCCGTTCCTACTACGGCAGAATGTACACTTTAACATAGTGTCCACAACGCCTGTTTGACACACACTGCATAGACGTGTCACCATGGTAACCCGTCACCGTTGCGGATGGCTGTGAGCTTAATGATTTTGACAGCTATGGTGATTGCATCATAGCCGCCGTACTTCCTGTACGGGTTGCCGTTCTAACATGCGGCAACTTAAGGAGGATTTCACACCAAAACATATTGGGCATCAATCTACCTTGATTCCTGTGACATAATACATAATATCCTTGATTTTTGTCACAAATGCCCCATTTTCTACATTTCACCATGAGGTCAGTTGCAGTTGCAGCAGCTGATGCAGCTGCGCCAATGCAGTTTGTTGTCTTTATTCTAATGCGGGTTTTTTTCCACACATCACATTTTAATAAAATAGAATACTGATAAAAGCGCTTGAATTTTATGTCACTCTGAGGCAGTCTTTACATGTAATCCCAGAGGTAATCTATTCCTCCTCCTCTCCTCCCCTCCCTTTTGCCACTCTCCTCTCCAATCACTCCGGTTAAAACTCTTGTCGCACGGGTGCCGGCTGACTTTTTAAAAATCATATAGTGGTCCAATTATCTTGTAGTGTGTGGCTTAATGTGATGTGTGGGGGAAAAAAACTTTGTAGCTACTAAAATACCCGCATTAGAATGACAACCTGCGGCCATGCAAACTGCATTGGCGCAGCTGCAACAGCTGCTGCAACTGCAACTGATCTCATGGTGAAATGTAGAAAATGGGGCATCTGTGACAAAAATAAAGGACATTATGAATCATGACAGCAATCAAGGTTGATTGATGGCCAATGTGTTTTTGTGTGGAATTCTCCTTTAAAGTCCCTAGTGTTAGAGAGGAGGGGCTGAAATTCCGGGAAAGGATATTTTTAGTACATAAGAATTAAACATAAAATACAAAATGAGGCTGTAACTTAGATCTGTGATTCTAAACATTGTGATTCTAAACATTCTGACCTCTGATTAGTAGAGTGGAGTCCATCTGTGAAGTTAATGTATCCTCCCTTGGAATGGTCACTCTTCATGGAGACACAGCTGGGTACAGGAGACCCTGGTCTCTGATCAACCCTGACATCCAACATCAACTACATATTAAATCACTGGTAATTCCATTGGCAAGTTAAGTGACATTATAGCCACATTTCACCAGATAGATTTGTTAATGTTGTAATGTCAGCTGCAGGGACGTGCAGATAATGACATAGAGGCGGGGCTGAAATCCCGGGAAAAAATATATTTAGTAAAATAAAAATTAAACATAAAATAAAAAAATAAAAAAAAAATCTCTCTCTGAATCATTTCACAAACATTATTACAATATAAAGCATTATACTAACGGATTAAAATGATTTAAGACCTCCATACAAACCCCACACTGGTGAACACACTGAGCATGGACAAGCTGTGAACTGTCAATAGTGACAAAACCAACATGGCCAAATAGTGACAAAGTAGGGTGGAAGAGAGTCAACTGAAAAGCTCCCTGCAGCTTACCTTAAAGGCTAGGGTGTCGGTCTGCATATAGTGAAACAGAATTATACTTAAAACAGTTAATTGTGCTATTACACTATGTGGTTCCTAAACAAGTAAAAGTTTCCTTTCTGACCTCTGATTAGTAGAGTGGTGTCCATCTGTGAAGTTAATGTATCCTCCCTTGGAATGGTCACTCTTCATGGAGACACAGCTGGGTACAGGAGACCCTGGTCTCTGATCAACCCTGACATCCAACATCAACTACATATTAAATCACTGGTAATTCCATTGTCAAGTCAAGTGAAATTATAGCCACATTTCACCAGATAGATTTGTTAATGTTGTAATATCAGCTGTAGGGACGTGCAGATAGAGAGGCAGGGCTGAAATCCTGGGAAAGAATATTTTTAGTAAAATAAAAATTAAACATGAAATAAAAAAAAAATTGGTTGTAGCTCTGTGATTCTTAACATTGTATGTCACACATTCCAAATTGAAATTAGGCTGAGAATCCTCAGCTGACAAGACGTTAAAAAGGATATCTACAAGCACACAGCATGCTCCACTAAAGTGTAAAGAAATATAAACCATTTAACACCGACCCTGTAGTTGGTTGACCAGAATCCATGTTTCTTCTTTGTACCTCACTCTGGATGACAGCATCTGATAAACAACAAAACAACATTTTAAAGTATTTGGACATATACATGGTATTTTGGTAGTGTAATGAGGCCAGTACAGTGTACAGACATAGTCGCAGAACCCTATACGAAGGATCCTGGTAGGGTCTTCAAGGCAGTGAGGAGATCCTGTATAGGACTTTTTTGATTATGTTGGTGGCCATTTTATTGAGATTTGTCTTCATGATAGAACCTACGTAGGTAGTCTTTCCGAATGAAAATGTTATCTACTAACCGTGGAGCCACCTACCTAGCTGAGCTTACTATTTGACCCAAATTCAAATTAAATGTGCTATATAAATAAAGTTCTATTTATTCATTATTATTATGAATATAATTATTATTTTTATTATTATGGCAGTTTGAGTAGAATCAAACACCCTTGTGGGTTGGGTAATTAGCTGATTGAGACTAAGTATCACAGATCCTATTAATGACTTGAACACCGATAATCCTGATGAGTGAACTGGTGCAGACAGACCTTTGCCTGCAGCCAGGGTTCGTGGATCGGTAGCTGGGGGCAGGCAGAGTCTACCATCGGTCGGTGATGAGCTGCTGTTTTTCGTGTCAACCACTGGCGCAGTCGGGACGGTCATCGTGGAGGTGGAGGTTTCTTGCTGGATGCAAAGTTCCTTGACCGGATCTGGCTTTACCGGACCTGGATTTCTTTCTACATCTCCTGCACGCAGTAATAGGATCATACAATAGAAGAATCTTTTGTTGATCTTACTAAGCAGGGGCCTTTTCCTTCTAGCCGGGTTGTAAGACAGCAACGTGTGGACGTCTGCACCCAAGCCCAGGTTCTTGGAATCATTGTTGCGGTGGAGATAAAAGTCACTGTGTTTTTCTTTTTTTACATTTGTGTTGTTTTGATAACCCGTTCTCCCCACATCCACGTGGTGGTAAAACCAGGGAGAATTAAAGTAGAAGTCTATCCCCCACACTAGTAGGAAGAGAAAATGTGCAAGACAAAACAGTTTTTTGATGTCATTCCGTGGTCCCTGGCGGGAGCGGGGCAAAGAAGCACGTTCTTTCATCTCTGTGGCCCTTAAGTCCTGAAAGAAAAACAAAAAGACAACAAACAATCAAATAAATAAATATTGCATCCTAAAATATGTTCGCGTCAACCAGCAGCAAAGAAACGATTCGTTCAGTCCATTCTACAATGCACCGCTGCTGTCACCACCCCGGCGGCGAGGAGCCTCGCGCCTGCTGGCAACACTCCAGTGCCTGCAGCGCCACACTCACCGAGAAGATCCTAGCAGTCCGACACCCGCCGCCAGGATCACTATCAATGCCGACACAACAGCTGAGCTAATAATTCCAAGTGAGACTTAGTGACCTTGCTCTGCTAAACTGTCACAGGGACGCAGTGATGAAACTGAAATGGATGTCATAGCTAACGAGTCAGCCGCACAGTTGTAAGGAGAAACACATTGTCATGCACATGACATTCTCATGCCGAAATGCTGCATCAATTTAATTCTTTGATCACTTGATCATGCCAAAATGAGTAAAATGTTTAAGTTATAGCAACAGGAAAAAAACATTGAGCCAAACGAACTGTATGTTGCTGATCATTGTAAGCAACAACTTAATGCGTTCATTGTAAACCACTGACTGTGTTGGTCTATAGCAAACGAAATGAAAAAGTCAACAAACTGTTTATTGTTTTCATTGATCATGCTGAAACAACCTAATGTGTTTGTTGTGAACTGAAGGCATCCCAAGCATTCCACTGTCTTTAACCACTGTTTATTAGCAAAGTAGACCAACAAAACATATCATGACAAAACAACTGCTAGTATCATACACCTTCCCCACTCCATAACCCCACCCCCACCTGCACCTCTATGTCATTTTGCAAACATGAAGTCTCTGACATAATATTGTTCTTGTTGTCGGGCAGAAAAATTCTAACTGATGTTCTTGTTTCTCCCACAGCACACATGGCATACAGCAGCCAGCCTGCTAAATATTAAACTACATTGATATAAACAGTTAAACGTATCAAAGTCAAACAGCATCAGGTTGATATACAGCCACAGCAAATATTACCAGAGAGACTGTAGAGGTCAGATGGTTAGTATAACTGCACAAAATGTCTATGACTTTTACACTTTAGAGTGGTGATCACCTTTCTAGCCAATTTGTCCTCCCTTGATGTTGTCAAATGACTATGAAAAAATATAGATGTTTTTACAAAGGGACTTTTACTGTTGCAGACTATATCTGTCAAGCTTGGGAATTGATGAAACAAAGGTGGAGTACGCACATCTCTAATAAATTTCACAGGTGCTGAACTAAAAAAAGTCGAACGTACAAAAAGAGAAAAATAGTTCGCACACTGTATAGTAGCTCCCAGGAAACTTAGAGAGAGACAACGTTTCGACCCTACATGGGTCTTCGTCAGGTATGAACCTGACGAAGACCCATGTAGGGTCGAAACGTTGTCTCTACTCCTACAATAAAGTTTCCTGGGAGCTACTATACGGTGTGCAAACTATTTTTCTCTTTTTGTAAGCCTGGGAAATGAGACAGAGTACTATGTACAGTATATTACTGGGCTGTAATGTGTAATTATTATTTAATTGTAATCACACTGTGCTTGTATTCATGAAATGGTGTCTTATATACCCATGAGGGTTGGGCACTTTGTGTGCAGGACACAACAATAAATATTGATTGATTGATTGATTGATCGATTCATTGATTGATTGATTGATTGATTGATTGATTGATTGATTGACTGCAATGTGACGTGGCGTGGGCTTGTCGGCTATTTTTCATTTGCAATGGATATACTGACACATCCATGATGTATAAAGGAATTGCACCAATTTCAGTACTGCATACGCCAAACCATATAACAAACACACCCAACTGCCCAACTGCCAGCATGCAGTGCATTTGTATAGAAAGGTTATGTCCGAAAGGTCACAAAATTGACATGGTCTGTGTATGTTTGCCTGTTTTGTTTGCCAAATCCAGCCTGGAATTGTGAACAAAACTAAAAGAAATCTTTAGTTTTTGGTCTGTGGGGTGAAGTGAGTTTTTTCTAGTCCGACCTATGTTGAGATATGTGTGCTTTTCTGTGTGTCTGAATGGGGACATGACTGGACACTCTCAGAATTTTTTGTTTAGTGATGTTTGTGTGTTTAATAGTCCTCTCAAAAACTACATAGCTTTTATTTTGAAGAATGGGCATGTCCACATAAAAACAACATTTTAATGACACATTGCAGCATTAAGGGTAATGATAATAATAATAATAATGTTTTTTAAACTCTTACCTTATAGTTTTAATTTTCCAGAAATACAAACATTTTGGAGTTAGTTTGTTTCTTCCAAAACCACGTTTCTCTCAGTCAAAAACGAATTCTTCACTAGTCAAAGATATCCCTGGTAACATCCTTACTATAGAAATTGCATTTTAACCGATCTACAGTAGAATGGCATTACTCTTATCAACAACCATCATTTCAGATATCCATATCCTCAATCCTACCTGGACAGCTAAAGCTCAGCTAGTGACAGTGATCATTCCATTGGGTTACTCAGAGACCATTTGAACATATACTGTAACCTGTTGCATGAGCTAGTCAGTGAAAAGAGGGAGGTTCTCTTTAGTGTGCGTGTGCGTGCGTGTGCGTGTGTGTGCGTGTGCGTGTGTGTGTGTGTGTGTGTGTGTGTGTGTGTGTGTGTGTGTGTGTGTGTGTGTGTGTGTGTGTAAGCTTTCAGTTCTTCTTTTATCTTTTATTTGTTTTCCCTACCACAGGTAGGTTATGGAGGATGTGTTGACCTAGATTGTAAGCAGTAAGCGGTGCTGAGCGTTCAGTTGGGGGTGTGCTCGCCTCAGAATGAGCGTGCAAGTGCATCAAACGTGCATTTTCGCACGTTTTTTTTTAAGTGGTTTTACTCTCCCATCCCCCGCAAAGGTTATATGAACAATCTCACATAAGCCATCAAGCAGTTTAACGGAAAATGAGTGTTGCACATGCCTCGTATGTGCAATTCCGCACGTTTGCGCACGTAAAATGAACAACCTGACACAAGCAATTAACCAGCATATGGCACCAACTGTCTGATACATACATTATATTTATTGGGCCTATTAACAGAGCGGTCAGTCCCCTTTTCAGTCAGTTCAGAGTCTGTTTTAATACATGAGCCAGACCTGCAGGTTACTAAAAGCAAGATCTAAAGTGCAACAATACAAGTAGCAGCGTTATACAATAGTGCAAGTATCTTATTGAAGTACTAGTGCATAGGCTAAGGATTCAAGTAATTTACATACGCTGTGTAAGGTGCACTTAGTAATTGACTAAACATGGTCACAGGTTTGGTTATCTAGTAACCAATTTTAAATTGTACTTAAAAGATGGTCAGTGGTAAGTTCCAAATCGAACAGCCCTGGACCGAGAGGGTGTTTTTGCTAAAGGTGTTTTTTTTCTGAATGGCACTTTGTAATCCCCTCTAGTAGTTGACCTTTGCTGATTCGACTGTCAAGTGAAAGGAGGGAGGCTTTGGTGTGTGTGTGTGTGTGTGTGGGGGGGGGGGGGGACGACGACGACGACGACTTTCAGTTCTTCTTTTCGTTTCCCCCACCACGGCTAGGTTATGGAGGATGTTATTGGTCCAGCGCCGTGGGAACACATCTACAGTAAGCGGTGCTGAGCGTTCAGTTGGCGGTGTGCTCGTCGCAAAATGAGCGTGCAAGTGCATCAAACGTGCGTTTTCGCACGTTTTTTCTTTAAAGTGGTTTTACTCTCCCATCCCCCACAAAGGTTATATGAACAATCTCACATAAGCCATCAAGCAGTTTAACGGTAAATGAGTGTTGCACATGCCTCGTATGTGTGATTCTGCACGTTTTCTTTGCCCTCTTCACAATGAGCCTATAATGAACAACCTGACACAAGCAATTAACCAGCATATGGCACCAATGGTCTGATACATACATTATATTTATTGGGCCTATTAACAGAGCGGTCAGACCCCTTTTCAGCCAGTTCAAAAGCTGTTTTAATACATGAGCCAGACCTGCAGAATTGGAATGATAATCAATACCTACCTGTACATTAAATTGTTTAAAACAATGGTTTTCAACCAGTGGTCCGGGGACCAACAGTGGTCCTTGAGAGGGTTCCAGGTGGTCCCCCAGATAAATGATGTGGCTCTCAAATATTCATCATCTGAATTAGCACAACTTAATTAAGAGGTCTACACAACTGCAGAATGTGTGGAAGATTAATTGTCATTTGCATCTGTATGTTTGACTGTTTTGTTTGCCAAATCCAGCCAGGAATTGTTTGGACAAAACCAAAAGATGTCTTTAGTTTTTGGTCTGTGGGGTTTAGTGTTTTTTTTATTTTATTTATTTTTGTAATAGTCCGACCTATTGAGATATATGTGCTTTTCTGTGTGTCTGAATGGGGATATGCATGAATGGACACTCTCAAGTTTTTCTGTTTAATGATGTCAGTAAACTTCCAATTTACACATTCAAAACACATAAAAGACGCATCCCTGGCATGCACCGACCATAGTCCTGATGGGAGAGGAGAGTGTCTTGTTTATCTTTACATACTGAGTTCCATGTCAGTGAGGAGTGTATAGAACTGGATAACATGAGGATCAGGGGCGGATGTAACGTGTCCCATTTGGGGGGGCAAGAGAACATGTTGGGGGGGCAAGAGAAAATGGTATGGGGGCGGCTTCAGCGACACGGGCGATGAAGCCGCACCCATACTATTTTTGGTTACAGGACTTTTATTAGGCAAGTATAAGCATCAATAATAATATCAGTTGTTGTTGTTGAAGTTGCAACAGACACGCAGCATGCATAAAGCTAAAGGTCTGACTCAGAGAGTTTTCTGTTTTCAATGATGAAATGCTGTTGGTTTAGTGGTGACACAACTGTAGTTAGTTAGTAGCAGTAGTAGTGTTTCCAATCATTTTAAATTTAAGCACTTTAATTTGAAATATCTTGGGTTGTTTTGCATGGCATTGTGTTTGGGGGGGCAGACTGGGCATTTAGGGGGGCATTGCCCCCCCCCATGCCCATGCCTAGATCCGCCCCTGATGAGGATGCATCCTCTGTACTGCAACCTTGTTTGTAAGCAAATTGGAAAGGATCCTGTGAGTTACGTACATATGGCATTACTGAGATGATGAACCACGTTTTTCCAGAGCTTTCATGATAACAGAAGTGAGTGCTATATAGGCCTGTAATCATTGTGTTGGGATTTGGCTTTTTTGGCAGTGGTTTAATATGTGCAGTTAACCAAGCTGGTGGAATGCAGTGGGGATCATTCACAATATGTTGAAAGATAGGCTGCCAAACAGGTGCCAATTCTGTAGCATAATCTTTTAGAACAGGGGTTTTCAACAGGTGGTCCGGGGACCACCAGACAGTGGTCCTTGAGAGGTTCTAGGTGGTCCCCAGCTAAGTTGTTTAACCAGATGTAACTCTTATACAGTTTATATAATTTAGAATGCAGACAGATGTCGTGATGATTTTGATTTCAGCTGTTACAATCAGGAACATCACCTGCTTTAATTAGTCTAAATTAGTAGGCTATTATTAATAATGTTATATCCCATGCATAATCGATTTCAAAAATCTACAAGCTCATTCCACAGCATGTTGAGCTTGTAGATTGGCTATTTTACTTCAAATATAGTAAAAAAAAAAAAAAGCTCCTCCTATTGTGTATCGAGCTTGTAGATTGGCTATTTTACCCAGGCCTGTATGCAGTGTGTTAGTGACTGTGGAAATGTAGAGGCCCATCCAACAAAAGTGTATTATAAGCTATTATACAGTATTAATGATTATAGCAGCTGGTTAACCAGATGTAACTCTTTGAGAGTGTAAAAATGAAACCAAATGGACCCTTGCGGGTCCATTTGGTTTCATTTTTACACCCTCAAGAGTTAAAATATTCATCATGTGAATTAGCCCAACTTAGTCTACACAACTAGAGAATGTAGAAGATTAATGGTCATTTTGATCTGTATGTTCCAGGCGAGAATCTAGTACATTCTAGTGCAGGGGTGCCCAACCTTTTTTGACCCAAGATCTACTTTTCAGCAGCCAACCCCTCCGGGATCTACCAGTCCAATATCAACATTTCAAACCACATGCAACGTTGCCAGCCTGCAGTAACTTCACAACAACACAACACTACTTTGTTTTACCACTTTACTTTATGTCCATATAAGCATAAAGTACAACAGACTTGTCATAAATAGGCCTACAACAGTACAACATAAGTACAACAGACATGGACAAACACTGCCATTGCAAATGCATCACACACAGACGAAAATCGCTCTTTTTCTTTCCCACCCCATTTTTTTTCTCCCCCCCCCCCCCCCCCCCCCCCCCCCCCACACACACATCTCCCGAGATCTACTTGAGATCAGGCCGAGATCTACCGGTAGATCCCGACCTACTGGTTGGGCTCCCCTGTTCTAGTGCATTTGGAATTCTAGTGCATTGGAAGTGCCACTAGTGCATTTTGGATCTTGTCCAGGCCACTAGGTGGCGCAGGCCACCGGGAAAACTCCCTGTACTCCAGATGGTCAATCCGCCCCTGACTACTAACAACAACCTCCTTCCTCCTCCTTCCTCCTCCGCCGCAGGCGTGCACCGTGCACACACACAGAGACTTGCAGACTCGCAGAGCAGAGTAAACAAATGAAAACATGTCGGCAAAATACCATACCATGGACATAATTAAACACGTCCCCCGGTGCCCTGTGCACAGCGCAGATAACACGGTCCAGGTAAGAACAAAACGCTGCCATTGAACCACGCTGACACTGTGTGACTTCACGCACACACAAACACTAGTCCTACATGCAATGGAGGGACTTGCAGAGTGTTGGAGAGCCAGGGGCTGAATGAAGGGTCACCTGTCTGAGGACACTTTTGGACAAAATAGTGAAAATGGCTGATCTGCAAGGTATCAACGCGGTGGGAACTTGTGGATCTGCAAGCAGGCAGGCAGGCAGGCAGGCAGGCAGGCAGGCAGGCAGGCAGGCAGGCAGACAGGCAGGCAGACAGGCAGGCAGGCAGGCAGGCAGGCAGGCAGGCAGGCAGGCAGGCAGGCAGGCAGGCAGGCAGGCAGGCAGGCAGGCAGGCAGGCAGGCAGGCAGGCAGGCAGGCAGGCAGGCAGGCAGGCAGGCAGGCAGGCAGGCAGGCAGGCAGGCAGGCAGGCAGGCAGGCAGGCAGGCAGGCAGGCAGGCAGGCAGGCAGGCAGGCAGGCAGGCAGGCAGGCAGGCAGGCAGGCAGGCAGGCAGGCAGGCAGGCAGGCAGGCAGGCAGGCAGCAGGCAGGCAGGCAGGCAGGCAGGCAGGCAGGCAGGCAGGCAGGCAGGCAGGCAGGCAGGCAGGCAGGCAGGCAGGCAGGCAGGCAGGCAGGCAGGCAGGCAGGCAGGCAGGCAGGCAGGCAGGCAGGCAGGCAGGCAGGCAGGCAGGCAGGCAGGCAGGCAGGCAGGCAGGCAGGCAGGCAGGCAGGCAGGCAGGCAGGCAGGCAGGCAGGCAGGCAGGCAGGCAGGCAGGCAGGCAGGCAGGCAGGCAGGCAGGCAGGCAGGCAGGCAGGCAGGCAGGCAGGCAGGCAGGCAGGCAGGCAGGCAGGCAGCAGGCAGGCAGGCAGGCAGGCAGGCAGGCAGGCAGGCAGGCAGGCAGGCAGGCAGGCAGGCAGGCAGGCAGGCAGGCAGGCAGGCAGGCAGGCAGGCAGGCAGGCAGGCAGGCAGGCAGGCAGGCAGGCAGGCAGGCAGGCAGGCAGGCAGGCAGGCAGGCAGGCAGGCAGGCAGGCAGGCAGGCAGGCAGGCAGGCAGGCAGGCAGGCAGGCAGGCAGGCAGGCAGGCAGGCAGGCAGGCAGGCAGGCAGGCAGGCAGGCAGGCAGGCAGGCAGGCAGGCAGGCAGGCAGGCAGGCAGGCAGGCAGGCAGGCAGGCAGGCAGGCAGGCAGGCAGGCAGGCAGGCAGGCAGGCAGGCAGGCAGGCAGGCAGGCAGGCAGGCAGGCAGGCAGGCAGGCAGGCAGGCAGGCAGGCAGGCAGGCAGGCAGGCAGGCAGGCAGGCAGGCAGGCAGGCAGGCAGGCAGGCAGGCAGGCAGGCAGGCAGGCAGGCAGGCAGGCAGGCAGGCAGGCAGGCAGGCAGGCAGGCAGGCAGGCAGGCAGGCAGGCAGGCAGGCAGGCAGGCAGGCAGGCAGGCAGGCAGGCAGGCAGGCAGGCAGGCAGGCAGGCAGGCAGGCAGGCAGGCAGGCAGGCAGGCAGGCAGGCAGGCAGGCAGGCAGGCAGGCAGGCAGGCAGGCAGGCAGGCAGGCAGGCAGGCAGGCAGGCAGGCAGGCAGGCAGGCAGGCAGGCAGGCAGGCAGGCAGGCAGGCAGGCAGGCAGGCAGGCAGGCAGGCAGGCAGGCAGGCAGGCAGGCAGGCAGGCAGGCAGGCAGGCAGGCAGGCAGGCAGGCAGGCAGGCAGGCAGGCAGGCAGGCAGGCAGGCAGGCAGGCAGGCAGGCAGGCAGGCAGGCAGGCAGGCAGGGCTTCACAATTTACAAAGTAGTCATTTATCAGACACCCTTCCTGAGCAATTTACATTAAGCAAAACAAAAACATATAGTCACTTCATATACATAAACACTATAGTTATCATGAATCATACCCAAGCTACGAACATAACAGTGGAATACACTCTATCTATATAATGAAACTATGCATATACAGTATACTTTCACACTGTGTTTGGTCCAGAACTGTCTGTCGTCCGAGATTAGCTAATGGTAGTTGAGATGAACAGCTGCATTTGACAGAGAAGAAGGAGAAGAAAAAAAATACCAAAACAACGAGGTGGCTCAGCCAAACAGGCTCAGACACCTACATACTGTGCATAGTAATAATAATGGTAATAATAATTAATAATACAAATTAGAAATAACACATATTACATATTACTCAGGTTTTGCTCATTGCTACAGTTCACGGGAGATTTCTGTTTCATTGTATAGCCATTTTTACCTGATTGGTGACTATCATTATTCAAAACTATTGGATTTAATGCTAAAAGTGGACTAAACAGATTGTTTTTTTCTTTTTTTTTGCCGTACACTGATGTTGTTTCATTTTCATTTAATTTCAGTGATATGGACAACATCTTCCTTCCTATATACAGGAAGGAAGTGTTGTCTGCCTGTAATTGTCAGTCCCTTTAACTTGAACAGTTTTCCCTCAGTTAATCCACAGCTTTCCTTTTGTTAAATGACAGCTTGACTGTGTGTGTGTGTGTGTGTGTGTGTGTGTGTGTGTGTGTGTGTGTGTGTGTGTGTGTGTGTGTGTGTGTGTGTGTGTGTGTGTCCGCCCAGGTCTTTCTGTTGGTCAGCAGCATTCCTGTGGAATTGTCCAGCACTCAGCAACAATACCCTGTGTGCACACACATGCATGCCCGCGCGTGTGCGTGTGTGTTTCCCTCTTCAGCAAAACAACAGCCGGCCTCTCAAAAAGCCTCTCTGCACGCTTGTGCGTGCGCACGACACACACACACACACACACACACACACACACACACACACACACACACACACACACACACACACACACACACACACACACACACACACACACACACACACACAAAAATATGCACAGATACACACATAACACACACACATAGTTGGTTTACCAGTGATATGGGGGCATAGGGGACATAGGTGTGTGTGTGTGTGTGTGTGTGTGTGTGTGTGTGTGTGTGTGTGTGTGTGTGTGTGTGTGTGTGTGTGTGTGTGTTTGGGGGGGGGTATGATTGAATCCTCAACAGAATCCACAACAGAAGAGAACAGAAGACCAGGTTGGGGACCACAGGCCACAGTGTGAGTACCACAACTGAACACCATCTCAATAGAATTGACGACTTAGAATGAGAAAATGTGAACTATAGTGTTGAGAGGTACAGTTACTTTATTATACATTTTATTTACAATTGTTAGAGCAGCAACAACGTGAAGTTGGAGACTAACAGTAGAACGCATCAGTGTGGAATTTCAAACGGTTTGCCTGTTTTAGACAAACGTTTAAATCAGACAACCGAGAGATTGTACACTGAGGGTCTTTGAGACCCACTGGTTTGCACAAATAAATACATTTTAAAAACACGCAAAACAGCCTTTATTTTATTTGTGGCTTACCTCATCTCTCTCTGTATCTCTCCCTGTCTATGTTTCTCTCTGTGAGTCTTTCTCTCTCTGTCTCTCTTTCTCTCTGTCTGTCTCTCTCTCTCTCTGTATCCAGAATGGACACGCCTCCTGTGTGTGGCAGCTGCAGTTGATTGGCTGTCGCCCCTGCTGACGGAGAGATGTTCAGATACACACCGCCATGGCAGGTCCTGTGTCCTAGCAAGGTACGCTTACAGCCATGCTAACACCAGCTCTACTCGCATCGCAAACTATAGGGTATCTGTAAAAAGAGAGTCACGACACTCCCGTTGACTCCAGTGCTACAGCTGAAAAGAGACGGCTATTGGCTGAAAAGTGTACTTGACGACGGCTATTGGCTGAAAAGCGCATGCGAAACCACTGTGAAACCCCTCTCTCCCATCCACCTGCATTGACAGCAGGACTCCAGTTGCGAAGCGCGAGACGCGAGGCTCAAAGCGTGTTGCTAGTCTCTTATTACAAATACTCTATCGCAAACCATCTTAGCACCACAGCTACCAACAGCAGGTCATGTGTGCTATCACCCCCAACCCTCTGTTATTTTTCCATAGCTCAGTGGCGTTTTTATGCACACGGGAAGAATAACGCATACCTTGGTCCGTGTCATACAAGCCAAGCCTCCCCAAAACGTCTGGCGAACATTGAAACCTACCGAGTCTACTGGACAAAGTTGGGAACTGTAAACTGACACAAGGGACACTTGCTTAGAGTAATTTTGTTTTGAAGAAGCTTCCCAATGGAAACTTCGACAAGACTTGGCCGGTTTTCACCTTGCGCAAAAGCAGAAAACGTCTTACTGTAGGAGTTCTGTGCATCTGAAATATTGCCTAAGCGCAAAACAACCTTATAATATACCTTCGCTGATGTCATAGCAAGGCTGGCGGGTCAAGCACACCCCCAGGCTCCGGGGATTTTTAGCGTGATTGAAAAATGATGGTCTCAGGGGCATGGTGACATAGTGGTAAGTGCTGTCGCCTCACAGCTAGAAGGTCCTGGATTCAATTCCCACTATGGATGGGAATTGATGGATGCTGGCGTCTGCTTCTCCGTGTCATCAGTGCCCGTACCCAAGGCGGGGTTGGTGAAAGGGCCTTTCTGTGTGGAGCTTGCATCTTTTCCCCGTGTCCCCTAGGGTAGATACCCCCACATGTTCTCCCTGTGTCCCTTAGGGTATGTACCCTCACAAAAACATGCAGTAATCCTGGGCTCTAGACTGCCTCAGTCTCAGCCTTTCGTTTTCTTTTCTTATTATTTTGGTCTTCAATGGACAATCTCACATTTCTCAGGAATGTTTGGACCAAAAGAAAGTTCCCAACTTAATTCCTTTTCTTTTAAGGAATATTTTAAAACTTTTTTTTTTCTCCACCGATTATAGGTCCCTTCACCCATGATTTATTTTTTTGTAATGTTTTACATTGGGTAAACTATTGTCTTTTTACAAATTTCTTCTCTCTAGTTGCTCTTTATAAACTCCTCCACATTCACACTATTCTTCCAGACTGCCTTCCCAGAGTAAATCAAAGATAAAGATACTGGTACAGAATTGTAATGTTGAATTTGACAGAACATTTTGTTCTAGTCTTAGTTCTATGTACTCCTGTGAATAAAACCTCATTTAGTTTTAGTCCTACTTTAGTCATATAAAAATGTCTAGTTTTAGTCGATTAAATATCAAATATTTAACTATTTTACATTTAAAACACTATTCACTGTGGTTGCTCAGGGTGCTCTATCATTGAATAGTTTAAAGTGTACATGCACCATGTATCCACTGGAGGTCAGTGTTGCAACTTGTATGTATGCACATGATTTTATTCTCTGCTATAATGTGGTACTCAGTCAACTGGTTTGACCATAGAGATGACACTTTTTGGACTTTAAATAGTTTGTTTCGTTTTTGCTGGTAGAAACAACTGTGTGTGTCCCACATAGATGACAGATGAGTGTGGTCAGATTTGTAGTCTTTGGGGCGAGTGGTTCTGTTCTCGAGTGACATGTTTGCATCAAAACAATACACTCAAGCATGCACGCAAACTGATTAGTGGGTGGACCTGCATGTACGCGTGCAACTCTTTACATTATTTGTGTATAACATTATACCGGTAGCCTACTGATACTGATATGTCATAACTCATAATATGTCAGTGGTAATACATATGCCTGTGTAAGACTTTTCCCCAACAATATGTGCCATTATTACATTATGTAATAATGTAATATAACATTTATTACATTGTAAGCTGGCATGGGTTTGTTCATAATGTAACACAGTGGTTTTCAACCCTTTTGATACCAGGGCCCATTATTTATTGAGAATTTGATCCACGGACCACCATTTGATGACTTCTTAGCCCCGCTAAGAAAGATTTCTTTTGTTTTTGCCCACAATTCCAGTCTGGATTTCAGAAACAAAACAGGCAAACGTGCAGATCAAAATGGCAATTAATTCTTCAACATTCTCTAGTATCATCATGTATTATCAGTGTTATAATGACTCTAGTATAAAATATCCTCCATATTAGCACCCCCACCACCTCAGGACGGTGTGGTACTGCAGTTAAACTGTCCATAGAGAAATTAAATGAAAGACCCGTTATATCAGTGTGATTGAGGCTCAAGCCAATAGAAATAATCTTGGGGGACACATACAATATACATGATTTTATGTATTAATAACAATTTTAGGAATCCATGTTGCACTTTTACATACGTTCAGAACCAGCTGACATATGAATAGGGATGAAGCTTGGTAGCGATACCTGATAAAATCCGATAAGAAGCTCATTGAGTCCCCGTTATCAGTAATCTTTTGTCTTATCATGCCGGTTATTGAGCACAGCAGACCATGACATCATGTTTAAACAGTCAAGACAAAGGGAGAGATAATTGTAATCAGGCATGCTGGCACAAACGTGTGTTCTAAAACAGGGGTTTTCAACAGGTGGTCCAGGGACCACCAGTGGTCCTTGAGAGGGTTCCAGGTGGTCGCCAGGCTAAATGATGGAAAGTTGGGTAACCAGATGTAACTCTTTGAGAGCGTAAACATGAAACCAAATGGACCCTTGCGGGTCCATTTGGTTTCATGTTTACGCTCTCAAGAGTTAAAATTAAAAATGTGAACTAGGCCAAATCTACACAACTAGAGAATATGGATGATTAATGGTCATTTTGATCTGTATGCTGGACTGTTTGGTTTCCCAAATCCAGCTTGGAATTGTGGACAAAAAAAATAAATCTTTAGTTTTGGGGTCTGTGCGGCTAAAATGTCATCGAATGGTGGTCCGTGGCTCAAATGCAGAGTAAATAGTGGGCCCTGGTATTAAAACGGTTGAAAACCACTATTCTAAACGGTTATTGATACCTGCAAACCATCGCTGCCCATCCGGGGAAACAAACTTACATGTACGCAAATCAAGTACCGGTAGTTCATATTATTTAAAGCAGGGGTTTTCAACCTTTTTGACACCAGGGACCACCACTTATTGAGCATTTGAGCCACGGACCACCATTTGATGACATTTTAGCCCCAAAGACCTAAAATTAAAGAATTCTTTTGGTTTTGTTCACAATTCCAGGCTGGATTTTGCAAACAAAACAGTGTAGACTTCTTAATTACAGTAAATAGTGCTAATTCAGATGATGAATATTTTAACTCTTGAGAGTGTGAAAATGAAACCAAATGGACCCGCAAGGGTCCATTTGGTTTCATTTTTACATTCTCAAGAGTTACATCTGGTTAACCAACTTAGCTGGGGACAGATTTGAGTCTACTGTAACTCACCTCCACCCTATTGGCTTGTTATCAACCTGCTGAAGACTGCAGCGCCGTGATTGGCTAAAATGCCACCTCACCCCCCTACAACCTCCTCTCCCCCACACAGTAGCGCCGCCTTGTCATGAGCCTGCAACGAAAGGCAGGCTTATTGACGACAACAAAAGTTCTGGACTGTCTGCAGGGTAAAGCAGGTTTCCTTGCAAGTGCAGGGAAACAGCTGCAGCAGTGAAGTGACATAGAGGGGGAAAGTCAAAAAATAGAGCTACATACAGTATATACAGTATCTTATATTTTGTGGCTAAAAGTTGCCTATAATACCTTTTAATTGGTAAAAAAAAAAGGTCATTTGCCTTCCACCTGTTAAAATCTGTTGTTTAGTTTAGTTTAATTTAGATTTTTTCCATATAATACATTCTTACGCATATCAATATGTTCATTTCATTTGGGGAAAAAGGGAATAGACTGAAGCAATGCTTATGCTAAAACATATACATGTGACTGTTACAATTCATTTCAAATTTTTCTCTATAATCAGCTAAACAGCTATCAGCAGTAACAATCATTTCAGTAACGATCATTTCATTTTAGTACACACAAGTTCACAAAATTACAGGAATTTAAACAGGCTTTTTATAGTGTATAGCTATGGGTTATTTTATCTTTAAAGGTTTTCTTGAATTTACCCATATCTGTGCATTCTTTTAATTCATTATCACACTTGTTCCACATCTTTACACCTTTTATCGTTACACATCTACACATCACATCTACATTGACTCTTTCCTTTTTTGTTTAAACATCAGATTACCTCTAAGCAGATAGTGGCTCTCTCTTTTTGAGAACATCCCTTGGATGCAGTCTGGGAGATTTTTACTTTTAGCTCTAAATAATATCTCCAGTGTTTTTAGGTCCACTAGGTCCCTAAATTTTAAGGTGCAACAATTTACAAATAGTTGGTTGATAGTCAACTCCATGAATGATCTTTATGGCTTTTTTGTAGTACGGAGATACACTTTGTATAAGTTGTATTTGAATGCCCTAAAAAGATACTGGTTCTGTTCAGAATGTATTCCAAGTACATTCCATACATAGTAATTCAGAAAACTATTAGGATTGAGAATACTTTAGTATAATCTGTTTTCAGGTCTATATATGGCAGTTAACCAAAAATAATATCCCTTCCTTCTGCCGCCTTTTTTATGCTTGTGCAACTTTATGAGAGAGAAACTCGGCTGTGCTGTGTCAGCCATCCCTCCCCTGTTATAAAGTGACATGACACCGTGAGGGAGTACTGTGTTACAGCAGACTTTGACCAGTCATATGCTAGTGTACAGCAGTCGTCACCAGGCCTGGATGTAACATTTACCAATTGGGGGAGAGGGGTGGGCAGGTGAAAATGGTATCGGTGCGGCTTCATCAAGTCGCACCCATACAGGGGTTGACACTAAGGTCTCCGAGGCACTTGTCCATCGGGCAAATGCAAGTCAGGTTCTACTTGCCCTCAGGTCATTCATGACACTTGCCCCCAAAATATATTGTAAATTTTGCATTTGAGTTTATATTCTACTTGGGTGCTTTAAACATTTCCTTTCAAAGTCGAAGACTGTTTTGTTTAAGTCCCAATCAGCTACTGTAAATATTCAACTTGTAAATCAGTGGTTCCCATAGTGGCCATGGACTCAGGGATCTGTAACACCAGCAAAATGATAGTTTGGAACCAAATGGACCTGGGAGAGATAGGAGAGAGATACAACTGTAGAAAGCAGGGAAAGACACAGAGGCAGAGCGCAATGACCACCTTCAAGACAAATATATCTTGTGTTGTGTTATAGCGAACTAAGTTGCATACTTGCCCGATCGGGCAACCAGGTAGCAATCTTCATTTGCCCGACCATTTTTTTCACTAGTTAGTGTCAAGCCCTGCCATACCATTTTTGGTTACAGGACTTTTATTAGGCAAGTAAAGCATCAGTGATAACATCAGTTGTTGTTGAAGTTGCAACAGACACGCAGCATGCATAAAGCTAAAGGTCTGACTCAGAGAGTTTTCTGTTTTCAATGATGAAATGCTGTTGGTTTAGTGGTGTAGACCATTGCAGTTAGTCAGTAGCAGTAGTATAGTGTTTAGAATCATTTTAATCATAAGTACTTTCATTTAAAATATCTTTGACGCTTGGTTTGTTTTAGGTGCCATCGTGTTTGGAGGGCCAGTCAGGGCATTTAGTGGGGCATTGCCCCCCCCCATGCCCATGCCTAGATCCGGCCCTGGTCGTCACCACCGTGTGACGGTGACGGTGTCTGCTCATTTCCAGTCACACACTGTGGGTCGTAGGCTGGGTCCAAAGTTTGTAAAACATCAACCTTGGTCGGGAAAAAACAATAATTTCTATGTGTAGTGGTGCTCAATATTTAATGTCAAGGACCCCGAAATCATTTTCATCCTTTTTTGGCTAATCCAGTTTGCAGTTTGTAGATTGCCATGCTTTTTGTGCCACTTGTTTCTAAGGTAGAACTAGAACTGTTGCCTGGGTCTGGATAAACCAGTGGTTCTCAAACACAGGGTTAGGGTTAGGGTAATTTGGGGACCCCCAAATTATTATTATTATCTTTTGTCTTTGGACCACATTTTGGGTCACATTTTCCTGCAAGATAACTGCAGCTCTATAATCTTGACTGAGCTTAAGGTGCCGGTAGAACTGCTATTTTCTAACCTGTGTGTGCATGCATGTGTGCTTGTGTGCATGTGTGTGTGCGTGCAGGGGGGGCCTTATGAATCTACAGGCCTGTTTCAATGCCAAATATGAATATTATAGTATTCTGTATACCTATGACAAAATTACTTAAAACACCTCAGCTCTTGTCCCTTCACAATAAAGCATCTCCCCTTTCACCTCCCAATGCCGCACATTGTACCCTGGTTAATACCAGGAAATAAACGTAGCTTAACAAAAAGTTATTTCCAAAATATACTTCGGCAAATTTGAAGACTCGACTTGGGACATTTGCATATATCGTAGCGACTGCTTTCTAGTACTTTGGATCAAGTACATTTTGAACGTTTTTTTTTTTATTTTATTTTTTTTATTTTTGACTTTTGCTTTGAGTATCCCTCCCCACCACCACTGCTGCACGATCACGATGAACTTGAGGCGACCTCGTGTCAGTATCGTTCGAGGAAGTTCAGCTCCAATAAAAATACAAGCAGCAATAAAGACGATAAAGCAATGCCCCCCTAAATGCCCAGACTGCCCCACCAAACATGATAGCATGCAAAGCAACCCAAGATATTTTAAATGGGCTTAAGGGCTTATATTTAAAATGATTTGAAACACTACTACTACTACTACGCTACTGCAATCTTCTCACCATTAAGCCAACAGCATTTCATCATTGAAAACAGAAAACTCTCTGAGTCAGACCTTTAGCTTTATGCATGCTGCGTGTCTGTTGCAACTTCAACAACAACTGATGTTATTATTGATGCTTGCCTAATAAAAGTCCTGTAACAGAAAATGGTATGGGGGCAACCCAGAGCCGGTCCCATACCATTTTCTCCTGCCCTCCCAATTGGGAAATGTTACATCCGCCCATGCGATAAAGACGATACAGCCATGTGCAATATCGTCACCCGAAAAACCGAGAGTGAAGTGAAGTAACTGTCTGTCTGCGCGTGTGTGTGTGTCTGTGTGTGTCTGCCTGTGTGTGTGAGAGTGGGTGGGTGGAGTGTAACAGATGATGGGTGATAAGCTGTTGACCTTTGTCAGTAGAGTCATTCGGTTCAGACTGCTCTGACGTTCACTTGGTTTGTCAGTACAGCCACTCTGTTTCCGTGTCTGACAACTACTTCCATTGCACCTAGTAGGTAAGAATGCTTTCTCTCGTTCTGTGCAGGTGTTTTAAGCCTTAGCTAGCATTAGCCTTAGCCATCGAAGGCTTAGCATTCATTAACTATTGAAAAGTAATATTGTGGAAATGTGGTACGTGCAGAACTTTGAATATTCTGTCGCCGCAAACAATTTCAAACTCAAATATTTTTGCTTCATGTACAGATGATTTTGGGGGGTCCTTGACATGAAATATTGAGGACCACTGACGTAGAAGGATTTGGAAGACATTCGTGGAATCAGCAAAATGGATTACTAAGAAAGACTCTATAGCTGTAGGGTACCTCTGGCTCGGGTCCAGATGTGTCCCCTTTTTGATGGCTGCATCTGGCTCACAGACAAATCTTTAATTTAATATAGAGAAATTTCAGCAGGAAAGTTAATGGCAAACATACAGTTGTCGTGTATCCAATCTATTTATCTATCAATGGCATAGGCAGTGCACATGAGGCAGACTCAGACACTGTATGACGTATTTTGCTCTGCTGTCAAAAATAGTGGCAGATGTGCGCATGTTCATGAAGTTATGTACAACAAACCCTTTTGAGAAGATGGCTAAAAGACTAAAAAGGACGAGGAGTATCGTACTTTTCAGCAGGAATGGACAGAGGAATTTGCTTTTGTGGAGAGAGTTCTGCAGTGTGTCTAATATGCAATGACAAAATAGCAACAGCATAAGAATGTTATTAAAAATAACTCTTATTGTACTTTTAAGTGTTGAAATTACATACAATGCACACATTTAATTGTATTTTAGGTTTTAAAAAATTGTATGGCTTTCACGGAATTTCATTTAAAAATATATGGTGTTCATGGCTCTCTCAGCCAAAAAGGTTCTTGACCCCTGCTCTATAGGATGCATTCGGTGCTGCAAAGTAAAGTGCATTCCGCGGTCCTGTGAGGTGCAGTGCATTGGCTTTGCTTGAATTGTTCCATATTGTTGACACTCATATTGTTGACGCTTCTTCTTTTTCTTCTTCTTCTTCACTATTTGAAAACTCGTGGTGCTCAGGTCACTTTGCAGAATTAGTGATTTAATAATACAAAAACATGCCTCAACCACTCTTACCACTCTTATCCAGGGCTGGATTTTCATATGAAGCGGACCACCATTTGGGGACATTTTAGCACCACAGACCTCCAAAATTAAAGCTTTATTTTGCTTTTGTCCACAATGCCTGGCTGGATTTGGGAAACCAAACAGTCAAGCATACAGATCAAGATTACCATTAATCTTCTACATTCTCTAATTGTGTAGACTTGGGGTAATTCAGATGATGAATATTTTAACTCTTGAGAGTGTAAAATGAAACAAAATCGACCCACAAGGGTCCATTTGGTTTCATTTTTAGGCTCTCAATGAGTTACTGTACATCTGCATGGTTAACCAACTTTTCACCATTTAGCTGAATGGTGGAAAGTTGAAAACCACTGATATTACCTTTCATTGGGTGGGCAGGATGCACGTTTGGGTGGGCTCTGCCCACCCCTGCCCCTGTAGATCCGACCCGGCTCTTATCCTGTATATTATTCCTTTGGCTATGCTGTTTGTGGCCCCGGAAACGGCATGTTTCGACGCTGATACCAATTCAAGTATCGGCAATTTTGCGTAACTTCTCCCCCGCCACCGCTGAATGTATTATTTTAATGACTGGCCTGGAGTGAAAGTGTTTTTTTTATTACCTGTGCATTGCACAATGATCGTAGTAGTGGGGTAGTTCGATAAGAGTTGCGCGGTCAGAACTGGCTCCAGATCAGCTGACAGAACGTGACAGAACACTGCGATCATATGTAACCCTGAGTGTTTACTCACGTGCACTCTTCCGTTATGTTGTACTGTATTGATGATATGGGTTTAAGCTATAGGCCTAGAGCAGAGGTGGGCAATTATTTTTCCCAAGGGGCCAAATGAGATACATAAAATATTGTGGAGGGCCAAGAGTAAAGGCTGAACTAAAGTCTGTATAATATTATTTTAATTTCAAGATGAAAGTAAGAGTAAGACCAACCACTTTGACACCAGGGCCCTCAATTTATTCAGTATTTGAGCCACAGACGACCACCATTTGATGACATTTTAGCCCCACATACCCAAAACTAAAGATTTCTTTTGCTTTTGTCCACAATACCAGGCTGAATTTCACAAACAAAACAGACAAACATAGATAAAAATAGATAGATTACCATTCTTTTACATTCTCTGGCTAATTCAGATGATGAATATTTTAACTCTTTACTAGTGTAAACATGAACGGGTCCATTTGGTTTCATTTTTACGCTCTCAAAGAGTTACGTCGCCATATAACTCTCCATATTTAACTGGAACTCTCTCAAGAACCACTGGTGGTCCCCGGACCACTGGTTGAAAACCACAGTTCACTTTCAGGGGCCGGTCAGAGTCAGCCAAAGGGCCGCATTTGGCCTCCGGGCCACATAATGTCCAGGTATGGCCTAGAAGGATTATTTGCGTTACAGTTTCACCAACTGACCAAAATAAGTATATATGCATAGAAGAAGTTTTCAATTGATAAAAGACATAGGACTGAAATACGCAGGGGGCTCCCACCTAGAAGGTCCTGGGTTCAATTTCTGCTAGGGTCGCTGCTGTGGGTGCTTGTGGTGTGTCTCCTTCTCCGCGTCATCAGTGCCCATACCCGAGGAAAGTTTTTTAAGAAATATGATCAAATGCAATATCACTGCACCATTGTTTGTAACTTCCGGCTGACTTTGGAAAGTTTTGTTTTGGAGTAGATTCTACCTTTTTTCTTTAGAAATGAAAAGAATGCTCATGGTTCGATGGCTGCAGATTGCAGAACGAGTGAGTTGTGCTGTGGTTAATGATAGCTGGTTTGAAGACTGTGTTGTGTTATTTCCTACCTCTTGCCATGCAGTAACAGCCTGCTGTACATTATTCCAGCTAAGGCCGTGGGTCTGCAGATAAAGTTATAAGATCTGACCAGACAGTCCTGAACCGTGGACTGCTTGTTGTCGTTAGACGGGAGATGGTTGTTGGATGAACCTGTTGTGTGTCGGCTGTTATGTCAACTTTATTTTAATCTAACACACGCGCATGGGTGCGCGCGCGCACACACACACACACACACACACACACACACACACACACACACACACACACACACACACACAGAGACACAATTCAATCAATTCAAATAAGCTTTAATGGCATGAGAAAACAAACGTTTCATTCGCCAAAGCAATTGTAACAAATTCAATACAATGAAAACAGGTGCATGCATTGTTTTGTACATGTTATAACAGGGCATAGAGCTATTTTCTTTGTGCTTAGAAAACCTGCTTGTTTTGTGTACACGCCCGCGTCTGATTTTCGACCTGTATTGACCTTCATGCAGAAAAACAACAATCAAGTTTAAGGTCTGTTTAAAGGTAGCATCTCTGTTTACACAGTGCAGGCCTGGGCTAGATAGTACAGACCCTAGTCCTGTGGAAGTGTGTGTAATCTGTGGGAAGTTAGGTGTTTCTGATGTCACACACACACACACACACACACACACACACACACACACACACACACACACACACACACACACACACACACACACACACACACACACACACACACAGCCTTTGCAACCATTCTAGGACCGTATGCTATTTTTTTCTGCCATACGCTAACCCAAAAGCCTGAAAGTAGTAGTTCTACAAGTGTGCAGCGCGCCATGCCGAGGTGCTATTCTTTTTGGAGCGTGGCAGTCCCCAGTGTAACTTGAACTTATAAACAGTGGTTTTCAACAGGTGGTCTGGGTACCACTAGTGGTCCCTGAGATGGATTGCAGGTGGTGCCCAGCTAACTGGAAAGTTGGTTAACCAGATGTAACTCCTTGAGAGTGTAAACATGAAACCAAATGGACCCGCAAGGGTCCATTTGGTTTCATGTTTACATGAAGATGAATGGTCATTTTGATCTGTATGTTTTGCCTGTGCTATTTCTGAATTCCAGCCTGGAATTGTGGACAAAAGCAAATCTTTAGTTTGTTTTTGGTGGCCTGTGACCACGCACACACCAGTTAACATGTGAGGTAATACATTAGCTCAGTGTGTGTGTATCTTCTCTCTCACACACATCTCTCCCCAGACCAACAGCCAATCAGCCTCCAGTACGGTAGAGCGTAGTGCTTATCAGAGGTACACAGTTCACCACCGACACACACACACACACACACACACACACACACACACACACACGCGCGCGCGCGCGCACACGCACACGCATGCGCGCACGTGCCGTCCACGGGACGCGTGTGTATCTGCCACCCAGCTCCTCTCCGTTTCAGAGGGACTTCACACAGTATTGTCTGTCTGTCTGTCTGTCTGTCTGTCTGTCTGTCTGTCTGTCTGTCTGTCTGTCTGTCTGTCTGTCTGTCTGTCTGTCTGTCTGTCTGTCTATCTGGCCCTGCTTCTTGATGTTGAAACCAGTGTATCCCGCCTTTTTTCACATCAAGCAAGCCCAGATTGACATGTATTTGTCCACACTCATCCCTCTGAAAATGTTTTGTGGCTTCTCCACAACCTCACAATGTGTCGCTGTGAGCTTGTAGATTAGCTCTTTGCATTTGTGCTTGATTTCATACACCTGTTTCACTTGTTTCTCTTCAAAATCTGGCAACAAATCACGAGATAACAGGAACTTCTGCACACACAAACGCAGACTTATGAGTTGTAGGAAAGTTGTGGATAGGCAACCACACTTGTGATTCCCCAGGATTTCACCTATAGTGATTGAAGGGAGTATAGTTATCTTTCTGTACAGATTATGCCATTCTTTGCAGTTTTTGGCATTTCCGGGATTTCTATGAAATTCTGCAGTATGGTACACTGGGTAAAACAGAGGCTTGTGAGAATCCTTCAGGAATTGAATCTCACAAGAGTCAGATTTTCCATTGAGTCAACTATATGATTTGATCTGTTCATGGCTTGACCCTGTCTTGTCGCTGCTTGCAGATATATTTCCCATTATTATCGCTATTATACAGTATGTCCAAGCCCATGCCCTGTACATTGGCATGCCCTTATATGGTCGCTGGCCCAATGTTCCAGGGGCATGCCACATACTAGGCTCTCGAGCCTGACAGCGAGTTGCGTGTTTGATTCCCGTTCATGATGACCTTTCCTGCGTGTCTCCCCTTCTCTCTACCAATAAAAGCACAATTAAAAACTAATAACAAATATTTAAAGGTACAGTGAGTAAGTGATTTCACTTAACCCATTGTGTCCTGACCCTCGATTCGAGTTTCTGACACCAGATTATACAGTAGTTCCTGACACCAGATTATAGCAGCAGCAACATTCTAGCTTTTGACGCTAGATTCTACAGTAGTTTCCGACAGTAGATTCTAGTTATTGACACTAAATGATAGTTTCTGATGCTAGGATCTCCTTTTTGACACTAGAATCTAGTTTCTGACGCTAGAATCGAGTTTTTGACACTAGATTCTATAGTTTCTGACACTAGATTCTAGTTTTTCTGAAAAATCTGTGCTCCTGTGTCAGTGATGCTAACATATTTCTAGCCAGAATTATCCATATTTGGCTGCAGACCCACATCTGAAAACATGTTGTTCTCGGGGTTCCCCAGAAGCGAAAAATTGAGATAAAATGTTTGCTTCCAAAATAATGTATTCAGAGATTTGCAGCACATTTTCACAATTTTTCAAAAATAGCAGAACAACAAGCTCATGTCGCGCCACTCGGTGGCGCGACATGAGCTTGAGCTTCAAATATTGTTTTTTTTCTTCTTTTTGGCTAATCCTACCTACTATAGAGTGTGCTGACCATATAAGGAGTTCCTCCCTGTCCCCAGTGAGCTCCTCCTGGTGTCAAAAAACTCTAGTTTCAGTTTGGGCTTTGCGAGGAAAGCCTTTCACCCATTCAGGATGAGAGTTGCCTTCTTCCATCAGGGTCAAATGAGGGTTGGCCTTGGTGCAGGTGCTGTTGGCCTGTGGCATTTCCCCCCCGCTGTAGAGTGTGTGCATGTGCACGTCTGCTTACTGAGGGAACCGGAGGGTTTTCCAAATCACTAAATGCTCCTTAAAAATTGCATTCTGCACAGAGTTAAGCTCTTTGCACACAGAGATCCGTCTCGGTGTGCAAACTCCTTTAGTACTTTTTGAATTCCAGGAATTTGCATGCCATGGACGATTTGTACATTGCAATTCAATTTGATTCAATTCAGAGGACCTTTATAGGCTATCGCATGACATTGCAGTATTGATACTTTCACTTACCGTTAAATGTGAGTGCATATCACGTAGGTTTATGCCCATAATCCTCTGTAAATGAGGTTTAACGTCCATTTATCAGTGGATTACTGTAATGCCTTTTTGGTTGTAAAGGTTGGTTATAAACGTTTAATTACCAACATTCCTGAGCCGTTCTCACGCCCATAGCACTGTCCACGCTCTTACTGAAAACCATAAACCACATTTCTTCAAGGTGGGGGGGCTGTCCTACTGAGACAACAATGAAATAGACACTGGGCGTGCTGCTAAAACACAAGGCCGGGGACCAAATCAGGCCCGTGAATGAATTATCTTTGGCCCGCGGGATGATATAGAGATGCGCAGTGACGTCACCGCCCCTGTTCCACGAGTGGATTCCCCATTCATTTTTCTCATAGACTTTTCGAAAATAATTTATATCAAGACAATTACGCCGCGGACAAAGCCAACTTGAGTCGTGACGAGTCATGATGACATACAGAAACTTTTGGGACAATAAAATAATTTCCGAGATGAAAAACGAAACAAAAAGTCTTGTATCATGCCGTTTTCTACTTCTTCCTAATTATATATTATATGACGATATTGTGTTTGTTGTCATGATTTGCCACGGCCCGAGTTGGCTTTGGCCGCGGCGCAATCGTGTTTTTATTAACCATTTTCGTTCCACTAGTGGAACAGGGCTGGTGACGTGACTGACGTCATTGCGCATCTCTATTGAATTAGTATTAGAACTGGCCCTCTGGTATATTGCACACACCATGATAAGAAATGAATGCAACTAATTGTTTTACTTCCTCAACTTAGTCTCATTTACTTTCCCAATTAACTCAGCACTTGGTGAGGATCATAGAAGAAAAAGATTTTCCCTGAAAAATAGCACTATGGGCTCCATTTGCGTCACATGCTAAAACCCTTATTCCTACTTCTTTGCCTTTCTTGCTATTTTGAAACACATTTTTAAATTGATCAACACACCATTCTACATTGACATTTTGTGAGCTTGTTGACTGGCCATTTGAACTATTCAAAATCTTTTTCAGTATTGATTTAAAGATGGGGTGCCATGATTTTTTTCTACCCTAAAACATGATCATCAAGCATATGAAAAGTAAGATTTTTTCCCCAAAAAGTGTACAGTGTTTGTTAAACTGTCATTTTTATGATTCCACCCTACCAGTTCATTAAGTATGCCTGGTTTGCCTGGTGGGTGGTGATGGGTGGAGATCCAGCTGAACTGAAGCCACACCCACAGCTTTAGTTGCATGATGAAGGGGGAGGGGCTAGGGGAGGGGCTGAGCATGTGATGTCACTATATTGAAGTTTTTTTCATTGGCACATTTGACTGGAAAGGTTCAGCCCCCAGGAAGAAACCCTAAATACAAAGGGAAGACATCATTGCACAGAAAAACACACCAAGGGGTCTATTTACATACTGTCACCTCTTAAACATGTACAGAGTTGGAAAAAATACAAAAATCATGACACCCCCTCTTTAATACTTGTTGCGAACACAGTGAGCAAGACAAGTAATTACTATGTAGGCCAGGCAGAAATGTCTGTGTGTGTCTGTCGGTGTGTCTTACTGGATTTGGGCATGCCTGACCCCTGTGCTTGAACCTCTCTTTAACTTTACCAGTGCGCCACCCTTAGGTCTGTCGCTGCTGACATTTATGTGTTTGTTGTTTTGTTTTTCCAGAGACTGCAGTCATTGGCTGCGTGTGACTGTCAACATGAAGCATTCCCATTGGCCGGCGGGCGCCTCCACCTCCGCCCTGCACTAGAACAACAACACCACCACCACCAACACCACCCGCAACCCCAACAGTACCGCCCTGTACTAGAACAACACCACCACCAGCACCACCCGCACCCCCAACAGGATCGCCCTGCACTAGAACAACACCACCACCAGCACCACCCGCACCCCCAACAGGATCGCCCTGTACTAGAACAACACCACCACCAGCACCAACACCACCCGCACCTCCAACAGGATCGCCCTGCACTAGAACAACACCACCAGCCCCACCCGCACATCCACCAGCACCTTCCGGTCGCCCATCCCCAGTGCTGGGAGGTAAGAGTTTTCTGTTCTTCACTCAGTGGCAGGGTAAGTGGCACTTACCCTGTAGCTATTAGACACTTAAACTTGTCTCGTTAGTTTACAGTTGTAATGATGCATGTATGTAACAACATGCAATGCATATAGCACTTTAAAAATCTTGTAATTTCTATGCTGCTGGTCTTTGCACTGTACTGTCTTCTTGTTGTCTTCTGTATGTATGTTGTCTGTATATGTTGAGCATGAACCGAGACAAATTCCTATCAACATCTGTTGACATGGCAATAAAGTTCTTGAATCTTGAATCTTGAAAAAAAGCCTATTCAAATGTTGACCTATTATTGCTTAGAGCAGCTGTAAGTAAAAACCAGTTGACCAACTTTTTGTCCTGCCACTGCCCATCCTCCCCAGCAGCACCGCGTGGCCCCAGAACCCTCGTGGAGCCTCCAGTCTCCAGCGGTGCCAGTGGGCCAGCAGCACCGCGTGGCTCCAGAACCCTCCATTAGCCTCCAGTCTCCAGTGGGCCAGCAGCACCGCGTAGCTCCAGAACCCTCCATTAGCCTCCAGTCTCCAGCGGGCCAGCAGCACCGCGTGGCTCCAGAACCTTCCAGAAGCCTCCAGTCTCCAGTGGGCCAGCAGCACCGCGTGGCTCCAGAACCCTCCAGAAGCCTCCAGTCTCCAGTGGGCCAGCAGCACCGCGTAGCTCCAGAACCCTCCATTAGCCTCCAGTCTCCAGCGGGCCAGCAGCACCGCGTGGCTCCAGAACCTTCCAGAAGCCTCCAGTCTCCAGCGGTGCCAGCGGACGGTGGAGGGATGGAGAGCAGCAGCAGCAGCCCCAGGCGCTGGGTCCTACAGCCCATGTCTCCACGGCTGGAGCAGGGGGACCTGCGCACGCTGGTCAGCCCTGTGCACCCCCACCCCCCGGAGACAGACCTCCACGGCTGGACCTACACCACCAGGTCATTACTCACTCAGGAGAGTTCCACACCAATGTTTTTTTTTATCTTTATTTGCTGTTATTTATATAAAAAAAAAGTGGTCCAGGCGTTATTTTGTGAAAACGCTCCTTAAAGAGTGAATGCCATGATTTTTGTATTTTTTTCCCCAATTTTGTACATGTTTAAGAGGTGACAGTATGTAAATAGACCCCATGGTGTGTTTTTTATATGCAATGATTTCTTCCCTTTGTATTTAGGGTTTTTTCCTGGGGGCTGAACCTTTCCAGTTAAATGTATAGCGGATTTGCAAGCTGACGAACAACTGTTTGAGAAACGGTGAACTAAACTAAAACCTTGCGTTGTTGCAGAAGAACCAAGGCCTCGTCCAGCAGCGTGGGTGTGGACAGCATCTCAGTCAGCCGCAGCCAGTCCTCTGTGGTGGTGCTGTCAGACCCCCAGCCCAGGGTCAGCTGGGGGTCCGGGGGAGACGTGCTGGTTCAGGCCAGGCAGGTCAGGTGGTGTTTGTTTTGTTTTTGTTTTTTTCGTTTTTTTTAACAAGCAAAAAGTCATGTACTAACTGCTATTAGTAAAAAAAAAAATCTGGGGGATTAAGAGATTAAGAGCTCCATTTTCGTTACCATCTAAACCCCTTATCATTTTTTTTTTTACTATTTAAAAAAAAAAAAACTTTGGAACAGTTCAATGTGCCAATCTATTGACACACTGTGAGCTTGTAGACTGACCATTGAGACTTGCTCACACTGAGCAAGTCTACAAGCTCACACTGTGAGCTTGTAGACTGACCGTTAAGTTAAAGCAGTTAAGGCATAAGGGGTTTGGCGGTGATGAAAATGGAGTCCTAAGAGTTAATTGTTGACCACTGTGACAGGTCTCTGTGTCCAAGGATGGAGAGGGGAGCAGCAGTGACGAGTCGCCACCCAGCAGCTCCAGTATTCCCGGGACTCCCACCAGGTATACTGTCATCATGATCACAAGCTTCATGTTCATCATAGAGCTCTGAACTTTCTGTTCATACACCGGCCTTTAAGTCTCCCTGCACAGCGAGGTGCTCGCTGCACGTCCCACTCGTCTTTACATCTCTGGCAATCACTGATTAAAAGTCAATGGGCTCGTCTTCATGTCTTTGGCTCTTAAGCTGTTAAACTATACTGTATGTAAGCAATAAATCTATGAATTAAATGTTACATATACGCCATTTTTTCATTTTTTTTCTCTTTCTTTTTTCTCTTCTTTATCTTAGACCGCTTCATTATTAAATGACTTCCTGAAGATATCTAGGACATATCTAGGATATATCTAGGATATCTATGACCACTATAGAAACCGCAGTGGCCCTTTAAAAAGTCATAGTCCTCCACCACCTCCACGTTTGACCTCAATAATTGACCTCAATAATCCCCCGTTTTTTCCTTCAGAGGCAACTCACCGAGGTTCTTCCTGATTGGCTCACAAGTAATCTCGCAGGGACTAATTGTTGGTGACAAAAGGACGAGATTTTTTTGGAGATGATCTATTTAAAGCAGGGGTTTTCAACCTTTTTGACTCCAGGGACCACCATTTATTCAGCATTTGAGCCACGGACCACCATTTGAGGACATTTTAGCCCCAAATACCTAAAACTAAAGAATTCTTTTGGTTTTGTTCACAATTCCAGGCTGGATTTTGCAAACAAAACAGTGCACTAATTAAATAGTGCTAATTCAGATGATGAATATTTTAACTCTTGAGAGTGTGAAAATGAAACCAAATGGACCCGCAAGGGTCCATTTGGTTTCATTTTTACATTCTCAAGAGTTACATCTGGTTAACCAACTTTCCATTATTTGGCCTGGGGACCACCTGGAACCTTCTCAAGGACCACTGGTGGTCCCCGGACCACCTGTTGAAAACCCCTGATTTAAAGGAAGACTTAATGAAAAACATAAAACCAATTTAAAAGACCGGTAGTGAACAAATTAATGTGTTGACCGCCACCACCACCACATTATCAAAAATATCAGACCTACAAGCTCATAGCGTGCCACGGAGTGGCACGCTATGAGCTTGTAGGTCTGATATTTTTTTCAAGAACTAAAGTAATGCCGATGATGATTAGTAGTGCTAATGCTAAGTATTGTTAATGACAGTCCCACCAGCCCCTCCAGCAGCAGCGGCTCCCACAGCGGTTTCTACTCGTTCGTGGAGGACCCGTCCAGCCCTGAGGCGGAGCTCAACACGGCCTGGATGCTGTCTGCTCAGAGGAGGGAGCAGCTGGAGACGCTGAGGGAGGAGCCAGGCTTCAAGCTGCAGGCCTACTCCAGCGGCCGCAGGCCTGAGAGCCTGTTCCAGGAGAGCAACGGAGACTCTCGCTACAAGGTGCAGCCAGGGGCCAGGGCTTGACACTAACACTACCACTATTCTGTAACACAGGGGTCGGCAACCCAAGATGTTGAAAGAGCCATTTGCGACCCAAAATTAAATTCAAAACCTGTCTGGAGCCACAAAAGCCTAATAAGTGCTTAAAGGTGAATTCCACCCATTTTATTTATTTATTTCCTGAGAGTGTACAAATGTGAACCAAATGGACCCTGGCGGGTCCATTTGGTTCCATTTGTACACTCAGAAAAAAGGTCCAAAAAGAAAAATCGTTAACATGGTGAAACACAACCTTTTTCAGAAAAAAAAAAAAAAAAAGTTCTGAAAAATATTTTTTTCAGAACTGGACATTTCTAGTCCACACAACATCTCTAAGGTACATTAATGACATAGTAAACTGAGTAAACCTTTGAAAATGGCATCGCGTTTTGGGTGCTGTCAGTGACTGAAATGTTTATATTACCGGTATTTTGGTGTGGATCACCCCAGTGTGTATGTAATAATGCTGCTACATCCAGGCCACACAGGCACTAGGGCTGTGTTCTAGAGCCGCATGCGGCTCCTGAGCCGCAGGTTGCTGACCCCTGCACTAACACTATAACACAACACAAGTTATGTCTTGAAGGTGGTCATTTTACTCTGCCTCTGCCTCTTTCCCTGCTTTCTAGTGACCCAAGTAGAAGTAAATTTAAATTCAAAATTTACAATATATTTTGGGGGGCAAGTGACCATGACCTGAGGGCAAGTAGAACCTGACTTGCACTTGCCCGATGGGCAAGTGCCTCGGAGACCTTAGTGTCAACCCCTGGTGCGTTTTTGCCATTAGGCAGACTAGGCAGTTGCCTAGGGTGCCATGAGGGGAGGGGGGCGACCATGAGGGAAGGAGGGCAAGGGGAGGTTGCGACCACCAGTCATCCTTTAAAGGTAGGGTAAGTGATTTGAAATCCATGGTGTAGTACCAGCCTGGTGCACTAGGGGCGTCCAACAGTAGCTACACTATGTGAACCTGCTGCTCGATCCTGATTGGAGGAGAATTCACCCTCTACCTGGGAAACTTTTATTAGCTCCTCTGCTAACGTGGGGGAGGGGGAAACTCCATATATGGTCTGCACACCTTATAATAGAGCATTTTAACAGAAAAAAAAAATGGGTGAAAAGTGAAAGTGAAATCACTTCCCCTACGTTTAAAAGGATCCCAGGCTAATAAGCCTAATCTGGATAAATACATTATACTTGTCCTCTATAGCTAGAATTGAACATTTAAAACACATATGATATGTTATTTAGTTTAAAAATAGTTCATAATTTTGTCCCTTGGGGGGTGCCATTTTACAGGAGATTTGTAAATCTCTGGAGCCCTCCCATAAGGGTCCATTTGGTAAGGGGAGGGCTCCAGGGAAAATCTTGCCTATGGCTCCACTTTGCTTAGAAACGCCACTGGGTGCAGCAACGTTCAGGGGGGGTCTTTTACGGTAAATGTGTCCCAGGGGGCATTTGATTGTGGTGACACTAAAGGCAGCACAGGGAGTCTTGGACGTTGATCTTTTAGGCCGAGTGTTGGGGGAGGGAAACGAGGTCAGTTGATCTCCTTATGGCCTCACCACCATAAGGGCCCTGATACACCTAGCAATGTTTTGATCAACGTCAACTAGCAACGTAAAACTATCAACGTCAACTATCAACTTTCCACCTTTCTATAGAAAATGATCAACTCTGGTTGTTCAGAAAAGTCAGGTCATTAGCGCCCTCTACTGGTCAACATTTCAGAATCCTCCTCTACAAATGGAACCAAATGGACCCGCTAGGGTCCATTTGGTTCACATTTGTACACTGTCAGGAAAAAATGAAAATGGGTGGAATTCCCATTTAATGGGAGGTGTTGCCTGTTACCATGTGTCTCATCATGTTGCCCGTTGATGTTGACATTGCTAGTTGATATTGATCGAAATATTGCTAGTGTATTAAGGGCTTAATTCTGTTCCCAGGTGGAGCCGGAGGAGGAGGAGGCAGAGGCGGAGGAGAAACATCTGAGGAAGGAGATCATTCGCAGTCAGGCCCCTAAGATGAAGCCCCAGTGGAGCGCGGTGGAACACCTGGACCCCAGCGCTATGCACCCAGAGCCCAGGAGACTGATCGAGGGCTTCAGCGTGTGCTACAGCCCCTCCCCCTCCAAAACGCCAAGGTCGGTTTGTTTAGATTGCTCCCCTAGTTAGTAGATACACAGGGTTTCCAACCTTTTTGATCCCAGGGACCACTATTTGTTCAACATTTGAGCCACGGACCACCATTTGATGACATTTTATCCCCACAGATCCCAAAACTAAAGATTTATTTTGCTGTCGTCCACAATTCCAGGCTGGATTTGGGGAAACAAAACAGGCAAATTAACATAGAGATCAGAATGAGCATTAATCTCCTAGTTGTGTAGACTTGGGATAATTAGCATGATGAATTTTAACTCTTGAGAGCGTAAAAATGAATGGTTTCATTTTTACGCTCTCAAGAGTTACATCTGGTTAACCAACTTAGCTGGGGACCACCTGGAACCCTCTCAGGGACCACTGGTGGTCCCCGGACCACCTGTTGAAAACCCCTGCCCTAGTAGATAGCCTAGGTTCCAGCATCACTTGCCGTTGCAACATTCAACGTCTAAGCCACTGAGTTTCTCAGTGCATGCTTGACTCGAAATTCCCTGACGTTCGCCTGCTGCGTAGCACCGTTGTTTGTGATTGGACGTTGTTCCAACGAGCCTGTTGTCTTTTTCAGTTGCCAATCAGAAGCCTCGACAGTATTTTGACCTTCATAAGCCACACCCACTTGTGGAGATAGGCTCCTTGCCAGACGGAGTTGTGATGTTGAACGCGACAGGGGCGCTCGTTTATATCCTGTAATCAGTGTTGGTCAATATTACTTAGGAAAATAACTTCTTTACTTAACTCGTTACCCCTTAGACAAAGTAATATCATTACTTTACTTATTACTGGAATCGAAGAGTAATATATTACATATTACGTTATTACTTTCCCAAGTTCTCAACTCCTACATTTGAAAAAATAGAGTTGTACAACATAATCTGTTTAGCGAGCTCTTTTTAGAACTGAATCCAATTTATTTGAATAATAATAGTCTCTTTGCCTCTTTGACTTTTTAAAAATTTTCACAATTGTTTTCAAAGACAGTTGAGGTCTTGTATTTAAAAATAAAATACAAAATAAAGCAGCAAGCGATTTGTAGTGTACATAACTGTGCGCAGGATGCAGTGTGTGGACTGGATCTACAATCTAGTGCACATCTCTGTTGTTACAGTACCTGTCGACAGCTTGTAAATCTGTTCTATTTTTGCATGCAACAACAAGCTCATTTTAAAAGTAACTTGGCGTTACTTGCAAAGTAATGCGTTACTTATTACCCATTTTTGCAGAGTAATTTCGTTACTTTACTTTTTGGAGCAAAAGTAATAATATTACAGTAATATGTAATCTAAAATTAGTTACTGCCCAACACTGCCTGTAGTATACAAGCCAAAAGTGCCTGCTCACGCCGTGGTGATCATGTACACGCCCCTTATCCGTGGCCCTTATGTTAACAGGGTTCCACAGTCCACACGGTGCACGAAATTATACAGAGTAGCACAGAGGGTTGTGTTGTTGAGGGGCGTGACTCAGCCATCGCTCCACAACCATTCTCACTGTACAACTTTGCCTCGCCATTACATGGAGCACAACACCAGCAACAATGCCACGGTGACAGAAAAGCAAACCGAGACGGACTAAAAGCAATCTCCGTGTACACGTACACGGAGTGCCAGGGCAAAGAAACGTGCACACACCGCAGCCCTTCTATACTTGCCAGAACGTACGTGTCTTCACGTGTCTTCACGCAACACACCGTTTATTTCAAAACGCCACCATTGTGACGCACACAACGGTCTACACAACTACTTATCTTTCCAGCACCTTTTAACACTGCATTTTCAAACAGACGTATTTCAAACTGACGTTTTTTTGCGTGTGACGGCGCACACGTAGATTTTGCTTCCCTGCACTTCATTCTATCAATGTTTATATTAAAGCCAAGTAGGTATTGCTAGGTATTATTGTTATTGTTGTTACTACTATACTTATTAATTAGACATGCCAAACAGGGAGATCCCCTTCTGTGTGTCTGTGGGGCTAAAATGACATCAATTGATGGACCGTGGCTCAAATTCTGAACAAATAGTGGGCCCTGGTATATATAAAAAAAACTTCAAAACCACTGCAGTAGAGTATAACGAAATACAATGGTAAATTAAGTGTCCACCACCCATAATTGCCTTCTTCCCATCTGTGCCGGATGGGGCTTGAATTTTGCGCCCCGAAAGGGGCGCAAAATTCTAGTACATAGACAACTAGTATTTGCATGTGGGCGAGGCTTTGGCGACGAGGGGTAAAAATTGCCAAAGGCATGCAAATACGCTTACGATTCACCACAGTGGGACCGTCATGTTTGTTGTTTGACACTGTTGAGTGGCAGGTGGCTGTTAGCCAATCGTCCGGGGGGGGGGGGTTCGCAGTGACGTCACCGCCCCTGTTCCACGTTGATTCCCTTCATCAAGGGAAGGCTCTAATTTCACTAGTTGAAAATTGATTCATTAAAAAAAACAAGCACATACCGGGTAAGGGTATACAGTATTTTTTCTCTAAAAGGCCAAACCTAATTTGATAGAATACATTAAGATTAGGCTACAGTATTTAAGAATGAAATGTTACACAGCTGTTCTACAAATGAACTAATTACATGATGCCAGTCTGTTTTCACAGTATAATCAATTAAGCTAACAGAGCTAGCTGTCTTTAAGCCCTCATATACTCAATATTAAATCAGAGAGAGAAAAAGACTTCATCTGCTTATGTGTTCATCATACCTTTTTAATTTCACATTAAAAACATGGTTGACAGGAACTGTAACCAAATAACAAGCCTACTGACCCTACTGATTAAATAACAGCCTACTGCAATGATCCGTGGCCCCTTATCTATGGTATATTGATCATATTGATCACTAAAATATATTTTAGTATTTGTTTCTAGGGTGGAATGTCTGTATTCATCTATCTAAATACATCCATTCATCTTCACCTGCTTATCCGTAGTCGGGTGGTGGGGGGAAGAGCTCCACCACAGAGCTACAGAGTCGCCCGATTGACACATGGCATGATTGGCTGATTGGTGACTCTTTTTGTTATTCTTCATATTCAAAACAATTAGACTCAGCTCTAAAAGAAGCTGACTGATTGTGTAGTTGTACTTCCCCTTTTTCAGGGATCTTGGTGCAAAAGTAATATGTACTATGTACTACTACATATTACTTTTGCATCCGGGTAGTAGTGTAATAATATTACTTTTATAAAGGGATAATAAGTAATGTATTACTTTCCTAAGTAATATTTCCCAACAGTGATTTCTTACTACACTCCATATTGTGCCGGTGCTCTTGTAAACCATTTTTTAACATTGGTTTATAATAATAATAATACCAATAATAATAATAACTACAAACCTCATGCGTCCTCTGGCTTTTCAGCATCACAGAACCAGAACCTGGAACCATCGACAACCAGCAGATCAACTTCAGTGCAGCCAGAGAACAGTTCTTAAAGATGGAGCAGTCCAGAACCCCGACCAGCCCCAGGAAACTACACAGCAACAGGTACATGGAAGAATAGGCTCTGTCTGTGCACTTACAGTAGAAGGTATTTTAGAAAGACCTCTTCCATACTTCAGATGAACAGGGGAGGATGTAACATTTCCCAATTGGGGGTGGGGGGTGGTATGGGGTCAGCTTCATCACCCGTGTTGCTTCACGCCACGGGCGATGAAGCCGCACCCATACCATTTTCGGTTACAGGGCTTACCGTATATTAGTCAAGTAAAGAATCAATAATAACGTCAGTTACTGTTGAAGTTGCAACAGACACGCAACATGCATAAAGCTAAATGTCTGAGAGAGTTAGTGAGTAGCAGTAGTAGTGTTTCAAATCAACTTTAATTTGAAATATCTTGTGTGGTTTCACATGTCATCGTGTTTGGTGGGACAGTCAGGGCATTTAGGGGAGGCATTGCCCCCCCTCCCATGCACATAACTAGATCCGCCCCTGCAGATGGAGGACCTGTTCCACTTTGGGCAAACGGAGTCGGGGTGCTCGTGCCGTGCATGATGATCAGTGTCAAAAACAACACTGCGGTACATGCCCAAATTTGCACATATTACACTATTACACGTAATTCCTATTACACTATGACACTATTTAGGGCGTTAAAAAAGCAGAATCCAGGTCTGGTGAATCGCGGGTGTGTGCACAAAACAAGCACGTGTGCAACCAATTAACTCTGGACAGTGCTTGCCTGCATTATCACTGTACATCTTCGCAGCACAAAGCACATGTCCTGTTGAAAATGAACTAAAGGCACATTTTATCGATCCTCATGTGAAAGGCCTTTTACACATATTACCCTATGACACTATTACACATACCGTATGAGCCTATTGCATTATTACACTTATTATCCTAAAATGGAGTTGACTCATTTTATTAGCATAATTACCATTACTTAGCATGATTAGCATTACTTAGTATTATTAGCATTACTTAGCATTACTTAGCATTATTAGCCTTACTTTCTTAGCATTGGCATCAATTAGCATTATTAGCATTACTTAGCATTATTAGCATTAGCTAGCATTATTACAATTACTTAGCATTACTTAGCTTCATTGGCATTACTTTAGTTTTTGAAAAATCAGACTTACAAGCTCATAGCGCGCCACTCTGTGGCACGCTACAAGCTTGTATGTCTGATATTTTTCAAAATGGTGAAAATGTGGCACAAATCTTTGAATTATTTTTCACTTTAGAATGGGTTAAGTATGTTATCGAGTTTCCCATATTTAGGTCAAATGGAATTAAGTATGTTTGCCTATACATAGGCATGGCCAGTATGTGGAGTTCTATGGGGTCTGTTCACACGCCCAAATAGGGAGTGTGTGAGCCACGCACTATTTTCAGAAAATTTAGGTTAGGCCTAAATGGGTTAAACTCCTCATTGAACTTGTGAAAATGTGTCCGTAGTTTCTCTCTTCAGCTCCTTCATTTCTTCGCTGATAACGTCTTTCGCAGCTGCTGGGAGTAGGTCTCGGTGTGGCGTGCTCCCCGAGACGCCATGTTGTCATTTCCTGTCTTCTTATCATCGCCTTCTGTTGAGCCTTCAGACTGCCGCCTTCACATCAAGCCGCATTCAAATCCTTTTGTAGAAAAGGATGGTGGCCTGGGACTTCAAGACGTCACTCTCAGGCACAGCCTCGACACGGCTGTCGCTGGCAAGGAACCAGGACCCTTGAGGACGGGGCTGGACGTATGCCACGTAATGACCGTCGTCAAGGCTGGTTCCTCTGTGCTCCACCACCGCGTAAAGGCGGTACAAAACTTGACGGGCTCCTCCTGAGACCCTCTCACAATTGGCCACACAGTATGGTGCCAGGTCGAGTGTGAGGGGGAACGCCACGTCTTTGTCCAGCTTACCCTGTCCTGAACGTTGGAACCTCTTCAGGTGTAATGTCAGGACCTCGGGAGGGGTGGAGATGAGCGTCTGTGTGCCGGTGATGGTGCGGCCGTTGCATGTTTCGCAGGCGACTGGCTCATCGTTGACGAACAGCTCAGTCTCCCGGTACAGACAGGCCTGCACTGAGCTCTCTTGTGCCCCGGGAGTGGTCCTCGTGCCCAGCGTCTCAAGCGTTCCGTGGTTCGGTTCATTGCGCCCCTCGACTGCAACGGACAGATCGTGGAACGCTGCGGTTGATGACCTTCGTGTGTTGCAATTTCCACACACACGGGTATCGGTCATCAACCCGCCGAACACCTCATCGACCACGTTTGCATGAGAAAGGGCATTGAGTTGCCCATTCTGCTCCTCGGACACCCCGGCCAGCAGGCAGCGAAGCAGCTCATGGCTGCAGTGTGGCCTGGGGTCTCGGAATTGTGGGTACCGAGCTCGAATCCTCCCGAGTAGTTCCGAAGGAGCCAGGGCCTTCCCCTGCGTTTCTCGGTACTTATTGAGCACCTTCCTCAGCAACGTAATCAGGGCCCCGGGCTGGGCCACGTTACTGAGTTTCTGTCTCAGCAGTGGTGTCTGGGACAGGCTCTGCAGGACGGCGTTCAAATAGCAGGTGTTCCCCAAGTTCAAGAGCCCTGTCACTGGAACCCCACTGCTGGAACCGTCATCATTGTGCTCTTCCACTTGCATTGGAGTGGTGACCACAGTTGCCTGGTTGGCGCTTGTGGAGGAGAGGTTGAGCACAGTGCCGGGGGCTGTTGCCACGTTCCTCACTGTCCGTCTCTTCCTGAGTTCCTTTTTCTTGAGTTCCTGCCTCTTTCTTACTTTCCGGCTCAGGAACTCCTTCTTCTGGACCCAGTTGAACCCAGTTGGACTAAGACCCACTGCTGGGTTGATGACGGATTTGGCCTCATCCTTGTGCTCGTCCACTTCCATTGGAGTGGTGTCCACAGTTGCTGGGTTGACGACGGATTTGGCCTCATCGTCCGTCCGGATGAAGGCCGTGTCCAGGGGGGCCTGGTTGGAGCCTGTGGAGGAGAGGTGAGGTGTAGAGGAGGAGGGGACTGTCGTCACTGCCACAGGAGTATTCCCCTGTCCCAGCGGTGTCTGGGACAGGTTCTGTATTCCACTGCTGGAATAGTCATGCTCGTGGTCCTCCGTTTTCTGAACCACGTCATCCTCCACAGCACCCTCGGGCGTTCCTGCTTGGTTGGGAACTGCCGTCACCACCAGAGGAGTAGGCCTCTCTGCTACTGCCACTCTGGTTCTGCCACTCTTGAGTTTTCGTCTCACCCCGAGTTCCTGTCCCCCCCACAGGTTCAGTTGGGCCTCACTCAAGTAATGGGTGACCAAAAGATCCTGGAGCCCTTGTCTTTTCTTGGGTGGCTCCTCGTCTGCTGTTGAGTAGACCTTGCTGTCAGTGTTGGTGCTGCTGCTGCCGTCGTGGGTGGTTCTTGCGGCGGTCTTTCTCTTCCGCGACTTGTCCTCGTCGGACGCGGTCCTGTTGGGCAGGCAGCAGAGACAATTACACGTGGTACAGCTGCAAAGGCCACGACAACAGCGGCAGGTTCTCTTATTGCAGCTCGGGGCTGTGCTCACGGTGGTGGTGGGTGCAGGTGCTGCCTCGTCACTCGGGACTGAGGCTGTGGCTTCCACTTCATCTTTGAGCCGCTTCTCGGTCGGCTCCTCCTCCGGCACGTGGTCTGAGAGTCGCTTAAGTGATGCTCTTTTTTCTTGCACTGAGGCTGTGGCCTCCTCTTCTTTAAGCCGCTTCTGGGGCGGTTCCTCCTCTGCCACGTGGTCCAAGCCTCGCTTAAGTGCTGCTCTGCCTGCGAGGACCGTCTCCTTGGCCATAGCACTCCTGCAGGTGGCCTGGGGCTGCTCACTGCTTGGCATCTCCATGTCAATATCTCTCTAGGCTGGAAGTAAAGATGGATGGATGATGATGGATGATGGATGATGAGAGATGAGGCGATTTTTTTGCTCAGCTAGGGTGAGCCTGGTTATATAGTCCCTCATTGCCCACTATGATGTCACGTCAATGTGACGTCAGCACTAAAATGTCTCTGCCATTCCCTATCATACATTGAACTCTAGGTCAGCCCAAACCAAATATGGAAATCATATAGACCAGAATAGGCCAGTCGGATATGTCGGTTATGCCCGTTTATGGACATACACACACTCTGTGTACGGTGCACATGAAAACAGCCTCCTCCATTATTTCCAATGAACATCCCTCACTGGCAGACACGTGTCCATGAATCACCTGACTAATACGCCAATGTTCTATTTTCAAGCGCTGCTGTGTGGTGATTTTTTTATTTATTTTTTTACTACAACTGTGCAACGTTTTCAGTCGCGTCCTGTTGGTGTTGACAGGCGGCACTTGACGCATGTCGACACTGTGCCGCTATGATACGCATCCTGTGTATTCAGGGGCTTTATTTTGAAGTCTCAACCTTAAACAGAGAATCTCAATTTCGGAACCAAGCCAAGCAAGTTATGGGACGAGATCCCTCCATCACTTCTGTCTCATAAGACCCATGTGCATTTTGGTTAGCCTGGCTAAAGCTAAACTGAATCAACTGTTGGTAAAACATTTCCCTGTTGTGTTTTGGAGAGACTTCGAAATTCAACATTTCCCTGTTGTGTTTTGGAGGGACTTCGAAATTCTATGCCGACCACAACCGCCACAAAATGGTCGCAACCGTTGGCAAATAGCATAAAGTATAGTATAACGCGCAGTATAACGTGCCCCCAGCAGCATAGTACTACAAGTCCCAAGATGCAATGCGAGCGCATTGGTGCATACCGAGTACCCGCGGGAAGCGCAATCCTGTGTCAAAGGTACTCAAGTGATCAACAAAGACGTTTCATCTCCCTCTCCCAAAAATGGCAAAAAGAAAGGTAGACGCTGAGAACAGGGGGTTTCAGGACAGATGGGAGTCAGAATACTTGTTCACAGAAGTTAAAAGGAAAGCCTGTGTGTCGAGAGTGTGTCCTTAATGACAGTGTTGGGCAGTAACTAATTTTAGATTACATATTACTGTAATATTATTACTTTTGCTCCAAAAAGTAAAGTAACGAGATTACTCTGCAAAAATGGGTAATAAGTAACGCATTACTTTGCAAGTAACGCCAAGTTACTTTTTTTAAAATTAGCTTGTTGTTGCATGCAAAAATAGAACAGATGTACAAGCTATTGACAGGTACTGTAACAACAGAGATGTGCAGTAGATTGTAGATCCAGTCCACACACTGCATCCTGCGCAGTTATGTACACTACAAATCGCATTGCTGCTTTATTTTGTAATAAACGGATTATGTTGTAATTCTCTAATTTTTCAAAAGCGGTGTTGAGAACTTGGGAAAGTAATAACGTAATATGTAATATATTACTCTTCAAATCCAGTAATAAGTAAAGTAATGATATTACTTTGTCTAAGGGGTAACGAGTAAAGTAAAGAAGTTACTTTCCTAAGTAATATAGACCAACACTGGTCCTTAGTGAAAGAATATAACACAAGAAGGCCCTATGAAACTAAACACACAGACGCACAGAAAGACAAGTACAAGAACATGAACGCACAAGAAAGGCTACAGAAGGTAGAAGAGTTGAAGAGAAATCTTAAATCCCAGGCTATGTTCACAAATCAAAGCCAAATCACAAACTGAGGCCGCTGTCAAAGCCAGTCTTGTTGTGGCAGAAGAGGTCGCAAAATCAGCCCGGCCATTTACAGAGGGAGAGTTTGTAAAGGACTGTATGCTGAAGGTTTGTGACGTTGTGTCTAGAAAAAAGGCAGCTTTTCTTAAACGTGAGTCTGAGCCGAAACACAGTTTCTGAACGTATAAACTAGCTTTCCACTGATCTTAACACTCCTAATGCCTTGAGTAAAATCTGACACCCTCCCCAGACTGCCATTTTAGGAGGGGAATTTCATCAATGCAACTGTTTTGATTTACTTTCTAATTTCTTTATAAAAGACAGGTGAGGTTAAGAGTAGAAAAGTGAGCTTTAAATGCATGACTTGTTTTTATGCATGTTTTGTTTTTGCATTTACCTTGCCATTGGGTTTTGACTGAAAAATACATTCAGCTGTTTACCTGTTCATTTTCAATATACTGAAAGAGCCTTGAAGGAATATTGCAACTGATTTTATTTATTTTTTTCCCCTTTTTTAATGGTTAATCTTAAGTGTGATATAGGCTGTGTTTAGTCTTGGCTTCAATATGTGCAATTATTGCGAGTATTAATAAACATTGAACCAGTCCGGCCCTCCACTAGTACCATTTTTTTATTTCGGCGCCCCATGTATTTGACTTTGACATGAATGACCCTAACCCTAAACATAACCTCAGTAAAACCTATGCCAGGGGTCAGCAACCTGCGGCTCAGGAGCCGCATGCGGCTCCAGTACACAGCCCTAGTGGCTCAGTGGTTGTGGCATTATTACATACACACAATGGGGTGATCCACACCAAAATAATATAAACATTTCAGTCACCCAAAACACGTTGCGCTGTCTGACAGTTGCCAGTTAAAGTAGCACTTGGCCATGTCAAAAAAGCCCAGCAGTTATCAGAGGTGGAGCTTTCAATCTGAACCACACATTTTCAAAGGTTTACTCAGTTTACTATGTCATTAATATACCTTAGAGATGTTGTGTGGACTAGAAATGGAGTTCTGTAAAACTCCTTTATTTCTGAAGAAAGGTTGTGTTTCACCATGTTAATGATTTTTCTTTCAGGACCTTTTTTTCTGAGAGTGTGCAAATGGAACCCAATGGACCCACCAGGGTCCATTTGATTCACATTTGCACACTCTCAGGAAAAAAAATGCGGCTCCAGACATATTTTTAATTTAATTTTGGGTCGAAAATGGCTCTTTCAACATCTTGGGTTGCTGACCCCTGACCTATACCTAATCCTAACCTTTGCCCCCGACATGGGCCCAACAGCAGCGACCAGTGGGCAATCTGCCACAACCGTTGGCCGAATGACAATTAACTGCTGCGACCATCAGCCAAAGGAAAATACCATGAATCAGATGCAGCCCATTGGCCACGGAAATTATTTCGCTCCTCCTGTAATTTTGGTTGCAATTAATTGGGCTAAGACAGGGGTTTTCAACCTTTTTGATGCCAGGGACCGCCATTTTTTTTCAGAATTTGAGCCACGGACCACCACTTGAGGACATTTTAGCCCCACAGACCCCAAAACTAAAGATTTCTTTTGCTTTTGTCCATCTTCTAGTTGTGTAGACTTTGGGCTAATTCAGATGATGAATATTTTAACTCTTGAGAGTGTAAAAATGAAACCAAATGGACCCGCCAGGGTCCATTTGGTTTCATTTTTACACTCTCAAGAGTTACATCCGGTTTACCAACTTAGCTGGGGACCACCTGGAACCCTCTCAAAGACCACTGGTGGTCCATTGACCTGTTGAAAACCCCTGGGCTAAGACACGTTACTTTTTTTAAATGTCACAACTTTAAAAAAAAAAGCTGATGATTGATTTGAAGTCTTGCTGCGTGCATCCTCAAGCCCTGGCTACAGAATGCTGCACTACGAGGTGGACCAGATGTCATCAACGTCGCCCCCCAGATCTCCAAAACCTCCAAGCAGCCAGGTAGCACCAACATCCCCTCCCAGATCTCCCAAACCACAACGCAACCAGGTACCAGCAGCAGCAGCATCCCCTCCAAGATCTCCCAAGATACATCACACCCAGGTCCTACCTGCATCACCTCCCAGATCTCCCAAGATACATCACACCCAGGTCCTACCTGCATCACCTCCCAGATCTCCCAAACTCCAAAGCTCCAGGACGCCGGTCTCCCCCACGGCGGGCCGGGTATCCACATCCATGCACGTGAGCACAGTTTGAGGGCTCCATTTTCATTACATGCTAAACCCCTTATCCCAAATCCCTTATTTCTTTTTTACTATTAAAAAAAAAAAAACGTTTTGGAATATTTCAACATGTCAGTCTATTAACACGTTGTGAGCTTACAGACTGGCCATCTAAACTACTGAAAAATGTTTTTTTTTAATAGTTTAAAGAGGCAAAGAAGTTAAGGGATAAGGGGTTTCGTGGTAACGAAAATGGAGCCCAAAGTCTTTTAAAGTAAACCACTTTGGTAGTAGCATCTTTTAGCTCCAGGCAAATGCCTGAATGGTAAATTGTAGGGAGAGAGAGATTTGATTTTAAAGATTCCTTTATTACGCACTGCTATGTGGTACAAACCTTCTCACAATCTACACTACATGCTTAATAACAAACAAGGGAAAAAGTACCTAGTAAGGCGCAACTCTACACCAGAACCAAAATCAAAAAGACAATAACAGTTCAGAATTTCCTCCCACCATGCACAGGACTCCTTCAATGGCCCATTTTTCCTGAAAAAGTTCAATATTGTCCGTCATTAAATAATAGGAATATTCTGTCCTAAGCCGAGCTTTCACAAGCCCAGTCAATATAGGGACAGGGTCCACACAGCCCACCCCTTGGGCCTTGTTCCTGCGGCTAAGCCAAACCGCCAACTTAGCCGTGGCAGATAGAAAATTGATCAGTGTGTGGCTGTGTGCACAAGTTTTTTTGTTACTGTATACCTTGGGCCAAAGATAAAAAGTTGAGATGAGAAAGACTCCCCCAGCCCCACAACCCAACCCCTCAACAGATCAAAAACTGGTTGCAGCCTGGGACACTGGACAAAGAGGTGGAACAGCGTTTCAACTTGAGGGCAAAAATAACAACCCTCCCCGTGATTGGGATCAATGTGTGCCTTGTGTCTGTTTGTAGCTATCGCCCCATGTACAACCCTCCATTGGAGGTCAGCCGACCGCTTGTCAACGGGTGGCTTGTACAGGCACCGCCAGCTGCCTTTCGGGGAGGAGCCTGGACCAAAGAACTCAAGCCACCTCGATGCTTTTGTGGCGTGCAGAGACTGACAGTGTCTCACCTTTACGCAAAGGATGTACATTTCCTTTTTCTCTAGGTCCTCACAAGAACAGGGTTGTGGAGTGGCGAGAGACAGGATGCTGCCCTCCTCCCCCTCCTCCTCCACCTGCTCCACGTTGGCAGCAACAGTCACATTGGGGAAAACATAGTCCACATCGTCCTCCCACTGCTCCACCAGAGTGCCATTCTCCCTTATAAAAGTTCTTAGGTGCTGCGGGATGGCCCCCTCCACCTCCTCAATGACACGCCTCAGCAGCCTGGACCTGACGTGTAAACGCTCCTGCAGCGACTCCACGGGTGCCAGCAGATGACCCAGCTTGGTGCAGCCGGCTTCCCTGAAAAAGGTTCTTAGGCTGGCTGAGGACAATGTTTGTGTCTGTAGCCAGTCATTGTGGAACAGTGGCTCCTCCAGTAGCCACATCCCGGCTGTGGCCTCAGGATCTCTGGTCACTTTTAGGATCCTCCACGCCTCCAGTACCGATCCATAGAAGGCAGGCAGCCCCGTCAGGTCCACCCCCTCCAGCTTCAGAAGAAAAAGCTGCTTGCTGTAGCCCAGACGTCCAGCTTTACAGAGAATGAGTCTGGCTGTGTCCAGCCACCTCACCCCACAGTCATACAAGAGTCTTTGCGCTGTCCGTAGGCGGAAAGCTGCCAGCCGGGAAGTAATGTCCATGAGACCCTGTCCTCCTTCTTCCACTGGCAGATACAGGGCCGGAGCACGAACCCAGTGCTGCCCAGACCAAAAAAAGTCCACTAGGGCCCTCTGGATGTCCTCTACTAAACCTCCTGGTGGAGGTAAGACACTGAGTCTGTGCCACAGCATCGAGGCGACCAAGTTATTGGCTACCAGAACTCGACCCCTATACGACAACTGGCGTAGCAACCATTTCCAGGAAGACAACTTGGCACACACTTTCTCCATCACTCCCTCCCAATTCTTCTTTTGGAATTCTTCTGTACCCAGATAAACCCCTAAAACTTTCAGCCCTCTTGTCTCCCACTGTAGTCCCGTGGGTAGTGTTGGTGCTGCACCACCTCCCCACTGACCCACCTGCAGAGCCTCACTTTTTCCCCAATTTACCCTAGCAGAGGAGGCATTCCCATACAAAGATAGAATGTCCTGCAGGACAGCCACATCCTGCTGGTCAGAAATAAAAACATTTAAATCGTCCGCATAGGCCGAAACAGTCAGCGGGGGATAATGATTCCCAGGTAGCTTAAAGCCCTTAAGGCGGCTTCTCAATTTGTTCAGCAAGGGTTCAAAAATTATGCTGTACAACTGACCAGAAATGGGGCAGCCCTGTCTTATACCCCTCAGTACTGGGATTGGCCTACTTAGACCACCACCAACCTTAACCAAACATTCTGCTCTGTTATAAAGCAGCCCCACCCAGGAGATAAAGCTGTCCCCAAAACCAAAAGCCTTTAAAGTGGAGAACAAATAACCGTGATCAATCCTATCAAAGGCCTGCTCCTGGTCAAGGGAAACAATGCCAACATCGAGTTCATACAGTTTGCATAAGTCCATAATGTCTCGGATAAGAAACAGGTTATCCATAATTGTTCTGCCCTGTACACAGTACGTTTGATCGGCTTGAATGATCATATGCAACACATGTGCAAGCCTGTTAGATAACGCTCTAGAAAGAATCTTATAATCCGTGCACAGAAGGGCCACTGGTCTCCAGTTCCTAAGTAGGGCCAAATCTCCTTTTTTTGGCAGCAGAGAGAGAACTGCTCTCCTACAGGAGGTCGGCATCTCCCCTGTATCCAGACACTCCAACAGAACCAAATGCAAGTCCGCCCCCACTATATTCCAAAAATGCTTGAAAAAGTCTGTGGTGAGACCATCCAGCCCTGGCGCCCGCCCAGAGGCCATCTGCCCCACAGCCTTGGTGAGTTCCTCCAGGCTGAGTTCACAGTCTAAGAGGGTCCTCTCCTCCGGGCTGAGCTGGGGCAGCCCCTCCATTAATTCTGCCACGCAGCCCTGGTCACACTCCTCTGCTCCATAGAGGTTGGAAAAAAAAGACACTGCGTGGCCACGCATCTCCCCTGGGTCCGTGGTCACCCTGCCGTCAGGGAGTGTTATAGAGGTCATAAGCTTACTCCTTGCGACTGATTTTTCCAGGTTAAAGAAAAAAGAAGTAGGAGCGTCCATGTCTCTGATGCTCAGAAAGCGAGACCTCACCAGGGCTCCTTTCACCCTTTCATTCAGAAATGTCTTTAGCTCCAGCTTCTTGTTCTGCAGCTGACCACCAGCAGCAGCGCCTGGGTTAACGTTCATTTCAGTTTCAATGTTTTTAATAGAGTCCTCCAGATTCTGCATCGCAGCCTTAACACCTGCCGTAGAATGCGCCGTTGTACTGCTGACAGAAGACGCGAAGTTGGGCCTTGCCAACCTCCCACCACTGCCTCAGGGAATTAAAACCGTCTTTCCTGCTCTGCCACACCGTCCAGAACTGCTGAAAGCTCTGGCAAAAAGTATTGTCCTGTAACAATCTGTTATTGAAGTGCCAGTATGACTTTATTTTCTGACCAGGGGAAACTATTAGATTTATGGTTACCAAGTGATGGTCAGTGAAGCCTACAGGCGTGATTGCACTGCAGAGTAGGCTGGATGCAAGTGATTGGGAGATGTACACCCTGTCTAGCCTGGCTGCACTCACCCTACCACTACTCACTTTAACCCAGGTATACTGTTTGGTATTGGGGTGTTTTAGTCTCCAGGCATCAACAATGTCCAGCTGGGAGACAAGTGTATCTAGAGCTCTAGATGACTGGAGGTGTGGCTCCTCACTATTCCGGTCCATAGTGAAGTCCTGTGTTGAGTTCCAGTCTCCCCCAATGATAATTTGCTCGTGACTATGCCTAAGTAGTTCATTTCTTAAAGTGCTGAAAAGAACCAGCCTCTCGGTTCCAATATTTGGAGCATAAATGTTCACTAAACAATAGATATGCCCCTCAAACTCCACTCTTACAAAAGGACCCTCCCCTTAACTAGCTCTTGTGTAGACAAAATATTGGGGTTACATCTCTTATTAAAGAGGACAGCAACACCCCCACTTAAGTTTGTGCCGTGACTTAGTCTACACTGTCCATCCCACCATGTCCCCACTCAACTTCATTATTTGAATCACTATGTGTTTCCTGCAATAATAAAATGTCAACGTTTTTCTGCTGCACTACTTCTGCGACTAGAGCTCTCTTAGTCCTATCTCTCCCACCATTAATGTTAAGAGATCCTATCCTAAGGCTCTGCATTGGAAGAAGAAGGAAAAAGAAACAAATGAAAAGAACAGCCATTACAGAAGTATGTGAAAGCACCCTGTGAGACAAAAAACATCATTATTTCTTTGAGTTAGTTTTCTTTTTGCCTCTTTTGCTCCTTATGTATTTTCCAACACTTCTTAAATTTCCCACATGCTTTCTTAAGCGATAACGTTTTTTCTCTCCCAATTCATCAAACCCGACAACCTTTAGTAAGATTGTCGCAGACCTGATAAATTTCTCAATATCTGGAAAATAATCAGCCACTTTGGTCTGCTTCCCATATGTTTTATCCAAGAAATCATTGATTTCTTTCAGTGTGTATAAATCTGAACTGCCAGAGTATGAGCCCTCATTTACTGAAGCCACTGAAGATTCATCAGTCAGAGAGAGAGAGAGAGAGAGAGAGAGAGAGAGAGAGAGAGAGAGAGAGAGAGAGAGAGAGAGAGAGAGAGAGAGAGAGAGAGAGAGAGAGAGAGAGAGAGAGAGAGAGAGAGAGAGAGAGAGAGAGAGAGAGAGAGAGAGGGGGGGGGGGCAGAGAGACGGAGAGAGAGAGAGGGAGAGAGGGAGAGAGGGAGGGAGAGAGAGAGAGAGAGAGAGAGAGAGAGAGAGAGAGAGAGAGAGAGAGACCAGCCATATGACTGCACTACCTGTACTATTAACTGACCTGCTAATAAAGTATTGTTATCCAGATCCAGAGAGACGATGCGTGGATAGAGCTGGATGCCCAGAGCTCCAGCAGAGCAGCACATGCAGAGCAGAGGCTGAGCAGGCAGAGCAGTGGATATGATCATCTGGATGCCCAGAGCTCCAGCAGAGCAGCACATGCAGAGCAGAGGCTGAGCAGGCAGAGCAGTGGATATGATCATCTAGATGCCCAGAGCTCCAGCAGAGCAGCACATGCAGAGCAGAGGCTGAGCAGGCAGAGCAGTGGATATGATCATCTGGATGCCCAGAGCTCCAGCAGAGCAGCACATGCAGAGCAGAGGCTGAGCAGGCAGAGCAGTGGATATGATCATCTAGATGCCCAGAGCTCCAGCAGAGCAGCACATGCAGAGCAGAGGCTGAGCAGGCAGAGCAGTGGATATGATCATCTGGAATCTGGGCTGGAGGTGAGATCTGACTTCACTTTCACACAGCGTTTAGCCGTTTTATGGCATACTGTACCTGGGCATTATGCGGCCCTTTGGCTGACTTTGACCGGCCCAGGGACCACCAGTGGTCCTTGAGAGAGTTCCAAGTTAAATATGGAGAGTTGGTTAACCAGATGTAACTCTTTGAGAGCGTATAAATGAAACCAAATGGACCCTTGCGGGTCCATTTGGTTTCATTTTTACGCTCTCAAGAGTTAAAATATTCATCATCATTCTGAATTAGCCCAAAGTCTACACATTTAATCAGAGAATGCAAGAGAATGGTCATTTTTTGTTATCCTGGCTGTTTTGTTTCCCAAATCCAGCCTGGAATTGTGGACAAAAACAAAAGAAATCTTGAAGAAAGTTTTGGGATCTGTGAGGGCTAAAATGTCATCAAATGGGGGGTCCTCCGTGGCTCAAATACTGAATAAATAGAGGGCCCTGGTGTCAAAATGGTTTGTCTTACTCTTACTTTTATCTTGAAATTAAATTAATATTCCACAGACTTTAGTTCAGCCTTTAGTCTTGGCCCTACACAATATTTGGTGTATCTCTTGTGGCCCCTTGGGAAAAATAATTGCCCACCCCTGTTTTATGGTCTACTCAGCCTCATTTGAACACACCAGACAGTTTATAAGTTACTCCATTCACTAATTTGATATTTGATGTTCATTTTAACTGCCACGCCCACTTCCTATTAGGAGTGGGGAAAAATTAGCCAAGTTGTGTTTGTTAATGATTTTTATTTTAGCTCTTTTTTTCTGAGGGGGTACAAATGGAACCAAATGGACCTGGAAATCTTGAAAATGGGTGAAATTCCCCTTTAAAATCTTCTTCTTCTTGTCCTTGTACTGTATAATAAAAGCTCCATCATTTGTGGGGAAAAAGAGATATTGATTTATTGAATTGAAGAATGATTAAGAATCGCAATATAAATCGATTTGGCACCCTAAATATTTATAATTCATCATATCGTTAGGTAAATTAATCGCCCCATCCCTACTTCCTATACAAACCCATTATAACTTAAAACTCACTTTTAACCATGATAGGTTCATCAAAAACAACCAATATTTTTTTCTAGTGACTGATACTGTCCTCCTAATATTTAATTAATTTGTCTTTTTTTTTTTTTCATTGGTTCAATAATATTTTATGTTATTTAAAACACTGATGTGAAGGGTGTTCAATAACACAGATTTATGCAAGAAAAAAAGCTGTTTCCTCCAATAAATTATAATCATTTGATGAACTTAAACATTTCTTTTCAATACCACATACTAAATCTGAGAGGCAATTATTGTACTGAGATTACTATGAGAAATCATCCTGTAATAGGTTAAGACTATTTGGAAGTCTTAACCTATTAGTATTATTTTTCGCTACATTTAGATACCAGCACTTCCCTTTGTTTTTAGTAGTAGAAGGTTCATCCATTTATTTAATTTGTAAAAAAAAAAAAAAAAAAAAAAAAATTAAAAGAAAATATTTTCTCATTAGAACCAGGGGTGGATGCACCCAACCCATTTTTGGTTACAGGACTTTTATTAGTCAAGTAAAGCATCAATAATAACATCAGTTGTTGTTGAAGTTGCAACAGACACGCAGCATGCATGAAGCTAAAGGTCTGACTCAGAGAGTTTTCTGTTTTCAATGATAAAATGCTGTTGGTTTAGTGGTGACAACAGTTCAGTTCAGTTTAGTTTATTTTGGTCGCAGGATGAACATATAACATTATTCTTGATCATAAGTTTCTGGTAATAGACCAAAAAGGAGGTTGGCTGAAGCACAAGGCTTATAATGCCTCCCCTTTAGACACCAGTCCCAAGAAAAGAAAAGAAAGAAGAAAAAAAAAAGTTTAATAGACGCACACACGCACACCCACACACACACACACACACACACACACACACCACACACACACACACACACACACACACACACACACACACACACACACACACACACACACACACACACACACACACACACACACACACACACACACACACACACACACACACACACACACACACACACACGAGAGAGAGAGGAAGGAGAAAAAGTCAGAAAAACAAAACTGAAAACATGACAACATAACATAGGAACAAGAAAATAAGAAACAAACTAAAGGAAAGAAGAAAATACATACGAAAACAAGAACCGCTGGCTGGAGAATACTAGTTTGGTCACTTGGAATTCACATCTGTATTGTATATGTCTAAAAGATGATAATTAGAAAATAGGGATGATAAGATGATTAGTTGATTCCAGATTATAGAACTATCTGTATCATAGAGAATAACAATGAATAGGATGAGTGGCGGGTATCATTGTAATTGTCTATATTTATCTATTAATATGGATTTATACATTCTTTTATTCTCTCAGGCCTATGGCATATAGTTGTCGAATGTAGTTGACTTTTGTAAAGCGTCCTTGGGTTCTTGAAAGGCGCTATATAAATTCAAGTTATTATTATTATTATTATTATTTTAAATGTATGGATTGAGCGACACATTTTTAATTCCACATCTAGATTGTTCCACAAACTGACCCCCCTGACAGAGACACATCGTCCTGCTTTATTGGTCCTTGCCCTTTTCCCCTTAAAAATGGCAAATCCTCTGAGATTGTAATTGCTATTTCTAACCTCGAACAGGTCCTGGACACAGCGGGGAAGCAGCTTGTTATGAACTTTATACATAATTACTGCTGTTGTAAAGTCAACAAGATCATGTAATTTTAGTGTATTTGACTTTATAAAAAGTGGGTTAGTTGGTGCACGGTAATCAGCATGATTGATAATTCTTATGGCTTTCTTTTGAAGCAGAAATATTGGGTTGATGTTAGCTTGGTAATTGCTCCCCCATACCTCCACACAGTAACTGATGTGCGGAAGTACGAGGGAGCAATACAGTAGGTGGAGCGACTTCTGATCCAAGAAAGGCCTCATTTTGTACAGAATTGCTATTGTTTTGGATAATTTGGTTCTTAAATTATTGATGTGTGGTTTCCAATTTAGTTTGTTATCTATGATTACACCTAGAAATTTGTTATCTTGCACTTGTTCAATTTCAACATCCGCAAACTTGATTTTTATTTGTTTATCTACCTTCCTGTTACCAAAAATCATGAATTTAGTTTTGCCTAAGTTAAGAAAAAGTTTATTTGTGTCAAACCATTTTTCAGTATTCTTAGCTCTTTCTCCACTGTGTCCACGAGCTGCTCCAGGCATCCCCCTGAACAGTGCAGGCTAGTGTCGTCCGCAAAGAGGACACAGTTTAGATCTTTAATTACATTACAAATATCATTAATGTACATTATAAATAATTTGGGCCCAAGTACGGAGCCCTGTGGGACTCCAAATGTGATGTTTTGTTTGTCAGAGTTTACATTGTCTATATGTACGTATTGTTGCCTGTCACTAAGATAACTTCTTAGCCATGCATTTGCAGTTCCTCTTATGCCGTACCTATCCATTTTCTTTAATAACAGACCATGATGAATTGTATCAAACGCCTTTCTCAGGTCAATAAATATCCCGACTGTATATTGATTTTTATCTATTGCTGTGGATATGTGTTCGACCAGTTCTGTGACTGCCATAGAGGTGGACCTGTTCGCTCTGAAGCCAAACTGGTGGTTACTTAGTAGATCATGTTTTGCTATAAAATTATCTAGCCTAGCCACAAACAGTTTTTCAAGGATTTTTGAAAATTGGGAGAGTATAGAAATAGGTCTATAGTTAGTGAAGTTATATTTATCCCCGCTTTTAAAAATAGGCACGACTTTGGCTGTTTTCATACTACTTGGAAAAATGCCTGTCAAAAAGGATTGATTACAGATATATGTGAATGGTGTGACTATGCACTCTATGATGTCTTTGATTAGTATCATATCTATATTGGAGCAGTCTAATGACTTTTTGTTTTTGAGCTGCTGGACTATTTCCAAAATTTCACTTTCGTGAACACTACTAATAAAGATTGAATTAGGATTCTGTCTGATTATGCTTTCATTACTGCTAACACTATCACATTGCTCAGGGATGTCATTTGCGAGGGATGGCCCAACGTTTACAAAGAAGTTATTGAATTCATTTGCAATTTCCTTAGTTTTATTTATAATTAAATTATCTTTAACAAAATAATTTGGGTAGTTGTTACTTACCTGGCCCTTTTGTATTATAGTATTTAATATTTTCCATGTACCCTGGATGTTATTCCTATGTTGTTCTAATTGCATATGGTAATATTCCTTCTTTTTTGTTCTTAAAATTGTCATTAACCTATTTTTATACGTTTTATATCTACTTTCTGCCTCTTTACTCCTATGCTTCATATATTGTTTATATAGTATATTTTTCTTTTTACATGCATTGCTAAGGCCTGTAGTCATCCATGGCTTATCTTGTTTAGCTATTTTCCTGCATTTGAGCTTCCTTAATGGACAGTGTTTATCATATAGTTTAAGCAGGGTGCACAAAAAGGCCTCATAGGCATGGTTGGGATCCACAGCAGCATAAACCTCATCCCAGGTCTGCAGGCACAGGTCAACCTTTAGGGCAGTGACAGACGCAGGTGTTCTACATCTAGTCCATGTATGGCTCCGTAATTGGGCAGGGTTTACCTTTTTAAGGAGTTGTGGGAACAACCCGAAAACAGGAAGATGGTCAGTGATGTCATTAATGAGTAGGCCGGCCGTGGTATGACAATCTAGTGTATTTACATATATATGGTCGATCAGTGTGGCTGTATCAACTGTAATTCTACTCGGTTTGGTGATTATAGGAAATTGGCCTTTACTATACATTTCATTGATGGATTCCACTATTTTGGCATTTCCATGGGGGTTCAGAAGGTCTATGTTAAAGTCGCCAGTTAGTATGTGTACTTTATTATTTATATTATTAAACAGGTTATCAAGGTTTTGATTAAAGATATCGAGGCAGGATCCAGGTGTCCTATATACACAACTTATGACTATGTTTTTGGAATCAGGTGCAATGATTTCTATTGTTATGCATTCCATGATTCCGTCAATGGTGGTCCGTCAACTACACAGCTGTAGTTAGTTAGTTAGTAGCAGTAGTAGTGTTTCAAATCATTTTAAATATAAGCAATTTAATTTGAAACATCTTGTTTTGCATGCCATCGTCCCCCATGCTTTTGCAAAAACTGAATAGGTGCATATCTTTCGGTCGCTGTAGGTGAGCGCTGGCTACACCAGCGAAGGAAGCGCGTCCGGCCACGACCTCGCCCGCCATGAGGACCGCGACCTCTACGAGACACCGATAGAGAGAGAGATCCGCGTGGCCCAGGAGAGAGAGGAGAACCTCCGGCGCTCACGCGGGATCAGACCAAGCGACGGGCGGACGGAGATGGTGGCCATCAAGACCAAAGCGCTGCCCACGGCGCTACGCTCCCCGTCTCTGACCAGACCCTCACCCAGCTCAAGGTTAGAGTAGTTTCAGTGGCGTTTCCAAGCAATTTGGAGCCCCTGCCCGCAGGGGTCCATTTGGTTTACATTTTACCCTCTCAAAGACTTACATCTGGTTAAGCAACTTTCCACCATTACCATTATTACCATACTGTGCTCTGCCCACCCCGTGCCCCCCTCTAGATCCGGCCCTGAGCACATCACTATCCTCTATACCATACCTGGGCATTATGCGGCCCGGGGGCCAAATGCGGCCCTTTAGCTGACTCTGACCGGCCCGGGGACCACCAGTGGTCCTTGAGAGAGTTCCAAGTTAAATATGGAAAGTTGGTTAACCAGATGTAACTCTTTGAGAGCGTATAAATGAAACCAAATGGACCCTTGCGGGTCCATTTGGTTTCATTTTTACACTCTCAAGAGTTAAAATATTCATCATCTGAATTAGCCCAAACTCTACACATTCAATCAGAGAATGTAAGAGAATGGTCATTTTTGTTATCCTGTTTTGTTTCCCAAATCCAGCCTGGAATTGTGGACAAAAACAAAATAAATCTTGAAGAAGGTTTTGGGTTCTGTGGGGCTAAAATGTCATCAAATGGTGGTCAGTGGCTCAAATACTGAATAAATAGTGGGCCCTGGTGTCAAAATGGTTGGTCTTACTCTTACGTTTGTCTTGAAATTAAATTAATATTACGCAGACTTTAGTTCAGCCTTTAGTCTTGGCCCTCCACAATATTTTATGTATCTCATTTGGCCCCTTGGGGAAAATAATTGCCCACCCCTGGACTAATACTAATGTGGTTGTGTCGTGGTGCAGCTCCCCGGGGCTGGGGCCTGTCAAGGCCAACAAGGAGAAGAACCGTGTCAGTTTCCTCATCCAGAAAGAACTGCAGAGAGACGGCTGGAGGAGGAGCCAGCAGGACCTTCTCCTGTCGTCCCAGAAGAACCTCCGTGACGGAGGGAGAGGTCCGGCACACTGGGGCCCACCGCCGGGAACTCCAGAGGACACAACAACCACGACGGGGCGGAGGACGGTGCTGGTGACATCAGGTAGAGATTAGTCACAACAACCCCATCTCCAGGCTTCCATCCGCGCTGTGAGATGAGAGCCTGGACTCGAGGTACCTCAAAACGACTGAAAAGTCGGGACTTCCAGTTAGTTAACTTCCGCCGGATGTTGTTATTTTTCAACCAATCACGGCGCGGTGTAGTGCTCCCGAAAATGTATAGCCCCCGAAACATTGTATTTCTCCCTTTGTGCTCGCAAAGCTGTTTGTAAAGGTTTAAAAAATATGAAATTGTGTGCACTTTGCACACTTCTATAACTGCTTTGTTCATTGGAATCATTTCTTCTGAAAATAAGAGTGAACAAGTCAAGACGCTAGTGAGGACTGAACAGGGTTCTTTGAGAGCGTAAAAATGAAACTTCATTGAAATTTCATTTCATTTTTACTCTCTCAAGGGTTAAAATATTCATCATCTGAATTTGCCCAAGTCTACACAACTATAGATCTAGTTACACCTGTTATGTTTCCAAAATCCAGTCTGGAATTCTAGATTAAAAACAGAAGGAATCTTTAGTTTTTGTGTCTGTGGGGCTAAAATGCCGTCAAATGGTGGTCCGTGGCTCAGACACAGTTACGCAAACTCTGTTCACTTCATGAGGCCAGCCCAAGCTCTTCTACATAGACTTCTATTGAGAATGGGGACAACAAATAGGGACAAGTCCTGGACTGGAAGTAGGCAGCACAGAACAACAGGTCAGCTTTAGTGATCTGAAATCCCTCTATTTTTATAGTAGATCATTTTGTACTAATAGTGCAATAAACCCAGTGTTTTTTTATCACTGTTATGATATCTTTATATGAAAACATGGCACAGAGACATTTGGACTAACGATTTAAGATCTGATGTGTTGTTGCCAATGGAGCTTTAGCTAAGCCCCTCCCAAACTGCTATTGTCCAACAGACCTTTAGATAACTATTATGGTCCAATCACAGCTAAGCATAACATGTGATAGACAAACCTCTCCACCAATAGCTTTCCTGTATGATAAAGCATTGTTTAAAAAAAATAATAAATGCCACACACATTTTTCCACTGCATAGAGCATGCCTTGTTGATGGAATTGGAAGAGATTTTGAAGGTCTGGTTCCAAAAATGCGGCAAAATGAAACCAAATGGACCCTCCCGGGTCCATTTGGTTTCATTTTGCCGCTCTCAAGAGTTCCAGATCCATGAGGATCCATTTGTTTATACTAACTGTCCATCATTTAGCTGGGGACCACCTGGAGTCATCCTGGAAGGAGAGGTCATCCACTGAGGAGGAGGAGGTGATGCAGAGGGACCAGGCGGACGTCTTTCCTTCTCCATGCTGTCCTCACAAACACCCTGAGGAGACAGAGCTGTACATCAGCAGGTTGGTTTCCTTCACCCTGAGGAGACAGAGCTGTACATCAGCAGGTTGGTTTCCTTCACCCTGAGGAGACAGAGCTGTACATCAGCAGGTTGGTTTCCTTCACCCTGAGGAGACAGAGCTGTACATCAGCAGGTTGGTTTCCTTCACCCTGAGGAGACAGAGCTGTACATCAGCAGGTTGGTTTCTGTCCTCACTAACACCCTGAGGAGACAGAGCTGTACATCAGCAGGTTGGTTTCCTTCACCCTGAGGAGACAGAGCTGTACATCAGCAGGTTGGTTTCCTTCACCCTGAGGAGACAGAGCTGTACATCAGCAGGTTGGTTTCCTTCACCCTGAGGAGACAGAGCTGTACATCAGCAGGTTGGTTTCTGTCCTCACTAACACCCTGAGGAGACAGCTGTACATCAGCAGGTTGGTTTCCTTCTCCCTGAGGAGACAGAGCTGTACATCAGCAGGTTGGTTTCCTTCTCCCTGAGGAGACAGAGCTGTACATCAGCAGGTTGGTTTCCTTCACCCTGAGGAGACAGAGCTGTACATCAGCAGGTTGGTTTCCTTCACCCTGAGGAGACAGAGCTGTACATCAGCAGGTTGGTTTCTGTCCTCACTAACACCCTGAGGAGACAGCTGTACATCAGCAGGTTGGTTTCCTTCTCTCTGAGGAGACAGAGCTGTACATCAGCAGGTTGGTTTCTGTCCTCACTAACACCCTGAGGAGACAGCTGTACATCAGCAGGTTGGTTTCCTTCACCCTGAGGAGACAGAGCTGTACATCAGCAGGTTGGTTTCCTTCACCCTGAGGAGACAGAGCTGTACATCAGCAGGTTGGTTTCTGTCCTCACTAACACCTGAGGAGACAGAGCTGTACATCAGCAGGTTGGTTTCTGTCCTCACAAACACCCTGAGGAGACAGAGCTGTACATCAGCAGGTTGGTTTCCTTCACCCTGAGGAGACAGAGCTGTACATTAGCAGGTTGGTTTGGCCTGTGCGCGTCTGGTTTCGACGCATGGAACAGTACCACAGTCATGACACATAAACCCTAATATACCCAACTAGAGGTCTCAACCACAGTTTTTATAGTTAACTATATATACCAGGGGTTTTCAACCGTGTTGATGCCAGGGACCACCATTTATTCAGAATTTGAGCCAAGGACATTTTAGCCTCACAGACCCCAAAACTAAAGATTTCTATTGCTTTTGTCCATCTTCTAGTTGTGCAGACTTGGGCTAATTCAGATGATGAATATTTTGAAACCAAATGGACCCTTGCGGGTCCATTTGGTTTCATTTTTACACTCTCAAGAGTTACATCTGGTTAACCAACTTAGCTGGGGACCACCTGGAACCCTCTCAGGGACCACTGGTGGTCCCCGGACCACCTGTTGAAAACCCCTGATATATACAGTAACTAACAAATAAATAATAAATAACTAAACTGTAACTGCATTTTGTGTTCTCAAAACTAACTGAAATCATACTCAAAATACCCTTAGTTTTTTTTTTTTTTTTATCAATATGTATATGACTTTCAAGCATTTATAATATAAACTTTTTATATTTTTTTCTGGCAGTTTTCAGCACCATACCGTACCACGTGATACCAAGCAAAGTACAAAAAAAAAGTACAGAATGAAAAAATGAAACTGAAACTAACTAAAACTTTTTTACAAAAATAAAAACTAAATGAAAGCTAGCAAATGCGCCCTAAAAACTAATTAAAACTAACTAAATTAAAAAAGAAACAGCAAAAACTAACTAAAACTAAACTGAAATGAAAAATCCATAACTATAATAACCCTGGCGCACGCCTGGTGTCGACACGTCACAGTCCCATGGTCATGGAGCATGAGTCATACACCCTAATACACCCAACTAGAGATCTCAACGGGCCTGAAAATTAAGGCCCGGCCCTAATTGGACCCTAACTGATCAGGCCCGAGGCCCGGCCCAACTAAATAGACTGTTAGATTTGGGCAGAATTGGAGATCCACAGAGTAAAAGTGAAATGCCAATCAGCGTTGTAGGTATGTACAGAAAAGAACTATTATTTTTGCTATATAATAGAATAATTCAATATATATTATTTTTTTCATGGAGCCCGAGGCCCGACCCGACCCTACGGGTTCAGTCCTGGTTCGGTTTGGGGTGTTTGAGAACTCTACACCAGACCCTAAACCTATAACCTCACAGGAAGCCACACACACTTTTAACTTAAAGGGGTATTACACACATTTCCAACAATTTATACTATACTGTACCTTGGAGATTCTGTGTTTCCTAGAAATGGAGGTTTGATGGAGGGAAAAGGAAAAAAAAACATTTTAACATGGTGAAATACAAGTCGATAAAGTTCTGTTTCACCATGATTTTTCTTTTAGGACCTTTTTTTCTGAGAGCGTACAAATGGACCCGTTAGGGTGCATTTGGTTCCATTTGTGCACTCTCAGAAAATGGGTGAAATTCCCCTTTTAAAGGTTTCGTTTAACGGTTTCAATTAAACCCAGAAAGCCTGTACTTTGAACATTCAGTGGATTGTCTGTGGCCACAATGAAAACAGGCAAAACAGTGTAAACAGCGACACCTGCTGGCAAGTCCCCATTTGACATAATGTGGGATTTGATGCACATCTGAAATGTCACTTGCAAATCCAGGGGTTGACACTATGGTCTCTGAGGCACTTGCCATCGTGGACATCTAGAAAGCAGGGAAAGACACAGAGGCAGAGTGCAATGACTGCCTTCAAGACAAATTTATCTTGTGTTGTGTTATAGTGCACTAAGTTGCACACTTGCCCGATCGGGCAACCAGGTAGCAGTCTTCACTTGCCCCACCATTTTTTTTACTTGTCCCGGGCAAGCGGTCAAGTGTTAGTGTCAAGATCTGTGTGGCCAGAGCTGGCTTTTGACTTTCTGACTTTTCACAGACGTCACCTGTTATAGCCATGCTGTTTTCTGATTGGATGGGTGTTCAAATGGGTGTTCAATGGGTGTTCCCCAGACAAACGGACCAATCAGAGTCCTCGGCTGCATTTCGACCTTCATATGCCCCGCCTACCCATGCGGTGACCAGACTGATTTGCAAAGTGACATTTCAGATGCGCAGAACACAGCAAATCAAACTGGATCCCAGGGGCGGATGTAACATTTTTCCCAATTGGGGGGGCAGGCGAAAATGGTATGGGTGCGGCTTCATCGCCCGTGTCGCTTCGCGCTTCGGAGTGGTGCTCGTGGTGTTCACCGAAATTCTAAACTCTGAGTGAGCTTTAAGGGTATAATGACAATACCGGTAGTAATAAATTGTTGAAAATGGTTCGAAATTGCCCTCGCGTTCATCCCGGTTCGGTTGCTTGCTTGTTTTCTTGCTTGCTGCCACTGTCACTCGCACAACAATAAAAAAAACAAACTGTCTTTCTGTTTGTTTCTGTGTGTTGTTTCCTGTCCAGGTTGAGTTCCTCTCCCATGTCCATCACACTGTGTTTTTCTGTGTGTTGTTTCCTGTCCAGGTTGAGTTCCTCTCCCATGTCCATCACACTGTGTTTTTCTGTGTTGTTTCCTGTCCAGGTTGAGTTCCTCTCCCATGTCCATCACACTGTGTTTTTCTGTGTGTTGTTTCCTGTCCAGGTTGAGTTCCTCTCCCATGTCCATCACACTGTGGGGAGACTCAGACGTCCAGCAGCTCAGCAGGGTGCTGCCCATGGGCTACCCTGAGGACAGGATCCCCTCCACACCACCCAGCAGACCCCAGGTCAGTGCTGGACGCGAACATCCGAAATGCAGGAGATTCGGCGGAAAACTCATTAGTAGAGCGCTTGTTTTATCTGCCGGCTACTACTAGTCGGGCGGGGCGAAGGAAGTTTTAATGAGGTTATGGTTAGGGTTAGGTTAGGTTTAGGCATAGGTTTACTGAGGTTATGTTTAGGGTTAGGATTAGGGTTAGGCATAGCCTACTTTTACCGAGGTTAAGTTTAGGGTTAGGCTAGGTTTGTGGTAAAAGACTTCAATGTTTTGTCTCTTACAACATTCTGTAGGAGTACAATACAGAGAATGTTTGCAATTCGCCATCTTTGTTGAAGGAGTCTATCTACAGTAGGTCTGAGATAAATAGAAGTGAGGGGGTGCCTCTTAAAGGGGAATTCCACCTTTTTTTTCCTGAGAGTGTACAAATGTGAACCAAATGGACCCGCTAGGGTCCATTTGGTTCACATTTGTACACTCTTAGAAAAAAGGAAAATCATTAACATGGTAAAACACATCTTGATGTCATCAAGATGCATTTCACCATGCTAATGTTTTTTTTTTTTTTCAGGCCTCCATTTCTAGGAAACAGAATGGGGGAACTTTTTCTTCTCTAAGGTATATTAATGACATCGTAAAATATTGAAAATAAGTGGGAATTCCCCTTTATAGCATGTTGAGAAAGATTGTTTACAATGCCTAATTGTATCCATAAAAGTAAATGACAAGACAAAAAACATTGGCCTACTTTTGCCCCAAAATTTTAGATGTGAGAAGTGGGGGGATGCCGTCCCCGTGCGTCCCCCCTCCACTACACCCCTGGACATAATAATGATTACTGTATGTGTGTATGTGGTATGTGTACATTCCGACCCTCTTTTGGCTCATATTTAGTCCAAAATCCTTTCTTTTAGTGAAAAACACATTTTTTATGACTTCACCTTTTATGACTTGTTCAAGTTTTAAAGGTAATAGAGGCAACTTTTTGTTGCCTTTAAGTTTTCCACCTCTACGTTGCTACTTTGATTCTGCAGCTGTTTCCCTGCAGACAGACACCTGCTTCATCCAGGAGACAGTCCAGAACTTTGTTGCTGTCAACAAACCATGAAATAATAAAAAAAAACATGGAGGAAAGGCAGTGCTAATTTGTGAGGGGGGGTGCAGGGGTGAGCCAGCGTTTTATCCAATCAATAGTAGAAAGATTGAGATAGAATAGTAGAAAGTAGTGTTACAGGAAAGCGGTAGTCGAGATGGGAGGGGTGGATACGCGGAAGTGGGCGTCAGGATCATATTACCCAGCCAGTTACCCAGGTAGTCGGACCGCTAGGCCGGCCCGCGCCCAAACTCGGTAGCTCGACCAGTGGTCAAATATTGCACTGGGGGTCAAATATTGCACTGTCCAGTTGCTCTGTCCATCTTTAAGTCGTTAAACTTCCATGTATTGCTTGGATTGTATTAAATTGTATTATGTATTAAGCTTGTTCCTGCTATTCTTTACTATATTTTAGAATTGCTGTTATTCTTTATTATTGTTGTTGTTTTTAGAATCTGCTCGGCCCTAAATGAGTGGTTAATGCATTATGTACTGTACTTTTTTTCCCCTGCCTATAAATGTTGCGGCTTAAAGGCACAACATTTAGTTGTGGTCGAGCTTGTCAAGTGAACGTTGGAAAAACTTCAAATACTTTGTTTGTTTGTTTGTTTGTTGTAACAGTAAGCGCTGTGTTACGTTGTTTACATGTCTACAGCAGGTCACGGTGACGGACCACGCCACCAACACCAACAACAACCGTACAGAGTTCGACTCCCCTGCCTCTGCTCCTCCATCTTCACTGCACTCCTCCACCTCCACTGCTGCACCCACTGACTCCTCCTACACCACCACCCAAGGTTCTTACTCTGCTCCTTATCTATCTATAGCATACCTGGGCATCATGCTGCCCGGGGGCCAAATGCGGCCCTTTGGCTGACTCTGACCGGCCCGTGAAAGGGTACCGTGGTTTTCAAACAGTGGTCCAGGGACCACAAGTGGTGTGGCAAAGCTGTTTGGCCACTCAGTCAAACAGTCAAACAGTCAAACAGCTTTGCCAGCTTTGACTTAAGACCTGATACTTAAAGGTAGGGGAAGTGATTTCACTTTTATCAGATATCACCCAATTTTTTTTCTGTTAAAATGCTCTATTATAAGGTGTGCAGACCATATATGGAGTTTCCCCCTCCCCCACGTTAGCAGAGGAGCTAAAAAAGTTCCCCAGGTGGAGGGTGGATAGTGTAGCTACTTTTGGGCGCCCCCAGTGCATCAGGCTGGTACTACACAATGAATTTCAAATCACTTACTTTACCTTTAAGGGTCAATCAAAATAAGGCCCTATATGTCCAATATGTCCAGCAGTGCCGCAGAGTCGTGAACCATGGTCTGCAGTGGGCGAGAGGCCGGCGTCGGCGCAGAGTGGGCCCCCTGGAGGTGCTCTGAGGCAGGGCAGGCCCCCCGACCTGAGCCTGAAGACCCCCGAGAAGGAGAAGGAGGAGGAGGAGGCTCCAGCCTGGAGAGGCACCCTCCTGGAGGGCTCCAGGAGAGGAGGGGGAGAGGAGGAGGCTCCAGCCTGGAGAGGCACCCTCCTAGAGGACTCCAGGAGAGGAGGGGGAGAGGAGGAGGGTCCAGCCTGGAGAGGCACCCTCCTGGAGGGCTCCAGGAGAGGAGGGGGTCCCGGAGGAGCTGATCTGATCCGACAGGAGATTCAGCAAGACCTGAGGCGGGAGCAGGAGCTCCGGGAGGCCAGGGAGCAGCTGTCTGGGGGGTCCCTGAACGGGAGGAGGACAACGTCGTCTGTGAGCGTGTCCCCCTACAGACCCCCGCCGCTGGAGCAGACGGACGGCCAAGGTTCAGAAGCCCCTGCATCTTGTGCTTAGTCACAAAAATGTCCTCCTTTTAAATTAATAACATCTTAAAGGACTATTCCAGGTGAAAACACTCCCCACTTAATTGACCCCGTTGCCATAGTAACCTCCCTGGTAGAGTGCATTTTCACTGTAGTTGACCATGTAGTCCAAACGGGACCCCACCCCCACCTGCCGCAGATCCACAGGCTCCAATGTTAAATAATGATCCACTCGTGAATCGCCATAGAATGAGTTAACATCTGTCCCTACAATGTGTTTCTATGTGTTTCTTCCACAGACCGTCCTCATGGTCTCCAGAAAGTGCACAGATGCAGTATTAGTCTAGCATCGGTGGCCACTTTACTCTGTACAGTTGCATGGAGGAGGAGTTGTGCGACACTGTATGGTACCAGGGGCGGATCTAGGCATGGGCATGGGGGGGCAATGCCCCCCTAAATACCCAGTCTGCCCCCCAAACACAATGCCATGCAAAACAACCCAAGATATTTCAAATTAAATTGCTTATATTTAAAATGATTTGAAACACTACTACTGCTATACTAACTACAATTTTGGCACCACTAAACCAACAGCATTTCATCATTGAAAACAGAAAACTCTCTGAGTCAGACCTTTAGCTTTATGCATGCTGTGTGTCTGTTGCCACTTCAACAACAACTAATATTATTGATGTTTTACTCAACTAATAAATCGCGCCACGGGCGATGATGCCGACCCCATACCATTTTCTTTTGCCCCTCTAACATGTTCTCTTGCCCCCTCCGAATGGGCCAAGTTATATCGGTACACGTTTATACAGAGTACAGTGGCTAAAAGCAACAATGGCCGCCAATGCTAGGCTAATACTGCATCTATGGCATTTTTAGCGTCTGATGTTAACTCCTATGGCGATTTACGAGTACCGTACTTTCCGGGTTATAAAGCGCACCTGAATATAGGCCGCACCGGCCAAATTTTGCGAAAAAATCAATTGTGTACATATACAAGACGCACTGGCCTATTAGCCGCGGGTGTTTTAATGCTTAATTACCATATGTAAGGGTTCTTGCACAGATGAGATTGTCGACAACGAAATGCTGTTTGAAAAGCATCCTTTTTATTATTTAAACGACTACAGAACTGCACGTGCTGTATGTAATTAACGCTAGAGCCATAGACCAGGGACGGATCTAGGCATAGACATGAGGGGGGAATGCCCTCTAGACGCCCTGACTGCCCCACCAAACATGACGGAATGCAAACAATGAAAACTTCAAAGATATTTCAAATCAAATGCTTATAGTGGTAGTTAGACATTGACTAACTACAATTTTGGCACCACTAAACCAACTGCCATTTTCGACTGCACCCCCGATTGAGAAATATTACATCCAGGCCTGGCCAGTGGCCATAGAGTGTAGCCGGAGATACGCAAATTCCGATCACTTCATGAAACCAAATGAGCGCTTGCGGGTCCATTTGGTTCATGAAAAAAGGTAGCCTAGCGTACATCTGGTTAACCAACTGTCCACCATTTAGCTGGGGACCACCAGGAATCCTCTCAATGTTTAAGACGCTCGACGAGGCGTCTTTATTGCCGCCTCCACGGACCCCTCCTCCTCCTCCTCCTCGCGGCGGCGGGCGGCGGCGGCGGCGGCGGCGGCGGCTGCTGCTGCTGCTGCTGCCGCCAGCCTTTCTAAACCCGTTCGTGGATGTTTTTTTGACACTTTTCCACGCAGTAAGGATCCACTGGCAGTCAGACTTGATAAAAAGTTGCTTTCAGCATGTTCCTCGCCCTGGTGGTGCGCGCGCTGGTGGCGCCAGCTCCTCGGAACGACAGCGCGCGGACCACCACCGCGCGGACCACCACCGCGCGGACCATCACCGCGCGCCGTCGTTCCGAGGAGCTGGTGTCTCCGCCGCGCCGGCGTTCCTCGCGTTGGTCCGCCGTCTAACCATTGATTCATTGATCCCAAGGCTACGTGCAGCAGATAGATTTCCTTATTTTTCAACCAGCTCGACTGACTTTAGTTGCGTTATATGCACTTCTTCGTTTGCTTTCCATGAAGCATTTAGTTGTGTCTGTCTTAGCGAACTGCCTGTGCCCTGTCCCCCTACATTTCCTGCTCGGGCCGGCTTAAAGTTGGTGTCATACCGTGCATTTAGACTTAGAACGCCCTATACTATAGTGTTTGTTAGCCATAAACATCCATACATTGGCCGCACCGCTGAATAAGCCGCAGGGTCCAAAGCACAAGAAAAAAGTAGCGGCTTATAGTCCGAGAAGTACGGTAGATCATCAGTTAATATTGTTGCCTGTGGACCTGGGACAGGTTTTTTTTTTTTTTTTTTTTTTTTTTTGGGGGGGGGGGGGGGGGGTGTGTTTGGACTACATGGACAACTACAGTGAAAGTGCACTCTAACTGGGTTACTATGGCAACAGGGGTGTTGTGTGTCAACATTGATTGTTAATGACAGAATGGGGAATATTTTTATCACGTCCACACAACATCTTTAAGATATATTAATGTCATCGGAAAATGTTGAAAATGGGTGGAATTCCCCTTTAATAACGTTAGTAAGCAACTCATCCCAATCTCGTCCTTCCCTGAAGAACATAATATTCAAAGATTTGCACCATTTTTTGCGATTTTCCAATAATAGCACATCTACAAGCTCAAGCTACGACCTTGTAAATCTGCTATTTTTTCCAATATCCAAAGCTAATGCTTTCAATAGCTAAAGCAACGTGTGTGTGTGTGTGTGTGTGTGTGTGTGTGTGTGTGTGTGTGTGTGTGTGTGTGTGTGTGTGTGTGTGTGTGTGTGTGTGTGTGTGTGTGTGTGTGTGTGTGTGTGTGTGTGTGTGTGTGTGTGTGTGTGTGTGTGTGCGCGCGCGCGCGCGCGCGCGTAGCTCTGTCCACAGATGCCCACAGGGACGGCGTGGGAGTGGCTGCTTCGTCATCATTTTCATCCTCATCGTATTCATCTCTGAGACAGAACTCTACCCAGAATGCACCAGTGGTCCAGGAGCAGCCTGTGTTCTTCAGTCCAACTCCTCTAGTGGAGCAGGTGCTCTGCTGGTTTTTAACACTATCCTTTGTCCTTTTGGCGTAGACCAGGGTCACATCAAAATGTCCGTCCAACCACTGTCTGTGTTTTACATGACCTAGACTCGACACCCAGGCTTTCATTTTCGTTCGCGTTGCGCGAAAACGGAAAGCCTGGACTAACTTGTTACACGAAGTGGCCTTGAGGGGGGAGTCAACCTTCCGGGGTGGGCGTCACTCTAAATCAGGGGTTTTCAACAGGTGGTCCGGGGACCACCAGTGGTCCCTGAGAGGGTTCCAGGTGGTCCCCAGCTAAGTTGGTTAACCAGATGTAACTCTTGACAATGTAAAAAAAAAAAAATCCTTTTTACACTCTCGAGTTAAAATATTCATCATCTGAATTAGGCCAAGTCTACACAACTAGAAGACGGACAAAAGCAAAAGAAATCTCTAGTTTTGGGGTCTGTGGGCTAAAATGTCCTCAAGTGGTGGTCCGTGGCTCAAATTCTGAAAAAAATGGTGGTCTCCCTGGCATCAAAAAGGTTTAAAACCCCTGCTCTAAATGATGTGACGTAGAACAGCAGTGGACGGGCGCCGGACCCCCCCCCCCCCCCCCCCCCCCCAAGGCCAAAATCATTGCGGGTTAGGCCAGGCTATACATAACCTGACTCTGACCTTGGCAGATTTCGGCACGTAGTTCACGAGTGGCCATCTTACTAGGGTACTTCAATACAATATGCTCTATGGCAGCTCAAACAAAAATGGTTATAACTCGCTCAAAACTTTGCGGATTTACAAATGCATTGCTTTATTATAAACATTATCGACGTGGCTATGATTATTTGCTTGATTTCATTTATTTATTTCTAAAAATGTCATGTAAATGTATGGAGACGTCTCTGACATTTACAACAAACCAATCCGCTTGAAAATCGGTTGAACAATAAGCGAGTTATGGTCTTTTAAAAAGTGTTTGCTTGTGGACACAATGTTATGCTATACCCTCGTAAGATGGCCGCCACGTAACGACATTTATCCTGAGTGGGATAAATATCGTACCTAGGTCTGATGTCATTTATGTACGGTATCCTACCTGGATTAAACATCGACCAGACCAGAGGGAGTGACGTTAATCTTATCTCATCTTATCCAGGCAACCAAGATGGCCGTCAGACAGTTCTACCCACCATCTCCACTCAAGAGAACAGGTCAGGCGTTTTTAAATGGTGATATGACATAACGTCACACACACACACACACACACACACACACACACACACACACACACACACACACACACACACACACACCACACACACACACACACACACACACACACACACATTTTAAAATAATTATATTGTAATAGGCACATAGATGGCCTGTCGACGTGCTCATGATGTCTACTGTTGCGAGACATTACAAGCGCTTGTCAGGTGCAAATAAAATTGAATTCATACAAAATAAGCGCATGGCCCGCAGCCTTTAATTTAGGCACAGTATAGACCTCTTGGTCTGAGGGTCTAGAAATAAGACAAAGACAGAAATTGAATGACTGTAGCAGGGAGGGGCTGATGAGAGTCTTTGGCCGTTATCGATGTCCGATATAACTGATTGTTGATTAATTGCCGATAACTGGTATGACCTCCTGTATGTCGATATGATCTCATTGTCCATTGAACAATTACAATTACGTTTTTGTCCATCCTACGTCACTAGTCATGCAATCCCGAATTCCCTAGCTAGACCACCTCTCTGGGCTTAAAAGAAGGTGATGATGTCATGATTATTTAATGTGGCCACTGTACAAAAAATGTTCCCCCACCCACCTCCCTTTTTTTTGTATATTATTCTTGTATATTTTTGTTTTGTATGATTTACTGCTTCTGACCTTAGAGAAGTGAATATTTGTAAGTCTTACAAGGTTAGATGAAATGTACAAGATGGCCACTATCATATTCTCACAGTAATTAGGTCTGTTGTACTGTAAATCTCCTAAACTGCATGATAACACCTAATTGATTCATTGATTCAGTCATCCCTTCATTCATTCATTCATTCATTCATTCATTCATTCATTCATTCATTCATTCATTCATTCATTCATTCATTCATTCATTCATTCATTCAATTAACCCATTGTGTTGTGACTAGATTCTAGTTTCTGACACTAGATTTTAGTTTCTGTCGCTAGATTCTAGTTTTTCTGAAAAAAAAAAAAAAAAAAAAAAAATCTATGTTCGTGTCAGTGATGCTCAACATACTGTATTTCATGACAAGGACCGCCAGAATTATTTAGATTTGTCTGAGGAGGACCTACATCTGAAAGCATGTTCTAGGGATCAACCAGAAGCAAAGATTTTAGTTAAAATATTTGCTTCTAAAATAAAGCAAACAGCAAAAAAAATAAAGCAAATAATAGATTTGCGCCACATTTTCACAATTTTTCAAAAATAGCAGACCTACAAGCTCATAGCGCGCCACTCGGTGGCGCGCTATGAGCTTGTAGATCTGCTATTTTTCAATAGGTAAAGCATATAACTATAATCCGCCAATACCAGTGTGTTTGCCCAATAATCCCCCATCACTAATATATAGAGAGACATACTGTAGGTAGACAATAACATGATTTGTGTGTTCCTGTGCCTTTAGACGTCCTCAGCGGAGCATCGCCCGTCTCCCCTCGCCCACCTGTCCGTCTGCCCTCTGTCTCCATGGTAACCCCTCAGCCCTGGGGCCACGCCCGGCCCACCTCCCCTGTGATTGGCCATTTCCCCACCACCCCAAGCTCCGCCCCTCAAGCCGAGCCGAGGAGCAGCCCCAGTAGCAGCGCCGGTGCTGCTGATACTACTGATAATAATAATAGTAACAATAGTAGTGTTACTAATGCTAGTAGTATTAGCATTAGCAGCAGCAGTGGCCTGCAGGCGCATAAGGGGCTATCGGAGACGTTGCTGGAGGATTACGAAGAGAGGAGGGTGAAACAGAGGATGGAGGAAAGCTCTGTGAGTTCGTTCATTCATTCATTCATTCATTCATTCACTCACTCACTCACTCACTCACTCACTCACTCACCCACTCACTCACTCACTCACTCACTCACTCTCTCACTCACTCACTCACTCACTCACCCACTCACTCACTCACTCACTCACTCACTCACTCACTCACTCACTCACTCATTGATTAGGTTCAAGGTTTTTTTATTTGTCACTCCAGTGTATAGACCAGGGCTGGGCAATTATTTTTCCCAAGGGGCCAAATGAGATACATACTAAAGTCTGCGTAATAGTAATTTAATTTCAAGATAAAAAGTAAGAGTAAGACCAATCATTTTGACACCAGGGCCCTCTATTTATTCAGTATTTGAGCCACGGACCACCATTTGATGACATTTTAGCCCCACAGACTCCAAAACTAAAGATTTCTTTTGCTTTTGTCGACAATACCAGGTTGGATTTTACAAACAAAACAGGAAACCAAATGGACCCGCAAGGGTCCATTTGGTTTCATTTTTACGCTCTCAAAGAGTTACATCTGGTTAGCCAACTGTCCATATTTAACTGGAACTCACTCAAGGACCACTGGTGGTCCCCGGGTCGGTCGGAGTCAGCCAAAGGGCCGCATTTGGCCCCCGGCCCGGGCCGCATAATGCCCATGTATGGTATAGACAGTGCAATAAGACAATAGTCAAGACAATAGACAAGACAATATTGGCACAAATTAGTCTAAAATATGCCATCATAGATGTCCATATTTGGGGATATCATGCCCAAATATAGAGTGTGTTAGCCATGCACACACATTTATGCCTGGCTGTGTTCGCAATTACACATATTATTACAATATTAGACATATTACACTATTACACATATTGTATTGTCTTATTGCACTATTACACATATTATATTATTGCGATATGACACTATCACACATACTGTATTGCCCTACACCATTACACATACTGAGACACAGTGTGACAGAGAGACTTTTCTGCCTGGCTTACATAGTTATCTGGCTCACTGCATTTGTACAGTGTAGATGACTGCTGGGAATTACACTGGTTTTGAATATTTAAAGGGGATCCACCAGGTGGGGACTGACCCATGCATACCTTACATGACCTTACAGGGTTGGTGGAGGAAAAGCTAAAAAAATAAAATAAAAAAAAGCTATTCAAATGTGTCTCAAATACGACATCATACTTATTAGGAATTATTAGGAAAGATTCTAAGCGGGGCAATTCACTCACCCATTCAGGCACACACACAAAATAACAATATCTCAAAAACACGTTCTTTGACATATTGTTTTTTTTTTTTTTTTTTTTTTTTCAATAAATAAATGAAAGTTACTTTTAACTTTTATTGATGTTAAAATACACTTGTGAAACTAAAAACTGGGGTGCAGTTCAAGACTCTGCACAGCATGAGATTGTGGAATAGTGTAGATATAGTTAGCAGAAAAATGACAGTGATCGCTGTAAATAATTTCTGTTCTTGTTTTTTGTGCAGTATGCTGGGATCCAGCCTATCGACTCTGTCAACAATGAGGTGAGGTTTGTCTGTCTGTCTGTCTGTCTGTCTGTCTGTCTGTCTGTCTGTCTGTCTGTCTGTCTGTCTGTCTGTCTGTCTGTCACTGTATCTGTCTGTCTGATTATCTTGTTGGTCAGCATCCAGAGCGAGGACGACCCCCACCCCAAACCAAATGGACCCTAGTGGGTCCATTTGGTTCCATTTGTCTGAAAGAAAAATCATGAACATGGTGAAATACATCTTGATGATGTCATCAGATGTATTTCACCATGTTAATGATTTTTATCAGACCTCCATTTTTAGGAAATACAGAATTGGGGGAACTTTTTCATCAATTAAAATGTTGCAAATAAGCATGTACAAAATTGGAAAAATCCAATGTTGTACATGCTTAAGAATCCATTCCATCTTTAAGTATATTTAAATAGCATCCTGTCCCACCTACCCTTCTCATCAATGATTACTCAGTTCCAGGTCCTCCTCCTCCTGCTCAGCCAATCAAATCATTTCCATGTTCCTTGGTCAGCCAATCGAATGATTATATATTATCACGAGTTGAAAAAAGTTTACGGAGAAAGGAGAAAAAAAATACAGAGAAAGGAGAAAAAAGGTTACAGAGAATGTGAGAAAAGCATCACAATAACAGTGTGGTTGCCGTACTAATACTAGTTTCTTCTATTCCAGGTCTTAGAAGCCACGCGTGTCACCAGGCATATGAACCAGCGAGCTCTGCAATGGGAGGCAGGGCGGTATGCCAACCAGGATGCCAACCAGTAGGCTACAGGATGACAACCAGGATGCCAACCACTAGACTACAGGATGACAACCATTAGGCTACAGGATGACAACCATTAGGCTACAGGATGACAACCATTAGGCTACAGGATGACAACCATTAGGCTACAGGATGACAACCATTAGGCTACAGGATGACAACCATTAGGCTACAGGATGACAACCATTAGGCTACAGGATGCCAACCACTAGACTACAGTATGCCAACCATTAGGCTACAGTATGCCAACCACTAGACTACAGTATGCCAACCACTAGACTACAGTATGCCAACCATTAGGCTACAGTATGCCAACCACTAGACTACAGTATGCCAACCACTAGACTACAGGATGCCAACCAGTAGGCTACAGTATGCCAACCAGTAGACTACAGGATGCCAACCAGGATGCCAACCAGTAGATAACACTATGCCAACTAGTAGACTACAGTATGCCAACTAGGATGCCAACTGGTAGACTATAGTATGCCAACTAATGGACTATAGTATGCCAACCAGTAGGCTACAGTATGCCAACCAGTAGGCTACAGTATGCCAACCAGGATGCCAAAATGACGGAATTGAACCCTAACGGACATGTGAAATTTTATCCAAGATCAGAGTGGTCCCGATTTTTTATTTGTATTATCATTGTTATTTTTGAATAAGAGAGAACTGGGCTCTAATTGAACCCATTACATTAATTGCTATACAAAGAGAAACACACACACAAATGCTTAAACATTGGCAATAATATTACAATATTACACATATCACATAATAAAGAGGCAGCAGTACAAAGTTGATTGTTTTGGGGGTAAACTGTGAGAGCCACTGCCTGAAAATAAGAAGCACTCAAAATATGTACAGTTTATGAGTTGTAGCTTTAATTAAAGGAGTAGGAGTAGGCATGCTCTTGGACTTGAGGGTCTGGTAAAATGAAATGAACTGGCCATGACAGTTCATTTTAATGTGTGCATTTGTCTGATGAATCAAAATGATCAAATTTAAATAGCTTGCTGCTTAACACCTATTTTTACGGGTATTTTTTTGTTATTTCATTCATTCATTCATTCATTCATTCATTCATTCATTCATTCATTCATTCATTCACTTCACATTATCAGAGATTTATCAGAGAGAAAGATACATATTTATTTTTCAAAAATACAAAGTATAATAACGAATAGCTTTTGTTTTCTTTCTTTTCTTTTCTTTTTTTAATCTAATATTTTTTTCAGGATCAATGTTCCAAGGAAAAGCAAAGACAATACAAGAATAAACATTCAAGAAATAGTTTAAAAAAATATATAGCAGAGCTGACAAAGCGTGCATTGTGAGCTTGTGTACGTAGACCGGCCAATTTTCACTAGTTTGGGTCCCAGAGGAGATAAATAGTACATCTACAGTGATGGGCAGTAACTTGTTACAAGTAGCTAAGCTACATAGCTTAACTACATTTTCCCGTAACTTGTAGTGTAGCTTACTTGTTCTGGAAATAGCTTGTAGTGAAGCTACACTACTTGTTTCAAGTAGCTTGTAGTGAAGCTACACTACTTATTTTGAGTAACAAGGATTGTAGCTTACTACATTTTCCCACACACATTTTCAAATTCCGCCCATTTTTAATGGGTAGAAAACCTCAAATATACAGCCCTCTAATATACATAATACACATTTATTGATATTTTATTATTATGATTATTTAGAAAGTTGTACATTAAGTTGAGATACGTATATATATTTATATATGTAGTGTTGATGTAGCAAGCTACATCAAGCTACTTTTGTCGTGTAGCTTGTAGTGTATCTTGCTATAATTTACTAGGGATAGCTTGTAGTGTAGCTTAGCTACATTTTTTCGAGAGTAACAAGTAGTGTGGGTTACTACATTTTCCCAGTAACTTGCCCATCACTGATAAATAGTGTATATACTCTTTTGGGTCTCACACTTATAATCCAAAATCTACAGTATAGTATGGAAGTGGTTAATGTACAGTATGTTTTCCAATCACAATTTAAATCGCCAAATTAACTAGTAACTAAGGTTTTCTAGTATTTGTGGAGAAGTAAAAGTACAATTTTGGCTCTGAGATGTAGTATGGTAGAAGTAATAGTACTGGTACTTGAGTAAAAGTACTTTCCACCACTGCATAGAGGGTGTTTCCCAGATTTAAATTTGTGGGGGAAAAAATGAATGATTATTTTAGCAGGTTGTTGCTCTGAAAGACCATTCACGTTTAAGATATAGTAAGTGATTTGGGTAGCGTGATGTGCACATGCACACACTCTACAGTGAGGGGAAGTACAACATGCACCAAGGCCCACCCCCACTCGATCCTGATTGGAGGAGGAAGGCCCCTCTCATCCTGATTGGACGAAAGGCTTTTATCCCAAACTGAAACTAGGGTTTATTGACCCCAGGGGTTCACTGGGGACAGGGAGGAACTCCTTATATGGTCACCACACTCTATATTAGGGAGGATTAGCCAAAAAAGAAGAAAGAATTAACAATATGTAATATTAAGTGAAATCACTTACTATACCTTTAACCCTTTGTGTCCTGAACGCGTTTTGGTGTTTTATCTGTTGAATCTGTTGAAATAGCAATCAACAAGCTCATGTAACATGAGCTTGTTGTTCTGCTATTTTTGAAAAATTGTGAAAATGTGCTGCAAATCTCTGAATATGTTATTTTGGAAGCAAACATTTTTAACTCAGTTTTTGCATCTGGGGATCCATAGAACAACATGTTTTCAATGGGGGGTCTGCAGCCAAATATGGATAATTCTGGTGGTCCTTGGCTTGAAATATGTTCAAGCATCACTGACACAGGAACATGGATTTTCAGAGAAACTAGAATCTGTCAGAATCTAGCATCAGAAACTAGAAACTGGTCAGAAACTATCAGGTGTCAAATAGAATATATTCTTAGATTTGCGCATCATTTTTCACAATTTTTGAAAAATAGCAGAACAACAAGCTCATGTCGCGCCACTCGGTGGCGCGACATGAGCTTGTTGATCTGCTATTTTTCAACAGATAAAACACCAAAACGCGTTCAGGACACTAAGGGTTAAATGATAAATAACAAAGGTTTGTAATTCCTGTTGGGCCCCGATTCCAATAATCAGCTTTGTTTCATAACCTTTGTAACAAAATGTTAACATTCCCACCTTGGCTGTGCGTCTGCTCTGACCACTGCAATAATGACTCACCAACTACAGTACGACACTCATCACTGATGTGCAAATGAATAAAGATATGCAAGTGTTGATCCAGATTGAGCTGTTCATTTTCTGCGATCTGAGTTATTGAACTGGATGCATTTATTAGAGAAGGGGCCCTATTTTGATGGTCTTAAAGGGGAAGACCACCCATTTTCAACATTCTAATATGTCATTAGTATACCCTAGAGGTGCTGGGTGGACATGATAAAAAAAGTTCCATGGAACCAAATGAACCCGCCAGGGTTCATTTGGTTGCATTTGTACGCTCTCAAAAAAAATGAAAATGGGTGGAGTTCCCCTTTAAGTCTTAAGTCAAAACTTGGAGGTGTGTCAAAGCTGTTTGGCCCCTCAGGCTGCCTCTACACAGGGTTTTGCAAAGTCCAAGTCTCGGACCGGGGTGTGACGTCACGTCCTCCTTTTTTGAATGGGTTTCAATGGGCACTTCCTGCTACTTCCTGTCTGAATTTCGGACAGTGGCCAGGCAGCAGGAAAGACCCGCCCGCGGCCGAAATTCAGACAGGAACTAGCCGGAAGTTCCCATTGAAACCCATTCAAAAAAGGAGGACGTGACGTCACACCCCGGCCGAAAGTTGGAATGTGCACTTGTGCAGTGTGTAGGCCCTGTCAAAACAGCCACACAGCTTGCCACACCCCCAGGTTTTGAAGACAAAGAAGGGCCACAGGTGTGCATATATTGACTGGAGTAATCAGGGTGACACCGTGAAGACTGCATGGCGTTCAATTGTGCAAGGGGGTTCTCAATGTTTTTTTTTTTTTAATCATCGGGGGACCCCGCAAAATACTTTCAAAATGAGTCTCAATTTTTCGCAAAAAAAAGGGGGAAAAAAGCACTTACTTGAAGGCAGGGTTTTTCAACCTTTTTCATCTCAGGGACCACCATTTATTCAGGATTTGAGCCACACACCACCATTTGGGGACATTTTAGCCCCAGCTTCATCGATGAAACCGCCCCCATACCATTTTCTCTTGCCCCTCCAACATGTTCTCTTGTCCCCCCACCCCCCCTCCCTCCCAAGTGGGACATGTTATATCCACCCCTGCTGTGTGGTACTGTCAGATGCACCACCACGAGTCCCGTTGGCTGAGACAATGCGTCTGGCTCCAGTTGAAACATCTGATGTCCAGCGCAGGACTTTTGCATTGACCAGGTATACCTATGCAGGTTCACAGCACGCTGCCTGCGATCAGGGGCGGATATAACATGTCCCAATTGGGGGGGGGGGGAGAAAATGGTATATACCATTTTCAGTTACAGGACTTTTATTAGGCAAGTAAAGCATCAATAACAACATCAGTTGTTGTTGAAGTTGCAACAGACACGCAGCATGCATAAAGCTAAAGGTCTGACTCAGAGAGTTTTCTGTTTTCAATGATGAAATGCTGTTGGTTTAGTGGTGACACAGCTGTAGTTAGACAGTAGCAGTAGTAGTGTTTCAAATCATTTTAAATATAAGCACTTTAATTTGATATATCTTGGGTTGTTTTGCATCGTGTTTGGGGGGGCAGACTGAGTATTTAGGGGGGGCATTGCCCCCCATGCCCATGCCTAGATCCACCCCTGCCTGCGGTTATTGTCTAAACAGGTGGGGAATGTTTTCTACATCACTGAGAACCACATCCGTCAGTGTTTGAATGCCACAACTCATCTAAACCAGAGCCTTACGAGGGAGAGTTCTGGTATTCAATGGACGCAAACAGCCAGCGGTCACATGGTTTGTCACGTGACTATGCAGATCCTGTACATCGACTGCCGTAATTTCCAGACTATAAGCCGCACCTGAATATAAGCCGCACCAGCTAAATTTGGAGCAATACACTGATTTTTCCATGTATAAGCCACACCTGACTATAAGCCGCACCAGACCATAGGCTTCATGATAGAGCAGTGGTTTTCAACCTTTTTGATCCCAGGGCCCACTATTTATTCAGCATTTGAGCTACAGATCACCATTTGACAACATTTTCACACCACAGAACCCAAAACTAAAGATTTCTTTGGTTTTGTCCACAATTCCAGGATGGATTCGCAAACAAAACAGGCAAAACTGGAATTGGAAGGGCAGTGTTTTCAAACGAGAATGGTGCAAATAAGAGCTATTTTAGGCATGTATGCAAAACTGTTTTTAAGTATTGTTCAGTGACGATTAAAGTCCCAGCAATGTTTATGTTGTGCTATTATTATGACTTTACTATTATTTAAAGTCCTCAGACTCCTAAAGACTCCTAGTCCCACTTCCCAGCTCAGTCTCGCCAGGCTGCCCGTATCGCTCGAATGTTAGTTTGTGAAAGGAGTCCTATTGGAGAGACTAGTGTTCTGCTCTTTCAATGCACCAATATAATAAATAGGGTGCAATTCCCGATCGCTGTGGTGTAGCCAGGCATGGTGTAAGTCCTCTCATTGGCTGCATGGCAGCAAATCAGGTTTGAGGCCGTGCTCATTGGCATTGGAATCAGGTCTGGGGCCTTGAGGTAGGCCCAAAGGCCTATACCACCAGTCCTGGGCCTGGGCCTAAATAATTATCCATAATAATTAAAACCAGTCATCAAGAGCTTCAACTCATGATGAACAAAGCCAGGGAGTACAGTTTGGGGGGGGGGGGGGGGGGGGGGTCAGGTGATTTCTGGACCTTTTGACTTTCAGGTTTTAATTATTCTGGGTAATTATTTGGTAAGCTCAGGCCCAGGTCTGGTGGTATAGGCTTTCGGCCTACCCTAGACCTGATTTGCTGCCATGCATCCAATGAGAAGACTTACACCATACCTGCTACACCACAGCGATTGAGAGTTGCACCAATGTCAATTCATATGACAAAGTATAACCGGCAACCTGTCTTCTTTTGACTGCGTCAATCATTTGTTTTTGAGGTCAAAGCCATTAATACATGCTGGTCAAAGCCATTTTGGTCGCTATTAAATTCCATTAATTTATCAACTTTCGGTATGAAAGTGTCACATAGGGCTACTGCAGCAGTGTGAGCAGCTGTTGACATAGTAGTGACCTGGAATATCAGAACTCGATCTCCCTCTAAAAGGCTCCGATCTTGCACCACCTTTATCTCTAGAACTTCTTTGAATATTTGTCAAAATCACTGGTATACAATGTCACATGTCAATGTAGACTGACTAGTTGAAGTATTTTTAAATGTTAATGTAAATAGCAAAAGTGTACTGTATATGATAAGGGGTAAGGGTTTTGACACAATATATAGCCCACGATATTTTGTATAAAATAATGTGAAATGTATGGGATAAACAAATTATCGCCACTTTGTTGTGTTGAATGGCCGTGTCTGCATGGCTGTAGAAATCCTGCCCAAGTTTGCATAACGTATGGATGATTAAATGTACATTTACATGGGATAACCATGAAAGGAACTATGGAAATGTTGCATGTGTGGCAGAATGATGTACACAAAGGATTTTGAGTGGAAGGAGGGGAAGGAAATGGGTAGGGGAGGCAAAGTGGAGAGTCGATCATTTGGAAGATTTGCTCTGGGGAAGACTAGTGACTGTCTGAAGAAGAGACTTCACCAAACCACCTGACCCAGAGATCTGAGACACGTTGGCTGGCATCTGACACGTGAGTTCCCTCTAAAACCTTGTTTTCATTGTTCATTGATTGAACTGTTCTCAAATCCAGCCACTATTAACCCTTACTCCACTGAACCAGTTGCAGTGAATCACACACACAGTGTAAAAATGGAAAATGGAACCAACTCTTCCGCCCCCTTCGCATCCTCCGAAAATGACACCTACAAATACGTGGTACTACAAGCTGCTATGGACTTCGTCAACATCGCCCTGGGTCTCCCCATCAACGGCTACGTTCTGTGGCTGATCCTGAGTGGAGCTGGTGGGACCATAGCCTCGGAGTTCTTTTATCTCAACCTGACCGTATCCCTGATGATCTCCTGTTCCCTGGCCTCTGTCTCCTACCTTGCGTGGTTCTTCACGGACAAGAATGCATTCTTTGTAGCCTATGGATTTGCTTGTGTTAGTTTTTTCTGGGTTTTCCCATCGTTCCAGTGTTGCGTCTGTGTGGAGCGTTACGTGGCGGTAATTCACCCTGTGGTCTTTCTCAGGTACAAAGCTCTTCGCTACAGAGTGGCCTGTGGCTGTGCTGTCTGGCTGGTGGTGCTCGCCTTCCTCTCGATTCATTTTTGGGCACAAATTGTTTTGTATTACATCTCTCTGGGCCTTTTTTCGGTTTCTATTTCCGTGGTGTCTTTCTGCTGCTTCTCGGTCCTCAGAGCTCTGAAACGGCCTGGACCAGGAGAAGGACAGAGGGACGGTACCGGCGGGGAGGGAAACGACATGAAGAGAAGGGCTTTCAAACTCATTCTGACCAGCTTGATAGCAATGCTACTGACTACGATCAGCTATATTGTTCTGTGGGTGATAGTGAGATATTCCAGGCCAGTTGCTACCCTCACTGTACATGCAATAAGCATGATGTCAGTGCTAGTGCATCCTTTGCTTTACATCCACAAAGCTGGGAAACTGCCTTGTTTCAAGAGGTTCTGAAAGGACAATATGGTCACTGGAGCTTAAAGGGGAATTCCACCCATTTTCAACATTTTTTCTGAGAGTGTACAAATGCAACCAAATGAACCCTAACGAAGCATCTAAAGTAATCCATTAACATGGTGAAAATACATCTTGATGATGTCATCAAGATGTTTCACCATGTTAGTGGTTTTCTTCAGACCATTTCTTGGGAACACAGAATGGGGAAACTTTTTTTTATCGTGTCCGCCCAGCACCTCTAGGGTATACTAATGACAAATTAGAATGTTGAAAATGGGTGGACTTCCCATTTAAGCACCTTGCATGCGGAAACGGATTCCCGGCATGAATGGATTTAAAATACTACTGCTTTGAAATATTATTTAATAATTATTGAATTTGAAAATTAGAAAATAAACATTTGTGAACATTTTCCATGTCCATGTTTCTTATGGCTCATGTTGACTCTTATACCAGGACATTTGGTACTTCATAGTAAATGTAACCATTATATCAACTTTGCTCTGAGACCTTTGCATATTAGCCGGAGGTGTGATCAAAAAGGTTTGATGTTATTTAATTACATAACTTTGGTATATTGGTGGAAGACAGTTTGGTAGAGGATTTATGACCAAGGGAGTCACGGGCGTAGACACGGGGGGACCAGGGGGACAGTTGTAGGGGGGGCCCGAAGCCAGGGGGGCCCACTAAAAGCTTGGATTAATAAGGTTTTATTTGTATTGATTATTATAAAAATATATTTGAATCACTATATTACCTGAATAAACCGAATGAGTGGCGCAACAAAACATAATAATGAGTTTTGGATTTCAAGGACTCCACACATTGTATATAACGTGCCCCCCCCCCCTCCCCCCGCGCGCCTCCAGGAAGGGGGGCCCATGTCAAAAAGCTGTGCAGGGGGCCCAGAATTGCTAGCAACGCCCCTGAAGGGAGTCATTTACTTTGTCAATTACAATTTACATTTTGGGCATTTAGCAGACACTCTTAATCATTATAGTGACTAAAGAGTAAGCAGAAATAAAAAAAAAAAAAGAAAAAAAAGAAAGACATACATACAAAATAGCCATCAAGAATTAGAGGTGTAATGATATAACAACTGTATCAAAATATTTGTATTTTATTCATTTATTTATTTAAGATAGGCCTACTACACTACAGTATGTAACCAGCAAATACTGTATTGTTGTATTGTTTGACTTTCTCTTGTAACGTTTTCAAAATCCTTCTCAAATTGTTTTACAGTTTAAATCAGTGGTTTTCAACCAGTGGTCCGGAGACACCAGTGGTCCTTAAGAGGGGACCACCTAGGCTAAATGATGGGAAGTTTGCTAACCAGATGTAACTCTTTGAGAGTGTGAAAATGACACCAATTGGTTTCAAATGGTTTCCACCATTTGGTTTCATTTTACCCTCTCAAGAGTTAAAATATCCATCATTTGAATTAGCCTAGTCTACAATTAGAGAATGTAGAAGAATGGTAATTTTTGATCTACATTTTGCCTGTTTTGTTTCCAAAATCCAGCCATGGAATTGTGGACAGAAACAAAATTGGGTCTTTTTTGGAGTCTGTGGGGCTAAATTGTCATCAAATAATGGTCCGTGGCACAAATGCTGAATAAATATTGGGCCCTGGTAACAAAATGGTTGAAAACCACTGGCTTAAATAATCATTGTAATAATTAAATGCATCAATACTAAGCACCTGTGCATTTAATTTATCTCTTTTAAGAAAAAAATAAAAACAAGGAAAAATACTACTTGGGTTTAATTACTTTACCATAGGTGTATGTTCATGATAGGTGTAGGTTTGTTCATGTGTAGGCATACAAATGCCAACTATTTGCCAGGGAGAGATCATGTGTTTACTTAGTAAAATTAAAAAAGTAAAATTAGAAAAATAACTTTCCACAAGTTTCACACATATTTAATGAATATGATAAATAGTTACTGTCACTGATGTGTCAATGTCGCATCGTTTCACCATAATATCAATCAAACATCAATGCTGACCACTACTGAAATGACTGGTAATGCTTGGTTATGTTAGAGTAAAGACTCGTGCTTTACACATCACACCTTACAAAACACAGGAGAAACATACGTACATTTTGTCCAACAGCATATAGGACTGAGTGGTTATAGGTTGAGAAACTTGAGAAATCACTCCGTGGGAGTTATAAGGTTAGGGCAGGGGTCGGCAACCCAAGATGTTGAAAGAGCCATTTTCGACCCAAAATTAAATTCAAAATCTGTCTGGAGCCGCATTTTATTATTTTTTTCCTGAGAGTGTGCAAATGTGAACCAAATGGACCCTGGCGGGTCCATTTGGTTCCATTGATGATTTTTCTTTGAGGAAAAGGTTTAGGTGTATCGGACCAGTGATATTTAGGACAGAACGCGTGCACCCACAAAACACCAGCAGGGTACGGATATTTGATATTAATTACATTTTGTTGGTTGAAATGCATGTCGCTTTAACATGGTCAACATGATAGACAGGTAGGAGATGAGATGTTTTCATTTTCAAATTGGCCAAGCCTCAGTTTGGACCTCACGGGGAAATTTGTTATAGTCCTTTGTTTATTGGATTACTCATAATAATGGATTGCATTTTCATAATGCGTTTCACACACCAGTGGTGGCAACCACTGGAGGCAAAGTGGGGTTCAGTGTCTTGCCCAAGGACACTTTGAAACGTAGACAGGACACTTGGATCATTGGTCGACCTGCTCCTCTTGAATAGGATCTAATAGGTTACTCATGGTGAAAACATTATATTGAAAGGTGCATTGTAACACACACGGGTGGATTGGCCCACGGGAATACTGGGACTTAAAAAGATTTTCCAGGGCAGGCCAGGCCAGGCCAGGCCGAGGCAAACTAGCGTTTCTATCCTACAAAAAAAGTGTCCTATATACCAACTGGCCAGGCCATACATGTATTTATTTATTCATTATTTATTTGATTCATTTTTATTTTTTGAGAAAAGGCCAGGGCAAGCCTGGCCTACCCTGTATCCTACACCAACTAGGCCAGGCAAATTTCATTTATGTATTATTTGATTTATTATTACTATTCTATTTATTTAATTTGAGAAAAGTCCAGGGCAAGCCAGGCCCAGCCAAAGTAGTAAGTACCAGTACAGCGTTTCTATGCGACAAAAATCATTATCAACAAGTTAAGTAAACAACACAACACACACAGATGCCGCAGTGCTGACTGGCTAGTAAATGTTTTGTGGTAGAATCAATGATTTACCGTATTTAACTAAGAATTCGTGGCCTGACTAGTGTACAAGTCCCCGGCCTGATTTGGGGCTCCAGTCAGTCTGACACAGTATATTTGTTGCAATGTAGGCTTGTAGGATATATTTTATGAATTTCCCTAATCATCTGTGTGCCCTGCATATGCACTTGCTACAAGCCACACACACACGCACGCACGCACGCGTGCACACACACGCACGCATGCACGCACGCACGCGTGCACACACACACACACACACACACACACACACACACACACACACACACACACACACACACACACACACACACACACACACACACACACCTGTCTTTACATAACAACTGTACGGTTGATTAAATACACATTTCCATGGAATTACCATGAAAATAAATATGAAAATGTGTGCAGGTGTACACAGCATTACAGTGGAAGGAGGGGAAGGAAATGGTTAGAGGAGGAAAACTAGAGTAGAGTTCGTCATTTAGAATATTTGCTCTGAGGAAGACAGTGATCTGTCTGAAGAAGGGACTTCACTAAAGAAGCTCTGAAGCGTAAGTTCTGTGTTACATTATTTTAACTGCATGTAAGCCACGCAAATCCAGCCATTAACGCTTATTCGTCTGAACTGGTTGCAGAGTTCTTCCCACAAGATGAATAACACCACGACTCTGGAAAACGCCACATCCGCTCCCTTCATACCCCCAGGAAATGACACCTGTGGCTTTGTGGTAATAATACAAGCTGCAATGTCCTCGGTCAACATCGCCCTGGGTCTCCCCATCAACGGCTACGTTCTGTGGCTGATCCTGAGTGGAGCTGGTGGGACCATAGCCTCAGAGTTCTTTTATGTCAACCTGACCGTCTCCCTGATGATCATCTGCTCCGTGGCCTCTGCCTTTACCCTCGCATGGTTCTTCACGTGCAATAATATCTTCGCCACAGCCGGCATTTTTGCTTATGTTGCTTTTTTCTGGTACCCCGTCCCCTCGTTTCAGTGTTGCATCTGTGTGGAGCGATACGTAGCGGTGATCCACCCCGTGGTGTTCCTCAGGTACAAAGCTCTTCGCTACAGGGTGGCCTGCTGCTTTGCGGTCTGGCTGATGGTGTTCGCGTTCAGCTCGGTTGGTTTCATGTCGATGGCTGCGGCGAAGTACATCTCTCTGAGCTTTGATTTGGTTTGCATCTCTGTGACGTCTTTCTGCTGCTTCTGGGTCCTCAGAGCCTTGACACGGCCCGGACCTGGAGAAGGACGGATGGGCGGCAACGGGGAGGGAAATGACATGAAGAGAAGGGCTTTTAAGGTCATCCTGACCAGCCTTACGGTCATGCTCCTGACTAAGATGAGCTATATTGCACTGTCTATATTAGTGTACTACGGCATCCCAGCTGCTGAAGTCATCGGATCTACAGTAGGCATGCTGTCAGGGTTATTGCATCCTTTGCTTTATATCCACAAAGCTGGTAAACTGCCTTGTTTCCAATGGTTCGGAAAGGACAGGCCCAGATTATCAATGGAACTTACTGGAGCATAAAGGGACATATCACCATTTTTGCAAAAAATATATATGTTAATGATATTCATAAGATTTAGAACACTTCCCTGGATGTTTTTGTGGGTGTAATATATAGCTTTAGATATTTGGAAGGAAACAGACATGCGCAATACAGACCAAGAAGTTTTTTGGCGCTGGCAAACTACGCTGGCAAATTGTACCTGTGCTGCGCATGTCCGTTTCCTTCCATGGATCAATGTGGACGCCACCGTAAGTGGCCTATTTCCTACTTCGCTTCCCAGCCTTCTTGGATTAGCCTTGATGTAATCCAGGAAGTAGTTTTTCTATAGTAGTGTTGTATGCACGCAAATCTGTAGTTGCATCCGTGCATATAGTGTACAGTACTACTATCTGTAAGATCGGATGGTGGAATGCATGCACGTTCATTCTCTTGGTAGGCAAATGCACAAAAGTGTCGTCTTTGATTGTGTTAGGCACACAAGAATCACCTGCATACAAGAATGTGCCTGCATGTGGCCTTTTGATACAGACAGGCCTTTACCCAGAGCTGTGTGTAATATTTATGTTTTAAAGCTAAATCTAATCTAAATCTGAGTCTCTTAGAGAAAGATTGCTTTAATATTTAGCTATTTGCCATTGCTGTTATAGCTGTTATCAGCTATGTTATTGTTATCATCATGGTACAGAAAACTGCATTTAGAAAATTATGAAGTAAACATTATTGTTATTATGTGCATCAATGTTTGTCTTTTATAACTTGTTTCTTATGCCTCAAGTTGACTCTTATGGCAGGGCATTTGGTACATTATTTGAAATGATTGTTAGTAATAATATGTATCGTAATTTCCGGACTATAAGCCACTACTTTTTTCACATGCTTTTGACCCTGCGGCTTATACAACGGTGCAGCCGTAACACAGGGGTGGTCCCTGAGAGGGAACTTCCAAGTGGGATCCACAGACTGGTCCATTTGGTTTCATGTTTACACTCTCAGGTTATGATATTCACCATCTAAATTAGCACCACTTAATTAATAAGTCATGTTCATTTTGGTCTCATTTTGATGTTTTGCCTCTTTTGTTTGCGAAAATCCATCCTGAAATTGTGAACAAAACCAAAAGAAATCTTTAGTTTTGGGGTCTGTGGGGTGAAGATGTTGTTAAATCGTGGTCTCTGGCTCAAATGCTGAATAAATAGTGGGCCCTGGGATCAAAAAAGTTAACCACTGCTCTAACATGAAGCTTATTGCCTGGTGCGGCTTATAGTCAGGTGCGGCTTATACAAGGAAAAATCAGTATTTTGCCCCAAATTTAGCTGGTGCGGCTTATATTCAGGTGCGGCTTATAATCCGGAAATTACGGTAAAGATCACATTGTAGGCTACTGCATAATCTGACCTTCTATCGTACAATTTTCATACTTTCAGAATCCAATCGTCTTTCAATTTAAATAATCATTTTTATCAATACTATGTAGCCTACTTGTGCCATGTATTTAGCAATCAATAATGTGTGCATTCTCTGTGCTCCCGTCAGTGTGTGGGTTATTATACAATATCCATTGGTTTGCCAGATACTGTGTTTAGTTATTTACAGTATTACAAAGGCACTTGCCACAATAACAGAGCTATCCAAATCTTTGCATACACATGTAAGGGGAAAGATTCAGTGGACAAAACACAAAAGTCTACATGATTATGTAATGAACATCTCTTCACAGATCTGTGTATGTGTAGGATCTAACTCTTCCTTGGTGTCAGAGATACACATTAGAATTGTTCAGCATTTTCTATAGTGTCCAAAGTCATCTCAAAAACAGCCATTATTTTTTTTTCCTTTTCTTTTTTATTATCTGTTTTCAGGATTTGAGAATAGTTTAATGTGGATCCAAGTATAAATGAGTTGTCATTGTACTGCAATGTAAAGAGTGATGTACATCTGTCAGTTGAATGTTATACAATATGCTACCCAATTCTTTGATATGCCTGTAAGGCAAAAGATTGGCAGTGGGGATAATAACATTGCATGATTGTGTAATAAACACAACTCTTACCACTTCTGTGTGTATCTCTGTGTGTGATTAACAATAATGTGATGTACAGTTTGCACATCAGATATACACTTGGTAATGTTCGATAAGGCTGGAAAGGGGCTGAGTTTGTTATGCTTTGTTCACATTACACTTTACAAAACACTTGGCTACTGATATTTCATATTGAGTAGGCCTACATGTTTTTGGTTAAAATGCAACACATTTGTAAGTGCCTTTAATATTGTTTGGGCCCACTAAGTTTACATAATGACTGTATGGGTGGTTAAATACACATTTCCATGGAATTTCCATGAACAGAAATAAGCTAAAAATCATTGCAGTGGAAAGAAGGGAAGGAGGAGGGAAATGAGAGTACATCATTTGAGGAGTTGCTGTCAGGAAGACAGTGATCTGTCTGAAGAAGAGACTTCAGTAAACCACCCAACTCAGACATCTGAGACACGTTGGCATCTATGGCTATGAAGGACCCTGATTTAAACATCTCTGCTCTTGTATTGACCTATGAATAAACCATACATCATTGGATAGTACCCGAGACCAACAGTAGGAGGCAGCAACACTGCAGCCAACTGGCGTCCAGAGCGATCTAGTAGAAAGATTTGCGACACTGACGGGTAAAAAAAACATCCTGGTCACGTGGTTCATGTTAGTCGCGCGAGCCCATAGAATCCAATGCATTCCGTAACTTCCGGTTGTCCCCATTTGAAGCCTTCAAATAGGGACAAACCAATAGTCTACGCAGAATAACCGGACCCATGGAAGTGAACAGAGTTGTCACAACTCTGTCTATACTCTGAGGGTCTGCTGGCGTACACACACACACACACACACACACACACACACACACACACACACACACACACACACACACACACACACACACACACACACACACACACACACACTGAGCCAGAGCCAGAGCCATCTAGTAGAAAAGTTGCGACATTGAGGCGTCAGAAAACAGCCTGGTCACGTGGTTCATGTACTCGCGCGAGCCCATAGGCTTCAATGCATTCAGTAACTTCCGGCTGTCACTATTCATGTCACTATCCAACAGAAGTGTATGTAGATGGACTGGCCCCATGAAGTGAACGGAGTTGGCGTAACTCTGTCTTATTTCCAAGGCTCTGCACAGAGCAGAAGAACCCAGTTACCCACAATGCAGCTGTGACAACAACATGGCGGCGTGTTGACGCTTTAACAAACAAACAGAAGTAAAAGCGTGTGGTTTAAAAACAGTGTTTTGCTCGTTAAGCAGCAGGAGGACGTTTGTTAGCAGCTCAACCAGTGAAACACAGCAGGTAAGATGACAATTAATATGAAAAGCAACTAATATCGTCTGATACGGATGTGTTTTCTCCTCTATGGTTTGCTCACGGGATCTGCGAAGCTGCAGCTGGTGATATTGAGATTCTGACACGAGAGTTGAAAGTCTATCGCTTTTTCGTGAAATAATTGTACATACAAAAAAACAACAGGTAAAATACCGAGTTCCACGTGTGTGTGTGTGTGTGTGTGTGTGTGTGTGTGTGTGTGTGTGTGTGTGTGTGTGTGTGCGTGTGTGTGTGTGTGTGTGTGTGTGTGTGTGTGTGTGTGTGTGTGCGTGCGCGTGGGCCGCGGGCATATAGTGCAGGGGGTTTCAACAGGTGGTTCGGGGACCACCAGTGGTCCTTGAGTTGAGAGGGTTCCAGGTGGTCCCCAGGCTAAATGATGGAAAGTTGGTTAACCAGATATAACCAGTTGAATGTAAAAATGAAACCAAATGGACCCTTGCGGGTCCATTTGGTTTCATTTTCACACTCTCAAGAGTTAAAATATTCATCATCTGAATAAGCACTATTTAATTAAGAAGTCTACACTGTTTTGTTTGCAAAATCCAGCCTGGAATTGTGGACAAAACCTTAGTTTAGTTTTAGGTCTTTGGGGCTGAAATGTCATCAAATGGTGGTCCGTGGCTCAAATGCTGAATAAATGGTGGTCCCATATGGGGGCGCCATACCCAATGGCAAACACCTCTACAGGATTTGAAAGCTTCGGCTACCATCATTAGAGGAATGGATCTCATCCTATGTTACAATAGCTGATCTGCAAGCTCAGCTCATGCCCCAACGGGACACGGGACACTCCCGCAACATGTTGTGAGCTTGTAGATTGTCCAGGATTCCTGCTGAGAGTATAATAAACGTGAATAAAACAGACCATGTGTGAAAGACCCAAAGAGACAGTTGCAATAAAAAAAGTTTCTTTTTTTATTAATAATATTTTTTTAATTAATAATAATCTCTAAGACACTTTTTTGTTCTCTGATTTTATCTGAAATTATTGTCACAACTCTTCTGTTTCACTGCCATTTGACAATATGCAAGCTCAACAATAATGTCCCTGTGCCATACATCTTTGACAATGGATTCATATTGCTTGCGTTTGCCAAAGCAGTTAACAATTGTGGTAGAAAAATATATAAAGAATATGTATATATAAATAAATAAATAAATATGTACAAGTGTTAGAGCACACCCAATGATAAAAATGGGTCTGATCATGAGTCCCTCATGATCCGAAAGTATGAAATAGATACCAACTTTGCATTTCTGTCATTTGGTTCAGACGTTACACCTAAACCTGTATTTTCTGGGTGCTTATATAATGTGAATTTTCGTGGAAATGTCCCTCAGTTTAAAAATGTACCCCCCTTTAAAGATGAGCTTTCAGGTTAAACCCTACTTTTCAAAAATAGATAGTGTAACACGGGTGGTGTTGGATTTAAATGATATGTTTTCCCATGTTATGCTGGAAAAGCCACTTCCAGAGCTTCGAAAATGGCCGTGCACACGCACGTGTATGCGCAGTATCTAGATAGGCTAGCTGTGGCGTGACGTCACGATCGGCACGCCCCTATCCCCTACTACCAGTAGGAACAATCTAGGCGCGGCATTCAAGATGGACGCTGAATAAGACAGTAGATTTTAATAACAACAACAACAGAACAACGGCTGCATGCCATATACAGTTATATATACTGAGCAGTTACATGATGACGATCCTAACAGCGGTGGTTTGGTGAGAATACCTCATTTTCACCAGGAGGAGGCACTCCACGGCAGGGAATGAGAGCAGCAAGTTGGTTCAAGTTGGTTGGTAAGTCCCGTCTTACGTGACTGAAACCATAGGCTACTTTTTATAACATTGCTAAATAACCTACATTAAAAGTATTAGATTTATATGACCTCCATCAGTACAGTAGTAGGCTACAGGCTGTTGCAAAGAGCCAGGATAAGTAGGCTAGTATAGCCTGCTAGCTAGTGAAACTAATGGAATTCTAGCCTAGTAGATACCAACAACAACAACAAAAGGGCTTGGGAACCAATGTGCTTTATACCCTAAGGCAGCCTAAAACATTGGTTTTCAACAGGTGGTCCGATCCCCGAGAGGATTCCAGGTGGTCCCCAGCTAAGTGGAAAGTTGGTTAACCAGATGTAACTATTTGAGAGCGTAAACATGAAACCAAAGGACCTTTGGGGGTCCATTTGGTCTCATTTTACACTCTCCAGAGTTAAAATATTCATCATCTGAATTATCCCAAGTCTACACAACCAGAGAATGTAGAGGGTTAATGATCATTTTGATCTGTGTTTGACTGTTTTGTTTCCCAAACCAGCCTGGAATTGTGGACAAAAGCATAATAAATCTTTAGTTTTGGGGTCTGTGGGGCTAAAATGTCATCAAATGGTGATAGCACTTTCACTTTACTGTATTGCAGTGATTTTCAACCAGTGGTCCTTGAGAGGGTGCCAGGTGGTCCCCAGGCTAAATGATGGACCCTTGCAGGTCCATTTGGTTTCATCTCAGGGTTTAAATAGGGGTTAAAATAGTCATAATATGAAATAATATTCATATTCTCTGCTTCGTCATTCATTTCAAAGACCTCCAGTTTGATATTTTGTTTGTCCTGCACACAGTGACCAACCATGGATTTACAGTAGACAGATACAGACAGTATATTCATATAATAGACTAGCCCAGAATTACCATGTTGTTACTTTTTTTTGCTACTGCCACAGCAAAAACACTGCATCTCAATGTTGTCTTTATTGTAAATCAGGGGTTTTCAACCTTTTTGACACCAGGGACCACCATTTATTCAGCATTTGAGCCACGGACCACCATTTGATTACATTTTCACCCCATAGACCTAAAACTAAAGAATTCTTTTGGTTTTGTCCACAATTCCAGGCTGGATTTTGCAAACAAGAGTTAGACTTCTTAATTAAGTGGTGCTGATTCAGATGATGAATATACCAAATGGACCCTTGCGGGTCCATTTGGTTTCACTTTTACACTCAAGAGTTACATCTGGTTAACCAACTTTCCATCATTAAGCTGGGGACCACCTGGAACCCTCTCAAGGACCACTGTTGGTCCCCGGACCACTGGTTGAAAACCCCTGTTGTGAATGATAGCCTACCTCTCTTTGGGTTTCTACCATAATTATATCACCACCATGTATCTTTATACCTGGAAAACTAATTTCATGAACATTGCATCGTAAATTACTTATGCTGCATTATGCTAGACCCCATTGCAGTTTACTCTGCAATATAAAAACATGTTCATTGAACTCAACATTGTGTAATAGTCATGTCAGTACTAACAAACTGATTCTTTGTCTGTTTCAATTCAGGTGCACCAGCTCTAGAGGCCTTCCTGTAGTCCACATCAAGAAGAGACGACAGGGGCTTTTACGTTTTTATGGCACAGACTTGGATGTCTACAAGAATAAAATGAATTTAAAGTGTTCATGCTTTTCTGTTTTAAATACAAAAACGATTAGGTGATATTGCTATGCTTATATGCCATCTGTGTAGCCATACAATTGGACTTCATTATTGTTAAAGAATAATTGAGTGAAGTCACAAATACTGTTGGTATTGGTTAAAAAAATATTTCCCATTATTTACTTGCACACAGTAAAACAGTGTACTTCATTTCATTTCAACTCACCTCAACCTACTGAATATGAAAGAGGGACTAGCATATTTGTTCTTTTACCACAAATGAGTCTTGAACAATGCAAACAGTGCAAAAGGAATTCCCTCTAGTTGCAATGTTGGTGAGTTTAAAATTAATTTAATACAAGTATAACTGTTAGTTACTGTATCAACGCAAGACAGAGTTATAGAAAAAACATTTATTGTGACTGGGCAGAACAGATTCTGGCTTTGGAGTGCAATCAGCTCTCGAAGAGTTGAAGTTTCCCAATCCCTGGCTGTGTAGAAGATGCCTGGCTGCGTCACATGCTCCTTGAGGCTTTGAAGTATCTGCAAGACAACAATAAAGAAATGTGTACACACATGTGAAGAGAGATACTATATACACCGCGTTCCAAATTATTATGCAAATCATGTTTTTGTTTGATTTTCCAACATATTTGATGCAAATGATGATCAGCATAATTTTCAAGTCATTAGCTGTCAATTTTTATTTCAAATGTTATTGAACAAACCTCCTAATGAAAACAGAATTTAGATAATAAATTAAAAACTTGGAAAAGTGCGTTTCGCACTGTTCCAGATTATTATGCACATCATAGTTTCAAGACATTTTCTAGTTTGTAAAGAACTGAAAATAGTAATTTATTGAATTCATAGCAATAATGAGGTCATATGTACTGGGAAAAAAGCTATTTCAATCCATAACATCTTAACAGGTCAAGTTACATGCTAACATAGGACCCCTTGTTTGATAGCAGCTTGCGTCCATCAAACTTGTGAGTTTATGGAGAGTTTCTGCTTGAATGTCTTTGCAGGATGTCAGAACAGCCTCCCAGAGTTGCTGTTTGGATGTGAACTGCCTCCCACTCTCACACTGTACATTTTTCAGTACAGTCTTGTTCAGTGAGTGAGTGCCGTGCAACCCTGGATGGTCCAGATGGATGGAGTAGTGGATTGTTGGTGCATGGCCAGTTTGGCCACCAAGTCCCAACAAGGCTGCAACGTCAGCAAGGAGGTGGCGGAGTCATATTTTGGGCCGGAGTCCTAGGGAAAGACCTGGTCGGCCCCTTTAGATCTTTCGCTCGAGGATGCTCCAGACATTCTCAATAGGATTGAGGTTAGGGGGAGGGGGGGATGGGGGCCACACCATGATTTTTTTTCCCCTTTTATGCCCATAGCATGCCAATGAAGCTGAGGTATTCCTTGCAGCATGAGATGGTACATTGTCGTGCTTGAAGATGATTTTGTTTCAGAAAGCATGATTCTTCGCTTTTGTACAGTGGAAGAACGTGGTCAGTCAGAAACTCAACATACACTGCAGAAGTCATTTTCACACCTTCAGGCACCTTAAAGGGGCCGACCAGATCTTCCCCTAGGATTCCGACCCAAAACATGACTCCGCCACCTACTTGCTGACGTCGCAGCCTTATTGGACGGCACTCATCAGTGAACAAGACTGTTTGAAAATTGGTCTTCATGTACAGTATGAGGGTGGAAGGCAGTTCACATCCAAGCAGCAACTCTGGGAGGCTGTTCTGACATCCTGCAAAGACATTCAAGCAGAAACTCTCCATAAACTCACAAGTTTGATGGACGCAAGCTGCTATCAAACCAGGGGTCCCATGTTAACATGTAACTGGACCTGTTAACATGTTTTGGATTGAAATAGCTTTTTTTCCCAGTACATATGACCTCATTATTGCTATGAATTCAACAAATTACTATTTTCAGTTCTTTACAAACTAGAAAATGTCTTGAAACTATGATGTGCATAATAATTTGGAACAGAGCTTTTTAAGTGTTTAATTTATTTTCTAAATTCTGTTTTCATTAGGAGGTTTGTTCAATAACATTTGAAATAAGAATTGACAGCTAATGACTTGAAAATTATGCTGATCATCATTTGCATCAAATATGTTGGAAAATCAAACAAAAACATGATTTGCATAATAATTTGGAACGCGGTGTATATATTACCTTATTCTGGCCTATCTGTATCTACAAGGTTTAGAGTTATTCTTTCAGTAATACTGCTTCTTAAAGTGGTATTTGACAGAGTTCTACCTTCCCATCAAAACAAATGCTAAATTGTGCATTCTCTCAGGTGAATAACACTAAAACTAATCAGGATATAGTAGATATTTCACAAATCAGACTACAGCAAATATAGCAATATACTGCAAATTATTACACAGGGTAAGACAAAAGAGCAAGACATCATTTGTCATTTGGGAATTATGTGTTTCTTGACAATGTGTTTTCGACCAGGGTTCTGGAACCATCAGTGGTAACCAAATGGACCCTAATAGAGATATTTGAACTCTTCAGAGCAAAAATATGTTATCCTTTTATGCTGCCAAGTAAACTGTAATTTATTATGATTAAACATCTGAAATGACAAAAACATCTTTAGTGTTGGGGGGGTCTTTGGCTGAATAAATAGTGGGCCCTGATATCAAAATGGTTGAAAACCACTGCTATAGACCAGTGGTTTTCAACCATTTTGATACCGGGGCCCACTATTTATTCAGAATTAGAACTACGGACCACCATTTGATGACATTTTAACCCCACAGCCCACAAAACTAAAAAGATATTTGCTTTTGTCCACAATTACAGGCTGGATCTGGGAAACAAAACAGGCAAAAATACAGAATGACCATTAATCTTCTACATTCTCTAGTTGTGTAGACTTGGGCTAATTCAGATGGTGGACATTTTAACTCTTGAGAGTGTAAACATAAAACCAAATGGACCCACAAGGGTCCATTTGGTTTCATTTTTTTCGCTCTCAAAGAGTTCCATTTGGTTAATCAACTTTCCATCATTTAGCCTGGGGACCACCTGGATCCACTCAGATACCACTGATGGTCCCCGGACCACCTTTTGAAAACCCCTGCTATAGACCACCGTCTAAACATGACAATAACAACATAGGATAGCACGTAGCCCACGGCTAGTTGGGGCTCAGCCTCAGCTTTTGATATCAGGTCCCCAACTATTTATTCAGTCACGGACCCCTCCACCCCAACACTAAAGCTCTGACGTGTTGAGTGCTTGTGGATCTGCTATTTTTGGGGTGTAGAGAGAGCAGTTGTTTTACAGTGGGTAGCCTAAATGGGCTGCAGCCTCCTTTGATTTTTTTTTACGTATGCACGTCCCAAGCAGCAACTTGCTATACAATGCTAGCGTCGAAGGTTAGCATTGTTTACATTAGTTTTACACACTTACCAGGCAGTGGAGTCCAGGTTTGTGTAGATCCTTGTCATGCCGAACAATGAAAACTGGCGTGGCTTTGTTTGGAATGATTGTCTTGTGCCCAGAAAGGTTTGAATTGGATCACTGTTCAAAACAGCATGTTTCACCCAGACGACCACAGTACGTCGTGGAAAAGAGGGGAGAAAACAAACAACAACTTGGTCTTCTTCTTCCAGGGTTTATGGCAGTTGGAAAGTCAGTGCATTACTGCCCCCTACTTACTATACTGTTCCAGTGTTTCACACAGTAAAACAACAAAACAGATCATGGATAAATAAGAGACCACGACGCAGTATCCTACCAGCAGTATCCTACCAGTAGGCCTACTGAGCGCCGGATTACGATCGTGACGTCACACTCGCAAGCGCGTGCACAATAGTTCTGATACGTGCGTGTGCCTGGCCTGACAGCTCCAGTCAAGAAAAATAGTTATAAAATCGTCAAAACTGGATCAATTTTCATAATTCTTTTTTTATTTTGATGCTAGCCAAATTCCCCGTGGCCCAAAGTAATATTAATCAGTATATGAAACCTGCATGTTGCTCTTTAAAACTAAAAGGGCCTAATATTGAGGCGGCCATATTGGACTTTTGTGCAAGATTTGCCCAGGTTGTCCATATAGGTTGTGATCCTGCTGGGTCATAGATAATATTTCTGATGGACAACCTTGTATGTTATGGCAAATGCAGGTATCTTAAAAAAAAAAGGGCTGGTTTGCACCCTGGGTATAAAAGATTTTATTTTTATTTGGCTCACACAGTAAGACAATGGCTGAGAGATGGTGCTGCAAAAACTGGCCAAAAATTAGATTTGAATATTCCTTTTAAAACACTATGTGGATTCGAAAGAATGTTTAATTGTTTGAATATCGAATGTATATAATATCAATATGAAAGCAGCCTAATATGATGTAAAACATCCTTTTTCCCTCTATTTGCTCCAGTTCTGTATTGTCCACAGTTGGTGCTGAGAAATGCACTCTCTTGAGTCTTGCGAGATCAAATTAATGATTGATAATTATCTTAATAGACTATTTTTGTTGAGTCTTGTGGGAACTCGCACAGTATTTTTATTACTATTTATTTTAAATTCAAACCTTATATTGACATTCAAATATTCTTTACATTTTAACATTCGAATATTCTTTTGAATATGGAATATTCGTTTGCAGCTCTACTGAGAGAATCCGCTAGTGGCTGGTTTACACACAAACACACTTTTGAGCTTCATTCTCACCAACACGAAAACTCATGTGGGCACAAGCCTAAAGTGCCCATTTGTTAGATCCAGCTCTGGGCCCACGTTTATTTCACATCTGAGTGGATGTACAAACATCGACTGCCAATAATGGATATTTATGATGCTGCTGCCGACAAACTGAGAATATAACAATCTGTTCAATAGTCAGTGTTACAGAAATGTCTCTAACATGGGAGTGAATGGCAGGCCAGTTTCATTCTTCAATTTTATGGTTATTAATATTCTCCTCTAAGTCTCCTGTTGTTAAAGTCCTTATCCACCTGCTTCATTTCAGAGCCGAGTGTGGAGTCCAGACGAACTCTGTAGTAGACTGAGCCAGGAACGTTTCTGTTAAACAGGAAGATGAAGTGAAGACCTTTCTGTTAAACAGGAAGCTGAAGACCCACAACTCGGTATATATTTTCGTTATCGTAACAATTGTCAATCCGATTGTCTTAAACCTGTTATCTGTAGCCGGGTTGTGGGGGCAAACGGTCCACCAGAGTGTGCCAGCCACCCGTTGGAGAAACTAATTTCTGGTGCTTTTACTTGTGACCTTATTCTTTCAGTCATGACAATTATAATATCCAGAAGGACCACATTGGGGGGGAAAAGGTCCTCATAGTAAGGGAAATATCTGAAAATCTGGGAATAAATTCGTTACCAAGCAAACTCTTCACCAATGTGTTTCTAAAGGTGTCTAATAACATCTCCTAAAAAGTTGAAATTCAACTCCTGTGGGAAACCTAATAAAAAACTGCACAAAGTTGGTGTACCAATAGGCGATTTTCTAAAATTCGGAAATGTTTAATTTGGCCTTAAGTTACTTGTGAGGAGTCAAACTAGGGGTTTTTCATCATTCTGAGTTCATTTATAGCATTTGTTTTTCACTACAACCATTCCTTAGTGGAAAAACTGGCCCACACCTCATTACATTTACATAAACTTGTATTTTACAATTCGTTTAACATTAGTCAGAGCAAACAATGATTCCATCCTGTGGAATGCTTTATGAGTCAATGTGTGAATATACATCCTCAACAGTGTTGGGCAGTAACTAATTACTGTAATATTATTACTTTTTCCAGCAAGTAAAGATATTACTCTGCCATGTGTAATAAGCAGTGTTTCCCCCAGCGCTTTATTCTTAAGGCGGCCGCCCTGAGTGAAATCCACCCCCGCCTTGGCTACGTTTCCAAAAAACAAACAAACAAACAAAAAAAAAAAACAAGAAACCAGAGATAAAGTTAAAATGTGTCGTTCACCCCGCCTTGGCTACGTTTCCAAAAAACAAAAAAAAAAAAAACAAGAAACCAGAGATAAAGTTAAAATGTGTCGTTCATACAATGTGCATGTTATAAAATGTTTGAAACCATGTCATTAGCAAATCGCAACGGCCGCGATTATTCAGTATTATTCAGTATCAGTATTCAACCGGAGCGAGTCTGATCCAGTGTTGACACTTCTGTGCTGCGCGCTGCACAATCAGTGCGTATGCAGTGCTTCTGTGCACGCAGCAGTGGGGAAAGTTGTTTAGCTCCAGAAGCAGTAAAAAGACGCATTGGCTGTGGCTGTCTGGTTGCTGTGTCCCGCCCGACTCCCGCGGACCCCCGTCATGTCAGCCTAACCAAACAACACCCACGCTGAAATGATTGCGTTTCGACTGGTGTGTAGCTTCATATGCTTAACGTTAGTCTCCCTCTCCCTGTCTGTTGAATAATTAGCATATAGGCTAGCTTGTAGCTCGTGTGTGTGTGTGTGTGTGTGTGTGTGTGTGTGTGTGTGTGTGTGTGTGTGTGTGTGTGTGTGTGTGTGTGTGTGTGTGTGTGTGTGTGTGTGTGTGTGTGTGTGTGTGTGTGTGTGTCTTGAAGCGGAGTATTTTGAGGGTGACCAGATGTCCCCGTTTCTGTGGGACAGTCACAGGGTGACCAGATGTCCTTCTTTGCGTGGGACAGTCTCTCATTTCAAAGACTTTTCAGTCATCCCGCAAATTGAGACTCTGTCCCACATGGTGACTGACAGACTACAGTGGTCAATTGTCCCTAAAAGTCCCCCTTCTGTTTTCTGTTGTAAAGTTTTCTCACTGTCTCTGTTAATGCTAGATGTGTTTTAAGCCTGTTGAAATACATACTAACATGAATAAATAACAAATTCATGGCTGGGGACTACTTATGGACAAATGAGGCATGAGGCATTTTTAATGCCAACTGTAATGCGTTGCTACCCTGCAATTAAATGTCCCTCTCAAGTAATACTTCTGTCCCTCAAATGAACAGTTTTGGTCCACTTAAGTCTGATTGATCAATCTATTGTGAAAGAAAAATATCTACCAGTCTGCCTGTTCTGATAAGAAATGAAATATGGCCTAATAATGACATAACTGCAGTAAATGGCCATTGAATATAATGTGATGACCACGAAATGCAGTCATTCCCTTATTGACTATAAGGGAATTAATAGTCATTTTTTACTGTGGCACTGTGCCTACCCCTGGCCTACGGTATTGTAATTACATCACATGCACGTGCACATGCACGGACGTGCACGCGCACGAGCACAGACTCGAAGCCTCACCACCTTGACTAAACAATTTTCTGGGGGAAACACTGATAAGTAATATGTTACTCTGTCAAAACATGTCTAGTTACTCTTACTCTCTTTTACTACCGTATTTTCCGGACTATAAGCCGCTACTTTTTTCTTGTGCTTTGGACCCTGCGGCTTATTCAGCGGTGCGGCCAATGTATGGATGTTTACAACACACGGGCACATCGTCCTGCACCCCTAACACACACTATAGGGCGTTCTAAGTCTAAATGCACGGTATGACACCAACTTTAAGCGGCCCGAGCAGGAAATGTAGGGGACAGGGCACAGGCAGTTCGCTAAGACAGACACTACTAAATGCATCATGGAAAACAAACGAAGAAGTACATATAACGCAGCTAAAGTCAGTCGAGCTGGTTGAAAAATAAGGAAATCTATCTGCTGCACGTAGCCTTGGGATCAATGAATCAATGTTTAGACGGCGGACCAATGCGAGGAACGCCGGCGCGGCGGAGACACCAGCTCCTCGGAACGACGGCGCGCGGTGGTGGTCCGCGCGGTGGTGGTCCGCGCGCCGTCGTTCCGAGGAGCTGGCGCCACCATCGCGCGCACCACCAGGGCGAGGAACATGCTGAAAGTGGATCCTGACTGTGTGGAAAAGTGTCAAAACATCCACGAACGGGTTTAGAAAGGCTGGCCGCGGCGGCGGCAGCAGCAGCCGCCGCGCGAGGAGGAGGAGGAGGAGGAGGAGGAGGAGGAGGAGGAGGAGGAGGAGGAGGAGGAGGAGGAGGAGGAGGAGGAGGAGGAGGAGGGGGTCCGTGGTGGCGGCAATAAAGACGCCTCGTCGAGCGTCTTAAACATTGAGAGGATTCCTGGTGGTCCACAGCTAAATTGGTGGACAGTTGGTTAACCAGATGTACGCTAGGCTACCTTTTTTCATGAACCAAATGGACCCGCAAGCGCTCATTTGGTTTCATGAAGTGATCGGAGTTTGCGTATCTCCGGCTACACTCTATGGCCACTGGCCAGGCCTGGATGTAATATTTCTCAATCGGGGGTGCAGCCGAAAATGGCAGTTGGTTTAGTGGTGCCAAAATTGTAGTTAGTCAATGTCTAACTACCGCTATAAGCATTTGATTTGAAATATTTTTGAAGTTTTCATTGTTTGCATTCCGTCATGTTTGGTGGGGCAGTCAGGGCGTCTAGAGGGCATTCCCCCCCCCATGTCTATGCCTAGATCCGTCCCTGGTCTATGGCTCTAGCGTTAATTACATACAGCACGTGCAGTTCTGTAGTCGTTTAAATAATAAAAAGGATGCTTCTCAAACAGCATTTCGTTGCCGACAATCTCATCTGTGCAAGAACCCTTACATATGGTAATTAAGCATTAAAACACCCGCGGCTAATAGGCCAGTGCGTCTTGTATATGTACACAATTGATTTTTTCGCAAAATTTGGCCGGTGCGGCCAATATTCAGGTGCGCTTTATAACCCGGAAAATACGGTACTTTTGAGCTTGTTGTTGCATGTGAAAATAGAACAGATTTACAAGGTAGCAACAGATAATAACAGAGATCCATGGTAGTTAGTAGATCCTAACCCACCAACACAGTTTTTGCTAAACGGATTGTGTTGTACATTTCTATTCCTTTGCGTGTGTGTGGGTGTGGGTGGGTAGGGAGGAAAGTAACATGTAATATTTAAAATCTAGTAATAAGTAAAGTAATAGTATTACTTTTTCTAAGGGGTCATAAGTAAAGTAAAGATATTACTCTCCTAAGTAATATTGCCCAACACTGATCCTCAATGCCTTCATCATGAATAGCATTATTATATTATTATATATTCTTAATAGCAGGTAATGCCTTGACAGACTTCACAAGCTGAGATCCACTTGACGTCATTCTTCTTAAAGCTGCATCGTTGGCTGCTGCAATCTCCATGGCAGTTGCAGCTTGCAAACTGGAGCAGCTCTTCAGGAGCCATTGGGAACTGGAACTGGCTCATAACCATGAACACCAACTACCTATCCATGGTTACTGGGGTCCAGAGACATGCTCTGTAGAAGGAGCCAGTTCCGAGTCTGTAGGTAGGCACGGAGCAAATAGAGTCTCCAGTGGTAGAGTCTCCAGTTTGTTCATCTCAGCCGCTGCCTTGTGTGAGAAGTTGCTGTATCGAACCTCGCCCAGAGTAGTCCCTAGTATATGTAGAGGAAGATCGATGTACCAGCCTTAATCACTGTATATACTGTATGTCCCCTGCCCAAAACCTGAAGAAGAATGCACTTGAAGGTTTGTTTCATTCAATATAGAAAAAAACATTGATATAAATATTGGTATTATTACCTGTCAAACAGAGTTGTTTTACCATGACCAGCGATAGCAGAGACCATATCACACAAGGCGTGACAGAAAACCAGGTAACCTCTCTGTTTTTCAGTGAGAGCTTCTCGAATCCAGGTGACATCATAAGAGCCATTTGATGTTGTGAAGAAGAGTGGGTGTTTGGTGCCTGGGCTATGCACTAACATTACAGTACGTCTGTGTCAACTGCCCGAACCAGAAAATATAATATATGCAATGCATGTCCAACTATGAAAATACGTAAAACTAGTCAAAGCTCTTACTTTTAAGAGAGTCATAGCTAATAAAAGTATGTATGTTACTGACAGGGCAGACAATTGCTCTCACAACTAAATTGTCAGCATCAGTGTCACTTGGCTCCATAGTGATGTTAAGCTTCCAAAATGTTTAAGAGAGGAGGTGAATGAGCTGACTGTTTTTCTGGCATTTGTTCAAGAAATTTGCTTTTGGTGTTCAGTGTATGAGATCTGGTGGTTGATGGTGGATGGCTTCTCTATATGGTGAGAACAAGGTCGGACTTGGCAGGAGATTGCCACCAGTGACCTAAGCTACTTGCAGCATCTTGGCCGGAACTCTCATCATTGTGGTCTTTGATGGTTACAACTTGCCAAAAGATCATGATCACATCCGCCATAGCAAGAAGTCATGCTATGATGTCCAGATTCAACCAGATCTGATACACTGGGCACCAAGAGCGAAGTTCTTGGACAACTGCCACAAAAAGAGTCAGCTCATTCACCTCCTCTCTTCAATATTTGGAAGCTTAACATCAACGTGGAGCCGACTGACAATGATGCCGACACTTTAATTGTGAGAGAGCCATTGTCTGCTGCTACAGGTGGCTCTTTGGAAAGGTGGAGCTTTGACTAGTTTTATATATTTTATTATTTTCGCATAGTTGGACATGCATTGCATATATTATTATATTTTCAGGTCCAGGCAGTTGACATATTGTAATGTTGGTGCATCATAGCCCAGGCACCAAACACCCACTCTTCATGACATCAAAGGGCTCTATGATGTCAGGAGGATTCGATAAGCTCTCACTGAAAAAGAGAGATGCTACCTGGTTTTCTGTCAAGCCTTCACTGGGTGTAATATGGTCTCTGCTATCGTTGGTCATGGTAAAACAATTCTATTTGACAGGTACTCATACTAATATTTTGGGCTGGTACTGTCATCTTCCTCTACATGTACCGGGTACTACTCTGGGTGAAGTTCGATACAGCAACTTCTCATGCAAGGCAACGGCTGGGATGATCAAACTGAGAATCTACCTCCAACAGAGAGTGCCTCAGCACAATATTCGCTCCGTGCCTACCTACAGACTTGTGACTGGCTCCTTCTACAGAGCATGTCTCCGGACCGGATGGACAGTTCCAGTTCCAACTCTGGACCCCATGGCTCCTGAAGAGCTACTCCAGTTTGCAAGCTGCAATTGCCATGGAGATTGCAGCAGTCAACAATGCAGCTTCAGGAATAATGACGTCAAGTGCATCTCAGCTTGTGAAGTCTGTCAAGGCATTACCTGCTATTAAGAATATATACATATATAAGAATGCTATTCATGATGAAGGCATTGAGGATGAATATTCACACATTGACTCATAAAGCATTCCACACAGTGAAATCACTGTTTGCTCTGACCAATGTTGAACGAATTGTAATAAACACAACTTTATGTAAGTATAATAAGGTGTGGGGCAGTTTTTCCACTAAGGAAAGGTTGTACTGTAAAACAAATGCTATAAATGAACTCAGAATGATGAAAAACCCCTAGTTTGACTCCTCACAAGTAACTTGAGGCCAAATTAAACATTTTCGAATTTTAGAAAATCGCCTATTGGTACACCAACTTTGTGCAGTTTTTTATTAGGTTTCCCACAGGAGTTGAATTTCAACTTTTTAGGAGATGTTATTAGACACCTTTAGGAACACATTGGTGAAGAGTTTGCTTGGTAACAAATTTATTCCCAGATATGCCAAATATCTGATAAAATTCCCTTACTATCAGGAGCTTTTGAGTTTTACATTACTAATAAAATGCTCAATCAACCAAGCCTTCATGTCAACAATAGGCCAACTCATCTAGAAAAGGTTGTGTCTTTCACAGCATATGTAACCGAGACACCTCCAGTCGTTGCCAGAAATGCCTGCTTATATTCTAGTAGTAGTTGAGTATTATCACGGCATCTCTGTAGGAGGTGAGAGGTCTAGAAATTAGTCTGATCTATGTAACTTGATCTGTTATCAATATTATCTCTTAAAATGGGAGTCATCATGTGTTCAGTAAAGGCTGCATGGTTTCCGGATTTTTTTTTTTTTTAATTTAAATTTACCTAACATCATAAGTGCAGTTGAATGTAAGGTATTTTGTTCTAAAACATTTTTACTTTCCAAAGTGCAGGCAAAATGTACAGTAAGCCCTGCCTAGACTCTTACTCTCATTTCTTGTGTGAAATAGATGTCTGACAATGTACTCGTTTTGGTTTTAAACCTGATTTATGCTTAAGCATTGTCTAAACACAAATTATTTTCTGTGGGTCCTGTCCATGAGTTTGCACATTTACATTGATATGTGCAATTGTTAATGATAATAATATGGCTGCATGCAAGCAGGAGGGCAATGATCAATAGGAACAATTTGCATAATAATAAGCCATATAAATATGGAACACTGAACTTGAGAAAAACAGACACAGTCTGCGTATAGGATGGACCGGCACTGGACACACAGCACAAGCATACAGTGTTTTTGATGACAGTTGTGTGTCCTGTTTAGTGTGTTTGCTGTTCAGGTGTTCACGTACAAACGTATCTTCAACTGGGATTTCAAAAGATTGCACTGTACTGCTTGTGCAAGTAACGAAAGGAATAAAACTCTTCATGGGGGATTGGGGTGGTCTTGTTAAGATGGCTACAAAAATAACATAATAAAGTTGAGATCCAAGAGAGATTTCTTCATGTTCTAAATCCTGGGGCGATTCCCTAGACTCGAACCCCAGGTCAATCTTAGTGGTAATGCATGTAAGATGAAAGAAAGGATATTTTAAAAAAAATGTATAGTGTTGACTGTTTTTTTTTTTTTTTTTTGCTCTTAGACATCATGCCCCTGGCTGTGGTGTGTAAAGAGGAGGATTCTACTGAACAGGAGAGGAGCTTCAGTCTGCTCCAGGAGGAACCAGAGCCTCCGCACATTAAAGAGGAAGAGGAGGAACCAGAGCCTCCACACATTAAAGAGGAAGAGGAGGAACCAGAGCCTCCACACATTAAAGAGGAACAGCAGGAACCAGAGCTTCCGCACATTAAAGAGGAAGAGGAGGAACCAGAGCTTCCGCACATTAAAGAGGAAGAGGAGGAACCAGAGCTTCCGCACATTAAAGAGGAAGAGGAGGAACCAGAGCCTCCACACATTAAAGAGGAACCAGGGCCTCCAAACATTAAAGAGGAACTGAAGGAACAACCTCAAAGAGCAGAGGAACATGCTGGGTCAACATCGACATTACTTGCAGTACAAAGTGAAGTCGATGTTTACCTCTCCTCACACTACTCTGAGGATGAACCCGATACTGACAGTGACGTCACTGAAGACAGTGATGATTGGGAGGAGACAAGTGGAGCTGTTCCCACGGGAGGGAAACCTTTCCATTGTAAAAAACGTGGCAAAGGCTTCACTCAGCACGGTAATCTGGAGAAACACCAGCGGGTCCACACTGCAGACAAACCTTTCCACTGTCAATATTGTGACAAGAGTTACACTCTTCAATGTAGTCTGCGCAAACACCAGATCATCCACACCAAAGGAAGACCTTACCGATGTGATCATTGTGGCAAGAGCTTCAATCAGTCAAGTTGCTTGAAGAGACACCTCTATGTCCACACTGGAGACAAACCTCACCGATGTGATAGTTGTGAAAAGAGCTTCCGTGATTTAAACTCTCTGAGGACACACCAGCGGGTCCACACTGGAGACAGACCTTTCCACTGTCCACATTGTGACAAAAGCTTCACTCAGTCAAGTAACCTGAAGACACACCTCTATGTCCACACTGGAGACAAACCTCACCGATGTGATCATTGTGAAAAGAGCTTCCTTAATTTAAGGTCTCTGAGGACACACCAGTGGGTCCACACTGGAGACAAACCTCACCGATGTGATCGTTGTGAAAAGAGCTTCAGTCAGTCAAGTCACCTGAAGACACACATTCGTGTCCACACTGGAGACAAATCTCACCGATGTGATCATTGTGAAAAGAGCTTCCTTGATTTAACCTCTCTGAGGACACACCAGCGGGTCCACACTGGGGACAGACCTTTCCACTGTCTACATTGTGACAAAAGCTTCACTCAGAAAAGTAACCTGAAGACCCACCTTCGCATCCACACTGGAGAAAAACCTTACCGATGTGATCATTGTGACAAGAACTTCAGTCACTTAGTTTCTCTGAAGAATCACCTTCTTGTCCACACCAGGAGAAAAACCTTACCGATGTGATCATTGTGAAAAGAGCTTCAGTCAGTTATGTTATCTGAGGGGACACCTGCGGGTCCACACTGGAGACAAACTTTTCCGGTGTCTACATTGTGACAAAATCTTCACTCAGTCAAGTAACCTGAAGAAACACGTTCGTGTCCACATCGGAGAAAAACCTCACCGATGTGATCGTTGTGAAATCAGCTTCCGGAAATTATCTTCTCTGAGGAATCACCTTCTTGTCCACACGAGAGGAAAACCTTAGAGATGTGATCATTGTGAAAAGAGCTTCAGTCAGTTAGATTCTCTTAGGACACACCAGCGGGTCCACACTGGGGACAGACCTTTCCAGTGTTTACATTGTGACAAAAGCTTCACTCGGGTAAGTAGCCTGAAGACACACCTTCGCATCCACACTGGAGAAAAACCTTACCGATGTGATCATTGTGACAAGAGCTTCAGTCAGTTAGGTTCTCTGAGGGAACACAGGCGGGTCCACATTGGAGACAAACCTTTCCAGTGTCTACATTGTGACAAAAGCTTCACTCAGTCAAGTCTCCTTAAGAGGCACCAGCGGGTCCACACTGGACAAAAACCTTACCAATGTGATCGTTGTGAAAAGAGCTTCACTCAGTCAACTAACCTGAAGGTACACCTTCGTGTCCACACCGGAGAAAAACCTTACCGATGAGATCGATGTGAAAAGAGCTTTTTGGTTAATTAAATTCTCTGAAGGTACACAAGTGTGTCCACACTAAGGAGTTACAATGTGAACATTGTGGCAAGGGTTACCAATGTTCAGTTAATCTGGAGTTACACCTCCATGTCCACGCGGGGGGAAAATTAAGTTAATTAAATAAGGAACATCGAAAAGTCAACAGAACACGTTGACATCATGCAAGCTTAAAGCACGTTTATCTTTTACGTTTATCATCTTTTTCCTTCATCAAATGGACCCTTGCGGGTCCATTTGGTTTCAATGGGCTTTATTAGGACTGTATTAGATAATAAAAAGGCACCACTTTAAAAATGTGTAAACAAATCACAATATTACTGGCCTTTCAGTTCCTTCCATGATAGCTATTAAACACTAAATAGTGATAAAACAGCACATGTTTCCTCTTGCTGTGTGTAATGTGTAATATATAGGCCTACAGTATACTGCCTATTTAGCCGTCACATTCATAGACAATTGTTTGCCCAATTGTCAGATCATATCACTCTTATTTTCCATTCATTGGCTAGCTAACATAAGTTCTGATTACATGCAGACACATTTTTGCAAATAAGCATGTTCATGCTTCATCAATTCATAACAGTTAGGCCTCTGCTACTTCTCATCTTCTGTCTAGGTTTGTGATATTCAGTCACCCTGAATATTGGTCTATTATATGTTGTAGGCTATATGTTCAGTTTGGACTACCTTGCTGCCATTCTGCCAGTGCCACCATGATAATTTCATTCTACCTGTATGATTGAGTGACAAATGCGTCTTCTATCTTGGATCCTTTTGCCAGCATCATCATTGTGAGAGCAACAAAGGGTTGTGTAGATGTCTGTTGCTTTGTATAATTTATATTGTTTAAAAGTAGTGGTATTATACCTTGTTTGTGTGTGCGCTGACGGAGCAGGGGTAGAGTTCCTGCTATTTGCACGCTGGTTGTGGTGGGCCGGTGTGGGCCAAATGTCCATCATATCATGTGTGCATTCTCTGCTCCCGTCAATGTGTGGGTTTGTCCATATATGGTCAAATACAATATCCATTTGTTTGTCAGAGACTGTGTTTAGTTATTTACAGTATATCTATTACAAAAGCACTTGCCTCAAGTTTCTCTCTCTCTCTCTCTCTCTCTCTCACACACACACACACACACACACACACACACACACACACACACACACACACACAAATATATTTGCTAAATAGTATACTCTTATTTATTTCAAACCATTACATCACATCGTATTGCCATAATGAAGCTAAGAACTTAACATCGGTCTAACAGCAGAATATCTGTACTGTCAAGCTATTGAGGGCTAAATGTTTACATGAAGAGCTATCCAAATCTTTGCATACACATGTAAGGGGAAAGATTCAGTGGACAAAAAAAAGTCTACATGATTATGGAATAAACATCTCTTCACAGATCTGTGTGTATGTTTAGGATCTAACTCTTCCTTGGTGTCAGAGATACACATTAGAATTGTTCAGAATTTTCAGCATTTAGTGTCCAAAGTCATCTCAAAAACAGCCATTATTTTTTTTCCTTTTCTTTTTTATTATCTGTTTTCTCTTTTGTTTTCAGGATTTGAGAATAGTTTAATGTGGATCCAAGTAATACACGAGTTGTCATTGTACTGCAATGTAAAGAGTGATGTACATCTGTCAGTTGAATGTTATACAATATGCTATCCAATTCTTTGATATGCCTGTAAGGCAAAAGATTGGCAGTGGGGAAAAATAACATGAAAAATAAAAATGAAAAATAACACTACTCTTACAAGTTCTGTGTGTGATTAACAATAATGTGATGTACAGTTTGCACAACAGATATACACTTGGTAATGTTCGATAAGGCTGGAAAGGGGCTGAGTTTGTTATGCTTTGTTCACATTACACTTTACAAAACACTGGGCTACTGGTATTTCATATTGAGTAGGCCTACATGTTTTCGGTTAAAATGCAACACATTTGTAAGTGCCTTAATATTGTCTTGGCCTAACATAATGACTGTATGGGTGATTAAATAGACATTTCCATGGAATTTCCATGAACAGAAATAAGCTAAAAATCATTGCAGTGGAAAGAAGGGAAGGAGGAGGGAAATGAGAGTACATCACTTGGAGGAGATGCTGTCCGGAAGACAGTGATCTGTCTGAAGAAGAGATTTCAGTAAACTACCCAACTCAGACATCTGAGACACGTTGGCATCTATAGCTATGCACTTATGTAGAACCCTGATTTAAACATATCTGCTCTTGTATTGACCTATGAATAAACGAACCATACATCATTGGATAGTACCAGAGACCAACAGTAGGAGGCAGCAACACTGCAGCCAACTGGCGTCCAGAGCGATCTAGTAGAAAGATTTGCGACACTGACGGGTAAACAAAATCATCCTGGTCACGTGGTTCATGTTAGTCGCGCGAGCCCATAGAATCCAATGCATTCCGTAACTTCCGGTTGTCCCCATTTGAAGCTTTCAAATAGGGACAAACCAATAGTCTACGTAGAACAGGGGTTTTCAACCTTTTTCATACCAGGGCCCACCATTTATTCAGCATTCTAGCCACGGACCACCATTTGAGGACATTTTAGCCCCACAGACCCCCAAAACTAAAGATTTATTTTGCTTTTGTCCATCTTCTAGTTGTGTAGACTTGGGCTAATTCACATGATGAATATTTTAACTCTTGAGAGCGTAAAAATGAAACCAAATTTGGTTTCATTTTTACGTTCTCAAGAGTTACATCTGGTTAACCCACTTAGCTGGGGGACCACCAGGAACCCTCTCAGGGACCACTGGTGTGGTGGTCCCTGGACCACCTTTTGAAAACCTAGAAGAACCGGATCCATGGAAGTGAACGGAGTTGTCACAACTCTGTCTATACTCTGACACACACACACACACACACACACACACACACACACACACACACACACACACACACACACACACACACACACACACACACACACACACACACACACACAGCAGCAGCAGAAGAACTCAGTTACCCACAATGCAGCTGTGACAACAACATGGCGGCGTGTTGACGCTTTAACAAACAAACAGAAGTAAAGCGTGTGGTTTAAAAACAGTGTTTTGCTCGTTAAGCAGCAGGAGGACGTTTGTTAGCAGCTCAACCAGTGAAACACAGCAGGTAAGATGACAATTAATATGAAAAGCAACTAATATCGTCCGATACCGATGTGTTTTCTCCTCTATGGTTTGAGCTGCAGCTGGTGCTGTTGAGATTCTGACATGAGAGTTGAAGTGCATCTGTCGCTTTTAGTGAAATACTGAAGCCGTTTCGGCTTAAAAGTCACTCCTATTAACGTGTACAAAAGCAACCGGTAAAATACCGAAATGACGTGTGTGTGTGTGTGTGTGTGTGTGTGTGTGTGTGTGTGTGTGTGTGTGTGTGTGTGTGTGTGTGTGTGTGTGTGTGTGTGTGTGTGTGGGTGTGGGCCGCGGGCATATAGTGCAGGGGTTTTCAACAGGTGGTCCGGGTACCATAGGGTTGCCACATGGGTCTGACAAAAATCCTGGACATTTTGACCATCCAATCAGCGGCCTATTATCGGTGGCGATTATCGGCCTTTTGGTCAGAAGCAACGCACCTCTTTAAACATCTAACCCAGAAATATATCACACTTTTACACTGAAATGTTGCTGCTCTCATTATTTTATTACTCTTTTACACATCAGATTAATAATTAGGCTACTTAACCATTAATTTCGGTGCAGTTTTTCCCACTAATTTTGGTGGTAGGGGGGTCTGGAAAAGAGGTAAATATAGCAACAAATGTGCCAAGTTGGCAACACTGGTACGTACAGGCACGCTACAATTTAATAGGACTATCATACTGATCTGAGACTGTGAGTGACGCAAGTCATAGTTGCGGTCTCTAGTTTTGGCCATGTAAAAAAAAAAAAAAACTTTGACCATGTATAAAAATCCGGGACATTTAAGTGTCCAGGATTTATTTTATTTTTTCCTGGACAGACTATGAAAATCCGGGACAATCAGGAAAATCCGGGACGTGTGGCAACACTAGGGTACCACCAGTGGTCCTTGAGTTGAGAGGGTTCCAGGTGGTCCCCAGGCTAAATGATGGAAAGTTGGTTAACCAGATGTAACCAGTTGAATGTAAAAATGAAACCAAATGGAGCCTTGCGGGTCCATTTGGTTTCATTTTCACACTCTCAAGAGTTAAAATAGTCAACCTCTGAATTAGCACTATTTAATTAAGAAGTCTACACTGTTTTGTTTGCAAAATCCAGCCTGGAATTGTGGACAAAACCAAAAGAATTCTTTAGTTTTAGGTCTTTGGGGCTGAAATGTCATCAAACGGTGGTCCGTGGCTCAAATGCTGAATTAATGGTGGTCCCATATAGGGGCGCCATACCCAATGGCAAACACCTCTACAGGAGTTGAAAGCTTCGGCTACCATCATAAGAGGAATGGATCTCATCTTATGTTACAATAGCTGATCTGCAAGCTCAGCTCATGCCCCAACGGGACGCCTCCGCAACATGTTGTGAGCTTGTAGATTGTCCAGACGTCCTGCTGAGAGTATAATAAACGTGAATCAAACACACCATGTGTGAAAGACCCAAAGAGACAGTTGCATTAATTTAATAAATTCTTAAAATAATAATCTCTAAGATACTTTTTTGTTCTCTGATTTTATCTGAAATTATTGTCACAACTCTTCACTGCCATTTGACCATATGCGAGCTCAACAATAATGTCCCTTCTGTGCCGTACATCTTTGACAATGGATTCATATTGCTTGCGTTTGCCAAAGCAGTTAACAATTGTGGTATAAAAAAATATATAAAAAAATATGTATAAATAAATAAATATGTAATATATAAGTGTTAGAGCACACCCAATGATAAAAATGAGTCTTCCATTGAGTCCCTCATGATCAGAAACTATGTAATAGAGATACCAACTTTGCATTTCTATGTCATTTGGTTCAGACGTTACACCTAAACCTGTATTTTCTGGGTGCTTATATAATGTGAATTTTCGTGGAAATGTCCCTCAGTTTAAAAATTTACCCCTCATTAAAACTAAAAGGGCCTAATATTGAGGCGGCCATATTGGACTTTTGTGCAAGAATTGACCAGGTTGTCCATATAGGTTGTGATCCTGCTGGGTCATGGATAATATTTCTGATGGACAACTTGTATGTTATGGCAAATGCAGGTATCTTAAAAAAGGACTGGTTTGCCCTGTGGATATAAAACATTTTATTTTTATTTGGCTCACACAGTAAGACAATGGCTGAGAGATGGTGCTGCAAGAACTGGCCAAAAAATAGATTTGAATATTCCTTTTAAAACACCATGTGGATTCGAACGAATATTTAATTGTTTGAATATTGAATGTATATAATATCAATATGAAATATTGCAGCCTAATATGATGTAAAACATCCTTTTTTCCCTCTATTTGCTCCAGTTCTGTATTGTTCACAGTTGGTGCTGAGAAATGCACTCTCTTGAGTCTTGTGAGATCAAATTAATGATTTATTGATAATCATCTTAATAGACTATTTTTGTATTAGTTTGTTTTAGTTTCTGACGGCCAACTTCATGTCGAGTCTTGTGGGAACTCGCACAGTATTTTTATTACTATTTATTTTAAAATCAAACCTTAAATTGACAATTCAAATATTCTTTACATTTTAATATTCGAATATTCTTTTGAATATCGAATTTGTTTGCAGCTCTACTGAGAGAATCCGCCAGTTGCTGGTTTACACACAAACACACTTTTCAGCTTCATTCTCACCAACACGAAAACTCATGTGGGCACAAGCCTAAAGTGCCCATTTGTTAGAACCAGCTCTGGGCCCACGTTTATTTCACATCTGGGTGGATGTACAAACATCGACTGCTAATAATGGATATTTATGATGCTGCTGCCGACAAACTGAGAATATAACAATCTGTTCAATAGTCAGTGTTACAGAAATGTCTCTAACATGGGAGTGAATGGCAGGCCAGTTTCATTCTTTAATTTTAATGTTATTAATATTGTCCTTGAGGTCTCCTGTTAAAGTCCTTATCCACCTGCTTCATTTCAGAGCCGAGTGTGGACTCCAGACTGCAGGTGAAGACAAACTCTGTAGACTGAGCCAGGAACGTTTCTGTTAAACAGGAAGCTGAAGACCCACAACTCGGTACATATTTTTGTTATCGCCACAATTGTCAATCCAATTGTCTTAAACCTGTTATCTGTAGCCGGGTTGTGGGGGCAAACGCTCCACCAGAGTGTGCCAGCCACCCGTTGGAGAAACTAATTTCTGGTGCTTTTACTTGTGACCTTATTCTTTCAGTCACGACAATTATAATATCCAGAAGGACCACATTGGAAAAAAGTCCTCAGGAGCTTTTGAGTTTTACATTACTAATAAAATGCTCAATCAACCAAGCCTTCATGTCAACAATAGGCCAACTCATCTAGAAAAGGTTGTCTTTCACACAGCATATGAAACCGAGACACCTCCAGTCGTAGCCTAAAATGCCTGCTTATATTCTAGTAGTAGTTGAATATTATCATGGCATCTCTGTAGGAGGTGAGAGGTCTAGAAATTGGTCTGAGTCTGATCTGTGTAACTTGATCTGTTATCAATATTATCTCTTTAAACTGGAGTCATCATGTGTCCAGTAATGGCTGCATGGTTTCCGGATTTTTTTTTTTTAATCATTTAAATTTACCTAACATCATAAGTGCAGCTGAATGTAAGGTATTTTGTTCTAAAACATTTTTACTTTCCGAAGTGTTGGCAAAATGTACAGTAAGCCCTGCGTAGACTCTTACTCTCATTTCTTGTGTGAAATAGATGTCTGACAATGTACTCGTTTTGGTTTTAAACCTGATTTATGTTTAAGCATTGTCTAAACACAAATTATTTTCTGTGGGTCTTGTCCATGAGTTTGCACATTTACATTGATGTGTGCAATTGTTAATGATAATAACATAGCTGCATGCAAGCAGGAGGGCAATGATCAATAGGAACAATTTGCATAATAATAAGCCATATAAATATGGAACACTGAACTTGAGAAAAACAGACAGACTGCGTATAGGATGGACCGGCGCTGGACACAAACACTTGTTCAATTGGACAGCACAAGCATAGAGTGTTTTTGATGACAGTGTGTCCTGGTTTTGGGCACACAAATAATCTTTACTATAATGTGTTTTCTGTTCAGGTGTTCACGTACAAACGTATCTTCAACTGGGATTTAAAAAATTGCACTGCACTGCTTGTGCAAGTAACGAAAGGCATAAAACTCTTCATGGGGGATTGGGGTGGTGTTGTTAAGATGGCTACAAAAATAACAAAAGAAAGATTTCTTTCATGTTCCAAATCCTGGGACGATTCCCTTAGACTTGAACCCCAGGTCAATCTTAGTGGTAAATGCATGTAAGATGAAAGAAATGATACTTAAAAAAATGTATACTGTTGACTGTTTTTCTTTTTCCCCTTAGACACCATGCCCCTGGCTGTGGTGTGTAAAGAGGAGGATTCTACTGAACAGGAGAGGAGCTCCAGTCTGCTCCAGGAGGAACCAGAGCCTCCGTACATTAAAGAGGAAGAGGAGGAACCAGAGCCTCCACACATTAAAGAGGAACAGCAGGAACCAGAGCCTCCACACATTAAAGAGGAACAGCAGGAACCAGAGCTTCCGCAAATTAAAGAGGAAGAGGAGGAACCAGAGCTTCCGCACATTAAAGAGGAAGAGGAGGAACCAGAGCCTCCACACATTAAAGAGGAACAGCAGGAACCAGAGCCTCCACACATTAAAGAGGAACAGCAGGAACCAGAACCTCTGCACATTAAAGAGGAACAGCAGGAAGTAGAGCCTCTACACATTAAAGAGGAACTGAAGGAACAACCTCAAAGAGCAGAGGAACACGCTGGGTCAACATCGACATTACTTGCAGTACAAAGTGAAGTCGATGTTTACCTCTCCTCACACTACTCTGAGGATGAACCCGATACTGACAGTGACGTCACTGAAGACAGTGATGATTGGGAGGAGACAAGTGAAGTTGTTCCCATGGTAGAGAAGCCTTTCCATTGTAAAAAATGTGGCAAAGGCTTCACTCGGCGCAGTAATCTGGAGAAACACCAGCGGGTCCACACTGGAGACAAACCTTTCCACTGTCAATATTGTGACAAAAGTTACACTCTTCAATGTAGTCTGCGCAGACACCAGATCATCCACACCAAAGGAAGACCTTACCGATGTGATCATTGTGGCAAGAGCTTCAATCGGTCAAGTAGCCTGAAGAGACACCTCTATGTCCACACCGGAGACAAACCTCACCGATGTGATAGTTGTGAAAAGAGCTTCTGTGATTTAAACTCTCTGAGGACACACCAGCGGCTCCACACTGGAGACAAACCTTTCCACTGTCTACATTGTGACAAAAGCTTCACTCACTCAAGTAACCTGAAGATTCACGTTCGTGTCCACACTGGAGACAAACCTCACCGATGTGATCATTGTGAAAAAAGCTTCAGTCAGTTATGTTCTCTGAGGGGACACCTGCGGGTCCACACTGGAGACAAACCTTTCCACTGTCTACATTGTGACAAAAGCTTCACTCAGTCAAGTAACCTGAAGAAACACGTTCGTGTCCACATTGGAGACAAACCTCACCGATGTGATCATTGTGAAAAGAGCTTCAGTCATCTATGTTATCTGAGGGGACACCTGCGAGTCCACACTGGAGACAAACCTTTCCGGTGTCTACATTGTGACAAAAGCTTCACTCAGTCAAGTAACCTGAAGAAACACGTTCGTGTCCACACCGGAGAAAAACCTCACCGATGTGATCGTTGTGAAATGAGCTTCCGGAAATTATCTTCTCTGAGGACTCACCAGCGCGTCCACACGGGAGGAAACCCTTAGAGATGTGATCATTGTGAAAAGAGCTTCAGTTAGTTAGATTCTCTTAGGACACACCTCCAGCCAACTCCCCTGACGCTAACTCCTATACCTCTGCCTCCCCTCTAACAAATACTCATAATGGTTCATTCTCATTCAAAAAGATTACACCTGTAGACGTACTGCGTGTCATCAGCGAACTTAAGGACAGCAGTGGTGCCGGCCCTGACGGCCTGGAATCCAAATACCTCAAACTTGCTGCACATATTCTAATGTACCCCCTTGCTGACCTGTTTAATCTCTCCCTTTCCAACTGCTCATTTCCTTCACTTTGGAAATGTGCAAAAGTCACTCCCATCTTTAAGAGCGGGAATACTTCTGATCCGAACAATTACCGCCCAATTTCAATTATTTGTATCACAGCCAAAATTTTTGAGAAAATAATTTACACACAGCTCTAACAATATCTAAGTCACTGCAATATTATGTCCCCTGTTCAATCCGGTTTTAGACCACACCATTCCACCACCACTGCCCTGCTTAAATTGACCAATGACACCCTTCTATCTTCTAGTAAAAGCCTTCTCACAGGTGCAATCTTCATTGATCTCTCTAAGGCTTTTGATGTCGTTGATCATTATTTACTCCTCGATAAGCTTTATGCAATTGGCTTACAGCGTAATGCCATTCTCTGGTTCAATTCCTACCTTCATAACCGCCGTCAGTGTGTTGTCTCCCAAGGTACTCAGTCCAATTACTCCAATATATATGAGGAAGTCCTGCAGCATGGTGCTTGGCTCACGCCTCAACCAACCAAGTACGCTGAAACTAAACATTCAGTTTTCCAATGGCTCTCCTCTGGAGCAAGTCAACTCCTTCAAATATCGTGAGTGTGGCTTGACCCTGAGCTCACCTTCAAACCTCATATTGATTATATAACTAAAAAAACGTATGGTTGCCTGAGTTCTCTGTACCGTTCCATCAATTGCTTCTCTTTTGACGTCAGGAAAAGAATAGTTGCCCAAGCACTACTCCCCATTGTTGACTATGCAGATGTTCTGTATCAGAATACCACAGACTCTCACCTCAAGCCTCTCAATATCTTGCACAACTCCTTATGCAGATTTATTCTAAGATGACCTTATAACACTCACCACTGCTTCATGTACAACACACTTAACTGGCTGCAGCCCAAACCCCGACGTCAGGCGCACTGGTTTCACTTCATCTTCAAATGCATATATTCTAACTGCCCCTCTTACTTGCAACAGTATCTGACCCAATCTACCTCTCCCTACCCACTAAGACACCTGCTATACCCATACTTTCAAATCCCCAGAATATCTAACATGGTTGGTAGGAGGTCATTCTGCTACAAGGCTCCATTTGGCTGGAATAATCTCCCTCTTTCTCTTAGATCCATCTCATCATTCAATCACTTCAGGACTTCACTTCACTCACATCTAGACTCTGCCTGCACCTGCTTCTAATCATCTTTTTTGACATTGAACTGCTTGCACTATGCCTTTCTAACTCCTCTTTGATACTGCTGCTCTGGTGGATGATGGGGTGGGTGGATTTGTGAGCAAGCTTCCTATGCATTGTATGTATCTATTGGTACCTAAGTATTGTCTGTTTTGTGTTTACCTGTCTCTCTGTATGCCTCCGTGCATGTTCTCATCTTGTTTTTTTGTTTTTGTTTTATCTTCTGTTCTTGTTTTTGTTTGTCCTAGGAAACTGTTTCTCTGTGTTTCTCTGCTTTGTTTGTCTTGACCCTTGGGTCCCCCTTGAAAACGAGATGCTGCATCTCAAGGGGCTGTCCCTTCAATAAAAATCTACAAATCTACACGAGCGGGTCCACACTGGGGAAAGACCTTTCCAGTGTTTACATTGTGACAAAAGCTTCACTCGGGTAAGTAGCCTGAAGACCCACCTTCGCCTCCACACTGGAGAAAAACCTCACCGATGTGATCGTTGTCAAAAGAGCTTCAGTGATTCAACCGCTCTGAGGACACACCAGCGGGTCCACACTGGAGACAAGCCTTTCCACTGTCTACATTGTGACAAAAGCTTCACTCGGTCAGGTCAACTGATGTCACCTTCGCATCCACACTGGAGAAAAACCTTACCGATGTGATCATTGTGACAAGACCTTCAGTCAGTTAGGTTCTCTGAGGGAACACAGACGGGACCACATTGGAGACAAACCTTTCCAGTGTCTACATTGTGACAAAAGCTTCACTCAGTCAAGTCTCCTTAAGAGGCACCAGCGGGTCCACACCGGAGAAAAACCTTACCGATGTGATCGATGTGGAAAGAGCTTTGGTTAATTAAATTCACTGACGGTACACACGTGTGTCCACACTAAGGAGTTACAATGTGAACATTGTGGCAAGGGTTTCCAATGTTCAGTTAACCTGGAGTTGCACCTCCATGTCCACGCGGGGGGAAAATTAAGTTAAATAAGGAACATCGAAAAGTCAACAGAACACGTTGACATCATGCAAGTTTATCTTTTTCCTTCATCATCTTTTTCCTTCCGGGTCCATTTGGTTTCAATGGGCTTTATTAGGACTGTATTAGACAATAAAAAGGCACCACTTCAAAAATGTGTAAACAAATCACAATATTACTGGCCTTTCAGTTCCATCCATGATAGCTATTAAACACTAAATAGTGATAAAACAGCACATGTTTCCTCTTGCTGTGTGTAATGTGTAATATATAGGCCTACAGTATACTGCCTATTTAGCCATCACATTCATAGACAATTGTTTGCCCAATTGTCAGATCATATCACTCTTATTTTCCATTCATTGGCTAGCTAACATAAGTTCTGATTACATGCAGACACATTTTTGCAAATAATCATGTTCATGCTTCATCAATTCATAACAGTTAGGCCTCTGCTACTTCTCATCTTCTGTCTAGGTTTGTGATATTCAGTCACCCTGAATATTGGTCTATTATATGTTGTAGGCTATATGTTCAGTTTGGACTACCTTGCTGCCATTCTGCCAGTGCCACCATGATAATTTCATTCTACCTGTATGATTGAGTGACAAATGCGTCTTCTATCTTGGATCCTTTTGCCAGCATCATCATTGTGAGAGCAACAAAGGGTTGTGTAGGTGTCTGTTGCTTAGTATAATTTATATTGTTTAAAAGTAGTGGTATTATGCCTTGTTTGTGTGTGCGCTGACAGAGCGGGGGTAAAGTTCCTGCTATTTGCACGCTGGTTGTGGTGGGCCGGTGTGGGCCAAATGTCCGGGCCGAATTTTTCCCCCAGACCACCCCTGCTGTGAGATCGGATGGTGGAATGCATGCACGTTCATTCTCTTGGTAGGCAAATGCACAAAGGTGTCGTCTTTGATTGTGTTAGGCACACAAGAATCACCTGCATACAAGAATGTGCCTGCATGTGGCCTTTTGATCCGGACAGGTCTTTCCCCAGAGCTGTGTGTAATATTCATGTTTTAAATCTAAATCTAATCTAAATCTGAGTCTCTTAGAGAAAGATTGTTTTAAAATATTTAGCTATTTGCCATTGCTGTTATAGCTGTTATCAGCTATGTTATTGTTATCATCATAGTACAGAAAACTGCATTTAGAAAATTACAAGGTAAACATTATTGTTATTATGTGCATCAATGTTTCTCTTTTATAACTTGTTTCTTATGCCTCAAGTTGACTCTCATAGCAGGGCATTTGATACAATATTTGAAACGATTGTTAGTAATAATATGTACCGTAATTTCTGGACTATAAGCCGCTACTTTTTTCACATGCTTTTGACTCTGCGGCTTATACAACGGTGCGGCCAATCTATGGATTTTTCCAGGTAACACAGGGGTGGTCCCTGAGAGGGTTCCAGGTGGACTCCACAGACTAAATGATGGAATGTTGGTTAACCAGATGTAACTCTTTGAGAACGTAAAAATGAAACCAAATGGACCCTTGCGGTTCCATTTGGTTTCATGAAGCTTATTGCCTGGTGCGGCTTATAGCTAGGTGCATCTTATACAAGGAAAAATCAGCATTTTGCCCCAAATTTAGCTGGTGCGGCTTATAATCTCTCTCTCACACACACACACATACACCCCAATATATTTGCTAAATACTATACTCTATTAATTTCAAATCATTAAATCACATCGTATTGCCATAATGAAGCTAAGAACTTAACATCGGTCTAACAGCAGAATATCTGTACAGTCAAGCTATTGAGGGCTAAATGTTTACATAAAGAGCTATCCAAATCTTTGCATAAACAAACATGTAAGGGGAAAGATTCAGTGGACCAAAAAAAGTCTACATGATCTTTGCAGATCTGTGTGTATGTTTAGGATCTAACTCTTCCTTGGTGTCAGAGATACACATTAGAATTGTTCAGCATTTTCTATAGTGTCCAAGGTCTTCTCAAACAGCCTTTATTTTTTTTCCTTTTCTTTTTTATTATCTGTTTTCTCTTTTTTTCAGGATTTGAGAATAGTTTAATGTTGATCCAAGTAATACATGAGTTGTCATTGTACTGCAATGTAAAGAGTGATGTACATCTGTCAGTTGAATGTTATACAATATGCTATCCAATTCTTTGATATGCCTGTAAGGCGAAAGATTGGCAGTGGGGGAAAATATCATTTCATGATTGTGTAATAAACACTACTCTTACCAGTTTTGTGTGTATCTCTGTGTGTGATTAACAATAATGTGATGTACAGTTTGCAGATCAGATATACACTTGGTAATGTTAGATAAGGCTGGAAAGGGGCTGAGTTTGTTATGCTTTGTTCACATTACACCTTACAAAACACTGGCCTACTGATATTTCATATTGAGTAGGCCTACATGTTTTGGTTAAAATGCAAAAGTGAAAAGAGGGAAGTTCGCACACCTTCGATTGCTCCCAGGTAGTGGATTTATTGACAACGTTTTACCCTAACTGGGTCTTCATCAGGTCAAGACGCGCAGTACAGACCAAGAAGGTTAAAATGCAACACATTTGTAAGTGCCTTTAATATTGTTTGGGCCTACTAACTTTACATAATGACTGTATGGGTGGTTAAATACATATGTCCATGGAATTTCCATAAACAGAAATAAGCTAAAAATCATTGCAGTGGAAAGAAGGGAAGGAGGAGGGAAATGAGAGTATCTAATTTGAGTAGTTGCTGTCAGGAAGACAGTGATCTGTCTGAAGAAGAGACTTCAGTAAACCACCCAACTCAGACATCTGAGACACGTTGGCATCTATGGCTATGAAGGACCCTGATTTAAACATCTCTGCTCTTGTATTGACCTATGAATAAACCATACATCATTAGTACCCGAGAGCAACAGTAGGAGGCAGCAACACTGCAGCCAACTGGCGTCCAGAGCGATCTAGTAGAAAGATTTGCGACACTGACGGGTAAAAAAAAATCAGCCTGGTCACGTGGTTCATGTTAGTCGCGCGAGCCCATAGAATCCAATGCATTCCGTAACTTCCGGTTGTCCCCATTTGAAGCCTTCAAATAGGGACAAACCAATAGTCTACGTAGAAGAACTGGAATCATGGAATGAACGGAGTTGTCACAACTCTGTCTATACTCTGATGCTCTGCTGGCGTCCACACGCACACAAACACGCACACACACACACACACACACATACACACACATACACACACACACACACACACACACACACACACACACACACACACACACACACACACACACACACACACACACACACAGCAGAAGAACCCAGTTACCCACAATGCAGCTGTGACAACAACATGGCGGCGTGTTGACGCTTTAACAAACAAACAGAAGTAAAAGCGTGTGGTTTAAAAACAGTGTGGTCGTTAAGCAGCAGGAGGACGTTTGTTAGCAGCTCAACCAGTGAAACACAGCAGGTGAGATGACAATTAATATGAAAAGCAACTAATATCGTCTGATACGGATGTGTTTTCTCCTCTATGGTTTGCTCACGGGAGCTGCAGCTGGTGCTATTGAGATTCTGACATGAGAGTTGAAGTGCATCTATTGAGATTCTGACATGAGAGTTGAAGTGCATCTGTCGCTTTTAGTGAAATACTGAAGCCGTTTCTGCTTCAAAGTCACTCCTATTAACGTGTACAAAAATGTGTGTGTGTGTGTGGGGGGGGGGGTTTCAAGAACCACCAATGGTCCTTGAGAGGGTTCCAGGTGGTCCCCAGGCTAAATGATGGAAAGTTGGTTAACCAGATGTAACCAGATGAATGTCATTTGGTTACATCTGAATTTTCATTTTCACACTCTCAAGAGTTAAAATATTCAACCTCTGAATTAGCACTATTTAATTAAGAAGTCTACACTGTTTTGTTTGCAAAATCCAGCCTGGAATTGTGGACAAAACCAAAAGAATTCTTTAGTTTTAGGTCTTTGGGGCTGAAATGTCATCAAATGGTGGTCCGTGGCTCAAATGCTGAATAAATGGTGGTCCCATATAGGGGCGCCATACCCAATGGCAAACACCTCTACAGGATTTGAAAGCTTCAGCTACCATCATTAGAGGAATGGATCTCATCCTATGTTCACATTAATTCATTCTTGAGTTTTTCTTGCATGTTACAATAGCTGAACTGCAAGCTCAGCTCATGCCCCAACGGGACGCCTCCGCAACATGTTGTAAGCTTGTAGATTGTCCAGACGTCCTGCTGAGAGTATAATAAACGTGAATCAAACAGACCATGTGTGAAAGACCCAAAGAGACAGTTGCATTGATTTAATAAATTCTTAAAATAATAATCTCTAAGATACTTTTTTGTTCTCTGATTTTATCTGAAATTATTGTCACAACTCTTCTGTTTCACTGCCATTTGACCATATGCGAGCTCAACAATAATGTCCCTTCTGTGCCGTACATCTTTGACAATGGATTCATATTGCTTGCGTTTGCCAAAGCAGTTAACAATTGTGGTAGAAAAATATATAAAGAATATGTATAAATAAATAAATAAATAAATATGTACAAGAGGGGCACGGTGGCACAGTGGTTAGTGCTGTCGCCTCACAGCTAGAAGGTCCTGGGTTCGATTCCCGCTAGGGGCGCTGCTGTGGGTGCTGGCGGCGTGTCTGCTCCTCCGCGTCATCAGTGCCCATACCCGAGGCGGGGTTGGAGAAAGGGCCTTTCTGTGTGGAGTTTGCATGTTCTCCCCGTGTCCCCTAGGGTAGATACCCTCACAAAAACATGCTGTAATCCTGGGCTCTAAACTGCCTCCCCCTGGCCAGCCGGGGCGCCTGATGGAGGGGACAGGAACTGGTTGGAATAACGTGTTCCTTCCACGTGCTACGTCCAACCAGGGAAACTCCCCCCTGTCAGGTGAAAAGAAGGCAGCTTGGACTCCTCATGCATTGAAGGAAGCATGGGGCCAGTCCGCTGCCTCCCCAGGTTGGTGGAGGGTGTGTAGAGCCCAGGATCACATTAGGAATTGGCACTGGGTGAAAAAATGGATTACAAAATCGTGGGGTAAAAAAAAATATAAATAAATAAATAAATAAATAAATATGTACAAGTGTTAGAGCACACCCAATGATAAAAATGGGTCTGATCATGAGTCCCTCATGATCCGAAAGTATGAAATAGATACCAACTTTGCATTTCTGTCATTTGGTTCAGACGTTACACCTAAACCTGTATTTTCTGGGTGCTTATATAATGTGAATTTTCGTGGAAATGTCCCTCAGTTTAAAAATGTACCCCCCTTTAAAACTAAAAGGGCCTAATATTGAGGCGGCCATATTGGACTTTTGTGCAAGAATTGACCAGGTTGTCCATATAGGTTGTGATCCTGCTGGGTCATAGATAAATATAAAAATTTCTGATGGACAACCTTGTATGTTATGGCAAATGCAGGTATCTTAAAAAAAAGGGCTGGTTTGTACCCTGGGTATAAAACATTTTATTTTTATTTGGCTCACACAGTAAGACAATGGCTGAGAGATGGTGCTGCAAAAACTGGCCAAATATTAGATTTGAATATTCCTTTTAAAACACCATGTGGATTCGAAAGAATGTTTAATTGTTTGAATATCGAATGTATATAATATCAATATGAAAGCAGCCTAATATGATGTAAAACATCCTTTTTCCCTCTATTTGCTCCGGTTCTGTATTGTCCACAGTTGGTGCTGAGAAATGCGCTCTCTTGAGTCTTGTGAGATCAAATTAATGATTGATAATCATCTTAATAGACTATTTTTGTATTAGTTTGTTTTAGTTTCTGACGGCCAACTTTATGTCGAGTCTTGTGGGAACTCGCTCGTTTGCAGCTCTACTGAGAGAATCCGCCAGTTGCTGGTTTACACACAAACACACTTTTCAGCTTCATTCTCACCAACACGAAAACTGATGTGGGCACAAGCCTAACGTGCCCATTTGTTAGATCCAGCTCTGGGCCCACGTTTATTTCACATCTGAGTGGATGTACAAACATCGACTGCCAATAATGGATATTTATGATGCTGCTGCCGACAAACTGAGAATATAACAATCTGTTCAATAGTCAGTGTTACAGAAATGTCTCTAACATGGGAGTGAATGGCAGCCCAGTTTCATTCTTCAATTTTATGGTTATTAATATTCTCCTCTAGGTCTCCTGTTGTTAAAGTCCTTATCCACCTGCTTCATTTCAGAGCCGAGTGTGGAGTCCAGACTGCAGGTGAAGACGAACTCTGTAGACTGAGCCAGGAACGTTTCTGTTAAACAGGAAGATGAAGTGAAGACCTTTCTGTTAAACAGGAAGCTGAAGACCCACAACTCGGTATATATTTTCGTTATCGCAACAATTGTCAATCCAATTGTCTTAAACCTGTTATCTGTAGCCGGGTTGTGGGGGCAAACGCTCCACCAGAGTGTGCCAGCCACCCGTTGGAGAAACTAATTTCTGATGCTTTTACTTGTGACCTTATTCTTTCAGTCATGACAATTATAATATCCAGAAGTACCACATTGGGGGAAAAAAGTCTTCAGGAGAACATTACTAATAAAATGCTCAATCAACCAAGCCTTCATGTCAACAATAGGCCAACTCATCTAGAGAAGGTTGTCTTTCACACAGCATATGAAACCGAGACACCTCCAGTCGTAGCCTAAAATGCCTGCTTATATTCTAGTTGTAGTTGAATATTATCACGGCATCTCTGTAGGAGGTGAGAGGTTTTAGTCTGATCTGTGGAACTTGATCTGTTATCAATATTATCTCTTTAAACTGGAGTCATGTGTTCAGTAAAGGCTGCATGGTTTCCGGATTTTTTTTTTTTCTTTTTTAAGAATCATTTAAATTTACCTAACATCATAAGTGCAGTTGAATGTAAGGTATTTTGTTCTAAAACATTTTTACTTTCCAAAGTGTAGGCAAAATGTACAGTAAGCCCTGCGTAGACTCTTACTCTCATTTCTGGTGTGAAATGGATGTCTGACAATGTACTCGTTTTGGTTTTAAACCTGATTTATGTTTAAGCATTGTCTAAACACAAATTATTTTCTGTGGGTCCTGTCCATGAGTTTGCACATTTACATTGATATGTGCAATTGTTAATGATAATAATATGGCTGCATGCAAACAGGAGGGCAATGATCAATAGGAACAATTTGCATAATAATCCATATAAATATGTAACACTGAACTTGAGAAAAACAGACACAGTCTGCGTATAGGATGGACCGGCGCTGGACACAAACACTTGTTCAATTGGACAGCACAAGCATACAGTGTTTTTGATGACAGTTGTGTGTCCTGATTTTGGACACACAAATAATCTTTACTATAGTGTGTTTAGTGTGTTTGCTGTTCAGGTGTTCACGTACAAACGTATCTTCAACTGGGATTTCAAAAAATTTCACTGTACTGCTTGTGCAAGTAACGAAAGGCATACAACTCTTCATGGGGGATTGGTGTGGTCTTGTTAAGATGGCTACAAAATAACAAAAGAACGTTGAGACCCAAGAGAGATTTCTTTGATGTTCCAAATCCTGGGACGATTCCCTTAGACTTGAACCCCAGGTCAGTCTTAGTGGTAAATGCACGTAAGATGAAAGAAAGGATATTTTTAAAAATGTAGTGTTGACTGTTTTTTTTTTGCTCTTAGACATCATGCCCCTGGCTGTGGTGTGTAAAGAGGAGGATTCTACTCAACAGGAGAGGAGCTCCAGTCTGCTTCAGGAGGAACCAGAGCCTCCGCACATTAAAGAGGAAGAGGAGGAACCAGAGCCTCCTCACATTAAAGAGGAACAGCAGGAACCAGAGCCTCCACACATTAAAGAGGAACAGCAGGAAGTAGAGCCTCCACACATTAAAGAGGAACAGCAGGAACCAGAGCCTCCACACATTAAAGAGGAACAGCAGGAACCAGAGCCTCCACACATTAAAGAGGAACAGCAGGAACCAGAGCTTCCGCACATTAAAGAGGAAGAGGAGGAACCAAAGCCTCCACACATTAAAGAGGAACTGAAGGAGCAACCTCAAAGAGCAGAGGAACACGCTGGGTCAACATCGACATTACTTGCAGTACAAAGTGAAGTCGATGTTTACCTCTCCTCACACTACTCTGAGGATGAACCCGATACTGACAGTGACGTCACTGAAGACAGTGATGATTGGGAGGAGACAAGTGGAGTTGTTCCCACGGGAGAGAAACCTTTCCATTGTAAAAAACGTGGCAAAGGCTTCACTCAGCACGGTAATCTGGAGAAACACCAGCGGGTCCATAATGGAGCCAAACCTTTCCACTGTCAATATTGTGACAAGAGTTACACTCTTCAAGGTAGTCTGCGCAGACACCAGAGCATCCACACCAAAGGAAGACCTTACCGATGTGATCATTGTGGCAAGAGCTTCAATCAGTCAAGTAGCCTGAAGAGACACCTCTACGTCCACACCGGAGACAAACCTCACCGATGTGATAGTTGTGAAAAGAGCTTCCGTGATTTAAACTCTCTGAGGACACACCAGCGGGTCCACACTGGAGACAAACCTTTCCACTGTCCACATTGTGACAAAAGCTTCACTCAGTCAAGTAACCTGAAGACACACCTCTATGTCCACACTGGAGACAAACCTCACCGATGTGATCATTGTGAAAAGAGCTTCAGTCAGTTATGTTATCTGAGGACACACCAGTGGGTCCACACTGGAGACAAACCTTTCCGGTGTCTACATTGTGACAAAAGCTTCACTCATTCAAGTAACCTGAAGACACACCTTCGTGTCCACACCGGAGAAAAACCTCACCGATGTGATCGTTGTGAAATGAGCTTCCGGAAATTATCTTCTCTGAGGAATCACCTTCTTGTCCACACGGGAGGAAAACCTTACCAATGTGATTGTTGTGAGAAGAGCTTCAGTCAGTTATGTAATCTGAGGACACACCAGCGGGTCCACACTGGAGACAAACCTTTCCGGTGTCTACATTGTGACAAAAGCTTCACTCAGTCAAGTAACTTGAAGAAACACGTCCGTGTCCACACCGGAGAAAAACCTCACCGATGTGATCGTTCGTGAAATGAGCTTCCGGAAATTATCTTCTCTGAGGAATCACCTTCTTGTCCACACGGGAGGAAAACCTTAGAGATGTGATCATTGTGAAATGAGCTTCTCTTAGGACACACCAGCGGGTCCACACTGGGGACAGACCTTTCCAGTGTCTACATTGTGACAAAAGCTTCACTCAGTCAAGTAACCTGAAGAAACACGTTCGTGTCCACATCGAAGAAAAACCTCACCGATGTGATCGTTGTGAAATGAGCTTCCGGAAATTATCTTCTCTGAGGAATCACCTTCTTGTCCACACGAGAGGAAAACCTTAGAGATGTGATCATTGTGAAAAGAGCTTCAGTCAGTTAGATTCTCTTAGGACACACCAGCGGGTCCACACTGGGGACAGACCTTTCCAGTGTTTACATTGTGACAAAAGCTTCACTCGGGTAAGTAGCCTGAAGACCCACCTTCGCCTCCACACTGGAGAAAAACCTCACCGATGTGATCGTTGTGAAAAGAGCTTCAGTGATTCAACCACTCTGAGGACACACCAGCGGGTCCACACTGGAGACAAACCTTTCCACTGTCTACATTGTGACAAAAGCTTCACTCAGTCAGGTCAACTGAAGTCACACCTTCGCATCCACACTGGAGAAAAACCTTACCGATGTGATCATTGTGACAAGAGCTTCAGTCAGTTAGGTTCTCTGAGGGAACACAGGCGAACCTTTCCAGTGTCTACATTGTGACAAAAGCTTCACTTAGTCAAGTCTCCTTAAGAGGCACCAGCGGGTCCACACTGGAGAAAAACCTTACCAATGTGATCGTTGTGAAAAGAGCTTCACTCAGTCAACTAACCTGAAGGTACACCTTCGTGTCCACACCGGAGAAAAACCTTACCGATGTGATCGTTGTGAAATGAGCTTCCGGAGTTTATTTTCTCTGAGGAATCACCTTCTTGTCCACACCGGAGACAAACCTCACCGACGAGATTGATGTGAAAAGAGCTTTTTGGTTAATTAAATTCTCTGAAGGTACACAAGTGTGTCCACACTAAGGAGTTACAATGTGAACATTGTGGCAAGGGTTACCAATGTTCAGTTAATCTGGAGTTACACGTCCATGTCCATGCGGGGGGCAAATTAAGTTAATTAAATAAGGAACATTGAAAAGTCAACAGAACACGTTGACATCTTGCAAGCTTAAAGCAAGTCTATCTTTTACGTTTATCATCTTTTTCCTTCATCAAATGGACCCTTGCGGGTCCATTTGGTTTCAATGGGCTTTATTAGGACTGTATTAGATAATAAAAAAGGCACCACTTTAAAAATGTGTAAACAAATCACAATATTACTGGCCTTTCAGTTCCTTCCATGATAGCTATTAAACACAAAATAGTAAATAAACAAAATTGTGATAAAACACATGTTTCCACATGTTTCCACATGTTTCCTCTTGCTGTGTGTAATGTGTAATATATAGGCCTACAGTATACTGCCTATTTAGCCATCACATTCATAGACAATTGTTTGCCCAATTGTTAGATCATATCACTCTTATTTTCCATTCATTGGCTAGCTAACATAAGTTCTGATTACATGCAGACACATTTTTGCAAATAAGCATGTTCATGCTTCATCAATTCATAACAGTTAGGCCTCTGCTACTTCTCATCTTCTGTCTAGGTTTGTGATATTCAGTCACCCTGAATATTGGTCTATTATATGTTGTAGGCTATATGTTCAGTTTGGACTACCTTGCTGCCATTCTGCCAGTGCCACCATGATAATTTCATTCTACCTGTATGATTGAGTGACAAATGTGTCTTCTATCTTGGATCCTTTTGCCAGCATCATCATTGTGAGAGCAACAAAGGGTTGTGTAGATTTGTAATTTATATTGTTTAAAAGTAGTGGTATTATGCCTTGTTTGTGTGTGCGCTGACAGAGCGGGGGTAGAGTTCCTGCTATTTGCACACTGGTTGTGGTGGGCCGGTGTGGGCCAAATGTCCGGGCCGAATTTTTCCCCCAGTCCACCCCTGCTGTGAGATCGGATGGTGGAATGCATTAGAGCTTAAAAATTGTCTAAAATATTGAGCCCGGCTCGACCCGGCCCGTTAAGAAATTAAGCCCGGTGCGGCCCGAAGCCCGATACATGATTGACAGCATGAGCCCGCCAGCCCGACACTTTTAGAGAGAGAGAGAGAGAGAGAGAGAGAGAGAGAGAGAGAGAGAGAGAGAGAGAGAGAGAGAGAGAGAGAGAGAGAGAGAGAGAGAGAGAGAGAGAGAGAGAGAGAGAGAGAGAGAGAGAGAGAGAGAGAGAGAGAGAGAGAGAGAGAGAGAGAGAGAGAGAGAGAGAGAGAGAGAGAGAGAGAGAGAGAGAGAGAGAGAGAGAGAGAGAGAGAGAGAATGCATGTAGTTGAGTCTACCACGGCAGAGGAGCCTTATGGATCTGTAACTCTTAAGATCACAAAATGAAACCAAATGGACCTCATGCTCTCAGGGACCACTGGTGGTCCCCGGACTACTGGGGTGTGTGTGTGTGTGTCTGTGTGTGTGTGTGTGTGGCCAAATGATGATAAAATCACACAGAGACCGGGCCTACATTTTAACGTGAGTAGCCTATATAATAAAATGCTATGGACTGGGTGTGGGCCTATCCTACTCACCAAATCACAAGTTATTGTGCAGGAATAGGATGAAATGACGGCATTAGAGCGCATGGCATGTCACGGGGCGACGACACACACACACACACACACACACACGTGGTGCAGCGCAGCTCACCGCGGCGTCGCAAAATGTATAATTTTATGAAAAATATCTTATAATTTGACAGGCCCGGCCCGGCCCTAAGCCCTACAAATACATAACCATTTGGACTCGGCCCGACCGAACCCGGCCCGTCGGGTCGGCGCGGTCTCGGGCCAAGATTTTAAGCTCTAGAATGCATGCACGTTCATTCTCTTGGTAGGCAAATGCACAAAAGTGTTAGGCACAAAAGAATCGCATGCATACAAATTTAGCTGGTGTGGCTTATATTCAGGTGCGGCTTATAATCCGGGAATTACGGTAAAGATCACATTGTAAGCTACTACATAATCTGATTTACTATCGTACAATTTTCATACTTTCTGAATCCAATCGTCTTTCAATTTAAATAATCATTTTTATCAATACTACGTAGCCTACTTGTGCCATGTATTTAGCAATCAAAAAATGTGTGCATTCTGTGCTCCCGTCAATGTGTGGGTTTGTCCATGTATGGTCAAATTCAATATCCATTTGTCTGTCAGAGACTGTTTAGTTATTTACAGTATATCTATTACAAAGGCACTTGCCTCAAGTGTTTCTCTCTCTCTCTCTCTCTCTCTCTCACACACACACACACACCAATATATTTGCTAAATACTATACTCTATTAATTTCAAATCATTAAATCACATCATATTGCCATAATGAAGCTAAGAACGGTCTAACAGCAGAATATCGGTACAGTCAAGCTATTGAGGGCTAAATGTTTACATAAAGAGCTATCCAAATCTTTGCATACATGTAAGGGGAAAGATTCAGTGGACAAAAAAGTTTACATGATTATGTAATAAACATCTCTTCACAGATCTGTGTGTATGTGTAGGATCTAACTCTTCCTTGGTGTCAGAGATACACATTAGAATTGTTCAGCATTTTCTATAGTGTCCAAAGTTATCTCGAAAACAGCCTTTATTTTTTTCCTTTAATTTTTATTATCTGTTTTCTCTTTTGTTTTCAGGATTTGAGAATAGTTTAATGTGGATCCAAGTAATACATGAGTTGTCATTGTACTGCAATGTAAAGAGTGATGTACATCTGTCAGTTGAATGTTATACAATATGCTATCCAATTCTTTGATATGCCTGTAAGGCAAACGATTGGCAGTGGGGGAAAATAACATTGCATGATTGTGTAATAAACACCACTCTTACCACTTCTGTGTGTATATCTGTGTGTGATTAACAATAATGTGATGTACAGTTTGCACATCAGATATACACTTAGTAATGTTAGATAAGGCTGGAAAGGGGCTGAGTTTGTTATGCTTTGTTCACATTACAAAACACTTGGCTACTGATATTTCATATTGAGTAGGCCTACATGTTTTCGGTTAAAATGCAATACATTTGTAAGTGCCTTAATATTGTCTAGGCCTACTGAGTTTAACATAATGGCTGTATGGGTGATTAAATACACATTTCCATGGAATTTCCATGAACAGAAATAAGCTAAAAATCATTGCAGTGGGAAGGAGGAGGGAAATGAGAGTATCTAATTGAGTAGTTGCTGTCAGGAAGACAGTGATCTGTCTGAAGAAGAGACTTCAGTAAACCACCCAACTCAGACATCTGAGACACGTTGGTGTCTATGGCTATGAAGGACCCTGATTTAAACATCTCTGCTCTTGTATTGACCTATGAATAAACCATACATCATTAGTACCAGAGACCAACAGTAGGAGGCAGCAACACTGCAGCCAACTGGCGTCCAGAGCGATCTAGTAGAAAGATTTGTGACACTGACGGGTAAATAAATCATCCTGGTCACGTGGTTCATGTTAGTCGCGCGAGCCCATAGAGTAATAAAATAACAGAGAACTGACTCGAGCGATAGCCCCGCCCCCTTGCCGTTCATTTCAATACAAGTTGCTCATTGGCGCTTTGAAGCACCCGGAAGACCGCCGGAAGTGCGCCTATTTCCGCATTTGGGCCAAGGAGAATTCAAAAAGGAGTTGTCGCGAAGGCACCCACGGGGGAGTCCACATTGGTTCATGGGAGGAAACAGACATGCGCAGTACATTCCAGGAAGTTTGACGCTTGTAAACCATGCATGCCATTGGTCTCTTGGATGGTTTGACTTCCTGATCTGTACTGCGCATGTCTGTTTCCTCCCATGAACCAATGTGGACTCCCCCGTGGGTGCCTTCGCGACAACTCCTTTTTGAATTCTCCTTGTTTTGGGCACCAAAATTTGGTGTCCAAATGCGGAAGTATTTCTCCATGAACGCGCCCGAAGCAAGGGATTATGGGAACCATGAACGAGCGCCGTCGCGCACGAGCAAAGGAAAAAAACCATCAAAAAGCATCAAAAACAAGCTTGTGGGTTTGCATTGAGCTTATTATCTGTCATATAATACATCCGTTATGTTTTGAGAGGTAGTATATGACGTGAGGACCGCTGGTTTATTCAGAAAACAACTTAAAAACAAACTGCCCTGTCCACGTGCACAAAGCAAACGAGCGTGCGTGCTCTCGGGGCGTTCGTGCATGAATTCCACCCGCCTGCAGTACCAAACTTGACCACCAGGGCCCGCCTGCTTCAAGCCTGGAGCCACTATCTGGGGCCGTGCGCGAGCCCATAGAATCCAATGCATTCCGTAACTTCCGGTTGTCCCCATTTGAAGCCTTCAAATATAATAGGGACAAACCAATAGTCTACGCAGAATAACCGGACCCATGGAAGTGAACAGAGTTGTCACAACTCTGTCTATACTCTGAGGGTCTGCTGGCGTACACACACACACACACACACACACACACACACACACACACACACACACACACACAGACACACACACACACACACACACACACACACACACACACACACACACACACACACACACACACACACACACACACACACACACACACACACACTCTCACATACACTGAGCCAGAGCCATCTAGTAGAAAAGTTGCGACATTGAGGCGTCAGAAAACAGCCTGGTCACGTGGTTCATGTACTCGCGCGAGCCCATAGGCTTCAATGCATTCAGTAACTTCCGGCTGTCACTATTCATGTCACTATCCAACAGAAGTCTATGTAGATGGACTGGCCCCATGAAGTGAACGGAGTTGGCGTAACTGTCTTATTTCCAAGGCTCTGCACAGAGCAGAAGAACCCAGTTACCCACAATGCAGCTGTGACAACAACATGGCGGCGTGTTGACGCTTTAACAAACAAACAGAAGTAAAAGCGTGTGGTTTAAAAACAGTGTTTTGCTCGTTAAGCAGCAGGAGGACGTTTGTTAGCAGCTCAACCAGTGAAACACAGCAGGTAAGATGACAATTAATATGAAAAGCAACTAGTATCTGCCGATACCGATGTGATTTTCTCCCTCTATGGTTTGCTCACGGGATCTGCGAAGCTGCAGCTGGTGCTATTGAGATTCTGACACGATCACTCTACGAGAGTTGAAGTGCATCTATCACTATAACTGGATATGTTGAGGCTTGATTTGGTTTCATGAAAGCAATGCCACATTAGTTCCCATGGAAACTAATGCTATGCACTTAGCCTGCTCCGGACCAGGCTAACAGTCAGGTTTAGCCTAATCCTCATGTCTTTGCTGTTTATTAGGACAATCCAATGACTTTTTACACACGTTATTTCAACACCTGTGGTTGTATATGGACTCAACTTGATTAGCTCCACAGGGGTGCACTTCTGTGTGGAGGGACCACCACCCGCGCAGTCATAGATTTTCCTTTTTTATATCTAAAAATAATAAAAGTTAGCAGCACAGAAGTGATTTATCCCCCTTCACTTACATTTAGGCTAATATTGAGTCTGCAGGCACTTACCATTCTGTAGTATGTTTTTGTGGTTTATTTTACATTGCTTTCATGTTATACCCATCGTGTTTGTTCTGTAGCCTATATCAAAAGTTAATATTAAATACTGAACGTCTACCAAAAGATGGATGGATGGATGGATGGATAGATAGATGTCCGTGGTCCATGAGAGGATCACAGGGAGAGAGAGAGAGAGAGCACAATGCAATCAGTGAACTATTTCAGCTTATAGCCCGATATAGCCGCGTTTTAAACATTACAAATACAGTAGCCCACCCTCCCCATTTCGGAGATATGATATCATATCATGGTCTTTAACTTTTATTTTTGACAACGAATAAGCGAGGCTAAATGATCCTGGCTCGCTAAATCCGCACATTTTGAGCCTCGCTTGTCTTTGGTGGAACAGAATGAACCAGGCTCTAAAGACCACAATATAAAAAGCGTGGATTTGGCTTAAATCCCCGATTTTCTAATCCACCTTTCGTGAAATACCCCCCATGTCCATATAGGTTGTGATCCTGCTGGGTCATAGATAAATATAAATATTTCTGATAACCTTGTATGTTATGGCAAATGCACGTATCTTAAAAAAGGACTGCTTTGCCCTGTGGGTATAAAACATTTTATTTTTATTTGGCTCACACAGTAAGACAATGGCTGAGAGATGGTGCTGCAAAAACTGGCCAAATATTAGATTTGAATATTCCTTTTAAAACACCATGTGGACTCGAACGAATATTTAATTGTTCGAATATCGAATGTATATAATATCAATATGAAATATTGCAGCCTAATATGATGTAAAACATCCTTTTTCCCCTCTATTTGCAGTTGGTGCTGAGTAATGCGCTCTCTCGAGTCTTGCGAGATCAAATTAATGATTGATAATCATCTTAATAGACTATTTTGTACTAGTTTGTTTTAGTTTCTGCCGGCCAACTTTATGTCGAGTCTTGTGGGAACTCGCACAGTAGTTTTATTACTTTTTATTTTAAATTCTAACCTTAAATTGACAATTCAAATATTCTTTACATTTTAATATTCGAATATTCTTTTGAATATGGAATATTCGTTTGCAGCTCTACTGAGAGAATCCGCCAGTTCCTGGTTTACACACAAACACACTTTTCAGCTTCATTCTCACCAACACGAATACTCATGTGGGCACAAGCCTAACGTGCCCATTTGTTAGATCCAGCTCTGGGCCCACGTTTATTTCACATCTGGGTGGATGTACAAACATCGACTGCCAATAATGGATATTTATGATGCTGCTGCCGACAAACTGAGAATATAACAATCTGTTCAATAGTTAGTGTTCCAGAAATGTCTCTAACATGGGAGTGAATGGCAGGCCAGTTTCATTCTTTCATTTTAATGTTATTAATACAGGGGTTGACACTAAGGTCTCCGAGGCACTTGCCCATCGGGCAAGTGCAAGTCAGGTTCTACTTGCCCTCAGGTCATGGTCACCAGCCCCCCAGGTTCCAGGTGGTCCCCAGTTAAGTTGGTTAACCAGATGTAACTCTTGAGAACGTAAAAATGAAACCAAATGGACCCTTGCGGGTCCATTTGGTTTCATTTTTACACTCTCAAGAGTTAAAATTCATCATCTTAATTAGCCCAGTTCTACTCTTCACTGTAGAAGATTAATGGTCATTTTGACACAAGACACAGAGGTAGAGTGCAATGACTGCCTTCAAGACAAATTTATCTTGTGTTGTTTTGTAGTGCACTATGTTGCACACTTGCCCGATCGGGCAACCAGGTAGCCTTCACTTGCCCCAACATTTTTTTTTACTTACTAGTGTCAAGCCCTGTAATATTCTCCTTGAGGTTGCCTGTTGTTAAAGTCCTTATCCACCTGCAGGCATTAAAGAGTTCCGTACGGGGTACGGATTTCCGTACTGGGGAGGATTCCCCAGGGGCTTCATAAGATCCACGCCATTTGGCAAAAAAAAAATCTAAAAGGGGAGGGCAGAGCCTTAGAAATAGACAGAGTTGCGACATTGAGGGGACAGAAAATAGTCTGGTCACGTGGTTCTAGTACTCGCGCGAGCCCATAGGCTCCAATGCATTCAGCAACTTCCGGCTGTCACTATTTGTTGTCACTATCCAATACAAGTCTATGTGGAGGAGCCGCCATTGGACTGGCGCCATGGAGTGAACGGAGTTGGCGTAACTCTGTATTTCCAAGGCTCTGGGGGAGGGTTTGCCCACTGCCGCGATGTTAGTTAATGGCGTGACCAAACGCAAAACCAAAACGGACCATTATACTTTACTTGCAAGTCAAGTGATCTCCAAACTACAATGCATCATCCCTAGGAAAATAGATTTGTGCGCTCCGCTCCGTGCAAGTCAAGCTGCACCGGTGCCGCTGGTAGGCTAATCAAGTGTCTGTTGAGTGAGTGGGTGTGTAACTTGAAGAGTTGCGACATTGAAGGGTCAGAAACTGAGCGGTAGAGCTGCTCGATCTGAACTGTGACAAACATAGATGGCCGTCCCCATTGCTCAATAGAAGTCTATGTAGAGCAGACGCCATTAACGTTTCCAGGAAGTGAACGGAGATGTCATAACTTTCCGGGTCTGGCTCTACTCGTCTGGCTCCGCTGCTGACTCAGCATATCTGTCTGCCTTGTCTGTTGTTATTTTATGTTTAATGTCGTTTTACGTGATTACACCCGCTTTCTTTTTGTGGCAATATGAAGTTTAACGCCGGGATGACACTTTATTGCCTGGCCGTGTTATCACTCAGGCACTCAGACAAACCATGCGTGTCTGTTGTGTTTTGGATTCACTGGCCAAGTATTCAGAACTTAACAGCAGCGCGACGCGAAAATGGAATAAAATTAAGAAAAGAGAGTCAAGAGGAGGAGTGCGAGCCAGATTAAGGAGACGCAGCAGCCGACACCCTTTGCCGGTAATAACGTTTTTAATGTTCGCTCTTTGAGCAACACGATGAATGAACTGGTCGCAAAAGTTAAATGCGTTAAAGTATGATTAGTATCCATGTCCACTGTGAGCCGCATGAGAAGCTAACCACAGTGGGAACACTGATAGCGAACGGGTAGAGCCAGGGCTGGATCTAGACGGGGACAGGGGTGGGCAGTGCCCACCCAAATGCGCATCTTGCCCACCCAATGAAAGGTTATATCAGTGGTTTTCATCAGCGGTCCAGGGACCACCAGTGGTTGAGAGATGGTCCCCAGCTAAATGTAGCCCAAGTCTACACAACTAGAGAATGTAGAAGATTAATGGTCATTTTAGTATGTTTGACTGTTTTCCCCCAAACCCAGCCTGGAATTGTTGACAAAAGCAATCAAAAGCAAGCAAGAAATCTTTATAGTTTTGGGGTCTGTGTGGGGCTAAAATGTCCTCAAATGGTGGTCTGTGGCTCAAATGTCGAATAAATAGTCGGTCCTGATGTCGAAAAGATTGAAAACCACTGCTTCATATGGGAGAAACTTTGGAGTTGCCCACCCTGCCATTTTTCCAGCCCACCCTAGTAGGGCTGGCTAAATCCCGCCCTGGGCAGAGCTGCTGCTGCAAGAAAAACAGAAGATATTGCTGACAATATAGCAAAAATAAATGTATTAGGTCTACATGTTATCAACAGGCCGGTTAATTAATTTCATATTGAATGATATTTAATTGAAGGGTTTATGTATTGCCTCGCTATACAGATCGTGTGAGCAAACTAACGTGGGTGTGTGTGTGTGTGTGCGCAATTGCGCTGAAGGGAACAGCTGCCGGCGCATTGATTGATTGATTGATTGATTTGCAGAATAGGCAACAGTATGGCCACATACTTCTCCCATGTCAAAAATATGTCGGGCATAGTACGTTATAGAAAGTGTGTAGGCCTAATGGGACTTACGAAAAATACTTGGTAGGGATTTATTTATGCAATATTTATCGCATAGTGTGACAAGGTAGGCTACGCTGTGAACGTAAAAAAAAAAACATGCAGTCTGCACTGACTGGAAATATTTTCCGTCTTTGGATTTTTTTCCGCTTTAATCCCTGCACCTGCTTCATTTCAGAGTGTGGAGTGTGGAGTCCAGACTGCAGGTGAAGACGAACTCTGTAGACTGAGCCAGGAACGTTTCTGTTAAACGGGAAGATGAAGTGAAGATCTTTCTGTTAAACAGGAAACTGAAGACCCACAACTCGGTACATATTTTCGTTATCGTAACAATTGTCAATCCAATTGTCTTAAACCTGTTATCTGTAGCCGGGTTGTGGGGGCAAATGCTCCACCACAGTGTGCCAGCCACCCGTTGGAGAAACTAATTTCTGATGCTTTTACTTGTGAACTTATTCTTTCAGTCATGACAATTATAATATCCAGAAGGACCACATTGGGAAAAAAAGTCCTCAGGAGCTTTTGAGTTTTACATTACTAATAAAATGCTCAATCAACCAAGCCTTAATGTCAACAATAGGCCAACTCATCTAGAACAGGTTGTGTCTCACACAGCATATGAAACCGAGACACCTCCAGTCGTAGCCTAAAATGCCTGCTTATATTCTAGTAGTAGTTGAATATTATCACAGCATCTCTGTAGGAGGTGAGAGGTCTAGAAATTAGTCTGATCTGTGTAACTTGATCTGTTATCAATATTATCTCTTAAAATGGGAGTCATCATGTGTTCAGTAAAGGCTGCATGGTTTCCGGATTTTTTTTTTAAATCATTTAAATTTACCTAACATCATAAGTGCAGCTGAATGTAAGGTATTTTGTTCTAAAACATTTTTACTTTCCAAAATGTTGGCAAAATGTACAGTAAGCCCTGCGTAGACTCTTACTCTCATTTCTTGTGTGAAATAGATGTCTGACAATGTACTCATTTTGGTTTTAAACCTGATTTATGTTTAAGCATTGTCTAAACACAAATTATTTTCTGTGGGTCTTGTCCATGAGTTTGCACATTTACATTGATATGTGCAATTGTTAATGATAATAACATAGCTGCATGCAAGCAGGAGGGCAATGATCAATAGGAACAATTTGCATAATAATAAGCCATATAAATATGGAACACTGAACTTGAGAAAAACAGACAGACTGCGTATAGGATGGACCAGCGCTGGACACAAACACTTGTTCAATTGGACAGCACAAGCATACAGTGTTTTTGATGACGGTGTGTCCTGGTTTTGGGCACACAAATAATCTTTACTATAATGTGTTTTCTGTTCAGGTGTTCACGTACAAACGTATCTTCAACTGGGATTTAAGAAAAATTGCACTGCACTGCTTGTGCAAGTAACGAAAGGCACAAAACTCTTCATGGGGAATTGGGGTGGTGTTGGTAAGATGGCTACAAAAATAACAAAAGAAAGTTGAGACCCAAGAAAGATTGCTTTCATGTTACAAATCCTGGGGTGATTCCCTTAGACTTGAACCCCAGGTCAATCTTAGTGGTAAATGCATGTAAGATGAAAGAAAGGATACTTAAAAAAAATGGATAGTGTTGACTGTTTTTCTTTTTGCTCTTAGACATCATGCCCCTGGCTGTGGTGTGTAAAGAGGAGGATTCTACTGAACAGGAGAGGAGCTCCAGTCTGCTCCAGGAGGAACCAGAGCCTCTACACATTAAAGAGGAACAGCAGGAACCAGAACCTCTGCACATTAAAGAGGAACAGCAGGAAGTAGAGCCTCTACACATTAAAGAGGAACTGAAGGAACAACCTCAAAGAGCAGAGGAACACGCTGGGTCAACATCGACATTACTTGCAGTACAAAGTGAAGTCGATGTTTACCTCTCCTCACACTACTCTGAGGATGAACCCGATACTGACAGTGACGTCACTGAAGACAGTGGTGATTGGGAGGAGACAAGTGAAGTTGTTCCCACGGTAGAGAAGCCTTTCCATTGTAAAAAATGTGGCAAAGGCTTCACTCGGCGCAGTAATCTGGAGAAACACCAGCGGGTCCACACTGGAGACAAACCTTTCCACTGTCAATATTGTGACAAAAGTTACACTCTTCAATGTAGTCTGCGCAGACACCAGAGCATCCACACCAAAGGAAGACCTTACCGATGTGATCATTGTGGCAAGAGCTTCAATCGGTCAAGTAGCCTGAAGAGACACCTCTATGTCCACACCGGAGACAAACCTCACCGATGTGATAGTTGTGAAAAGAGCTTCTGTGATTTAAACTCTCTGAGGACACACCAGCGGCTCCACACTGGAGACAAACCTTTCCACTGTCTACATTGTGACAAAAGCTTCACTCACTCAAGTAACCTGAAGATTCACGTTCGTGTCCACACTGGAGACAAACCTCACCGATGTGATCATTGTGAAAAGAGCTTCAGTCAGTTATGTTCTCTGAGGGGACACCTGCGGGTCCACACTGGAGACAAACCTTTCCACTGTCTACATTGTGACAAAAGCTTCACTCAGTCAAGTAACCTGAAGAAACACGTTCGTGTCCACATTGGAGACAAACCTCACCGATGTGATCATTGTGAAAAGAGCTTCAGTCATCTATGTTATCTGAGGGGACACCTGCGAGTCCACACTGGAGACAAACTTTTCCGGTGTCTACATTGTGACAAAAGCTTCACTCAGTCAAGTAACCTGAAGAAACACGTTCGTGTCCACACCGGAGAAAAACCTCACCGATGTGATCGTTGTGAAATGAGCTTCCGGAAATTATCTTCTCTGAGGACTCACCAGCGCGTCCACACGGGAGGAAACCCTTAGAGATGTGATCATTGTGAAAAGAGCTTCAGTTAGTTAGATTCTCTTAGGACACACCTCCAGCCAACTCCCCTGACGCTAACTCCTATATCTCTGCCTCCCCTCTAACAAATACTCATAATGGTTCATTCTCATTCAAAAAGATTACACCTGTAGACGTACTGCGTGTCATCAGCGAACTTAAGGACAGCAGTGGTGCCGGCCCTGACGGCCTGGAATCCAAATACCTCAAACTTGCTGCACATATTCTAATGTACCCCCTTGCTGACCTGTTTAATCTCTCCCTTTCCAACTGCTCATTTCCTTCACTTTGGAAATGTGCAAAAGTCACTCCCATCTTTAAGAGCGGGAATACTTCTGATCCGAACAATTACCGCCCAATTTCAATTATTTGTATCACAGCCAAAATTTTTGAGAAAATAATTTACACACAGCTCTAACAATATCTAAGTCACTGCAATATTATGTCCCCTGTTCAATCCGGTTTTAGACCACACCATTCGACCACCACTGCCCTGCTTAAATTGACCAATGACACCCTTTTATCTTCTAGTAAAAGCCTTCTCACAGGTGCAATCTTCATTGCAATCTTCTAAGGCTTTTGATGTCGTTGATCATTATTTACTCCTCGATAAGCTTTATGCAATTGGCTTACAGCGTAATGCCATTCTCTGGTTCAATTCCTACCTTCATAACCGCTGTCAGTGTGTTGTCTCCCAAGGTACTCAGTCCAATTACTCCATTATTGAAAAAGGCGTTCCACAAGGCTCCACACTGGGTCCACTCCTTTTCTCCATATTTATCAATGACCAACCGGATACCTGTTTACACAGTCAAGTACAACTCTATGCTGATGATACTGTCATTTACTTCTCCGGCCCTGACATTCCACTCATCCAAACATCATTGCAATCTGATTTTAACAGTGTTCAAAATTAGCTTCATTGTAACAAACTGACGCTGAATATGAGGAAGTCCTGCAGCATGGTGCTTGGCTCACGCCTCAACCAACCAAGTACGCTGAAACTAAACATTCAGTTTTCCAACGGCTCTCCTCTGGAGCAAGTCAACTCCTTCAAATATCGTGAGTGTGGCTTGACCCAGGGCTCACCTTCAAACCTCATATTGATTATATAACTAAAAAAACGTATGGTTGCCTGAGCTCTCTGTACCGTTCCATCAATTGCTTCTCTTTTGACGTCAGGAAAAGAATAGTTGCCCAAGCACTACTCCCCATTGTTGACTATGCAGATGTTCTGTATCAGAATACCACAGACTCTCACCTCAAGCCTCTCAATATCTTGCACAACTCCTTATGCAGATTTATTCTAAGATGACCTTATAACACTCACCACTGCTTCATGTACAACACACTTAACTGGCTGCAGCCCAAACCCCGACGTCAAGCACACTGGTTTCACTTCATCTTCAAATGCATACATTCTAACTGCCCCTCTTACTTGCAACAGCATCTGACCCAATCTACCTCTCCCTACCCACTAAGACACCTGCTATACCCATACTTTCAAATCCCCAGAATATCTAACATGGTTGGTAGGAGGTCATTCTGCTACAAGGCTCCATTTGGCTGGAATAATCTCCCTCTTTCTCTTAAATACATCTCATCATTCAATCACTTCAGGACTTCACTTCACTCACATCTAGACTCTGCCTGCACCTGCTTCTAATCATCTTTTTTGACATTGAACTGCTTGCACTATGCCTTTCTAACTCCTCTTTGATACTGCTGCTCTGGTGGATGATGGGATGGGTGGATTTGTGAGCAAGCTTCCTATGCATTGTATGTATCTATTGGTACCTAAGTATTGTCTGTTTTGTGTTTACCTGTCTCTCTGTATGCCTCCGTGCATGTTCTCATCTTGTTTTTTTTGTTTTTGTTTTATCTTCTGTTCTTGTTTTTGTTTGTCCTAGGAAACTGTTTTGTGTTTCTCTGCTTTGTTTGTCTTGACCCTTGGGTCCCCCTTGAAAACGAGATGCTGCATCTCAAGGGGCTGTCCCTTCAATAAAAATCTACACCAGCGGGTCCACACTGGGGACAGACCTTTCTAGTGTTTACATTGTGACAAAAGCTTCACTCGGGTAAGTAGCCTGAAGACCCACCTTCGCCTCCACACTGGAGAAAAACCTCACCGATGTGATCGTTGTGAAAAGAGCTTACAGTGATTCAACCGCTCTGAGGACACACCAGCCGTTCCACACTGGAGACAAGCCTTTCCACTGTCTACATTGTGACAAAAGCTTCACTCGGTCAGGTCAACTGATGTCACCTCCGCATCCAAACTGGAGAAATACCTTACCGATGTGATCATTGTGAAAAGAGCTTCAGTCAGTTAGGTTCTCTGAGGGAACACAGGCGGGACCACATTGGAGACAAACCTTTCCAGTGTCTACATTGTGACAAAAGCTTCACTCAGTCAAGTCTCCTTAAGAGGCAACAGCGGGTCCACACCGGAGAAAAACCTTACCGATGTGATCAATGTGGAAAGAGCTTTGGTTAATTAAATTCACTGAAGGTACACAAGTGTGTCCACACTAAGGAGTTACAATGTGAACATTGTGGCAAGGGTTTCCAATGTTCAGTTAACCTGGAGTTGCACCTCCATGTCCACGCGGGGGGAAAATTAAGTTAAATAAGGAACATCGAAAAGTCAACAGAACACGTTGACATCATGCAAGTTTATCTTTTTCCTTCATCTTTTTCCTTCCGGGTCCATTTGGTTTCAATGGGCTTTATTAGGACTGTATTAGACAATAAAAAGGCACCACTTCAAAAATGTGTAAACAAATCACAATATTACTGGCCTTTCAGTTCCATCCATGATAGCTATTAAACACTAAATAGTGATAAAACAGCACATGTTTCCTCCTGCTGTGTGTAATGTGTAATATATAGGCCTACAGTATACTGCCTATTTAGCCATCACATTCATAGACAATTGTTTGCCCAATTGTCAGATCATATCACTCTTATTTTCCATTCATTGGCTAGCTAACATAAGTTCTGATTACATGCAGACACATTTTTGCAAATAATCATGTCCATGCTTCATCAATTCATAACAGTTAGGCCTCTGCTACTTCTCATCTTCTGTCTAGGTTTGTGATATTCAGTCACCCTGAATATTGGTCTATTATATGTTGTAGGCTATATGTTCAGTTTGGACTACATTGCTGCCATTCTGCCAGTGCCACCATGATGATTTCATTCTACCTGTATGATTGAGTGACAAATGCGTCTTCTATCTTGGATCCTTTTGCCAGCATCATCATTGTGAGAGCAACAAAGGTGTGTGTAGATGTCTGTTGCTTTGTATAATTTATATTGTTTAAAAGTAGTGGTATTATGCCTTGTTTGTGTGTGCGCTGACGGAGCAGGGGTAGAGTTCCTGCTATTTGCACGCTGGTTGTGGTGGGCCGGTGTGGGCCAAATGTCCGGGCCGAATTTTTTCCCCCAGTCCACCCCTGCTGTGAGATCGGATGGTGGAATGCATGCACGTTCATTCTCTTGGTAGGCAAATGCACAAAAGTGTTAGGCACAAAAGAATCACATGCATAAAAATTTAGCTGGTGCGGCTTATATTCAGGTGCGGCTTATAATCCGGGAATTACGGTAAAGATCACATTGTAGGCTACTACATAATCTGACTTACTATCGTACAATTTTCATACTTTCTGAATCCAATCGTCTTTCAATTTAAATAGTCATTTTTATCGATACTACGTAGCCTACTTGTGCCATTGTGTATTTAGCAATAAAAAATGTGTGCATTCTCTGTGCTCCCGTCAATGTGTGAGTTTGTACATATATGGTCAAATACAATATCCATTTGTTTGGCAGAGACTGTGTTTAGTTATTTACAGTATAATCTATTACAAAGGCACTTGCTCAAGTGTTTCTTCTCTCTCTCTCTCTCCTCTCACACACACACACACACACACACACACACACACACCAATATATTTGCTAAATACTATACTCTATTAATTTCAAATCATTAAAATCACATCATATTGCCATAATGAAGCTAAGAACGGTCTAACAGCAGTATTCGGTACAGTCAAGCTATTGAGTGCTAAATGTTTACATAAAGAGCTATCCAAATCTTTGCATACATGTAAGGGGAAAGATTCAGTGGACAAAAAAAGTCTACATGATTATGTAATTAACATCTCTTCGCAGATCTGTATGTGTAGGATCTAACTCTTCCTTGGTGTCAGAGATACACATTAGAATTGTTCAGCATTTTCTATAGTGTCCAAAGTTATCTCGAAAACAGCCTTTATTTTTTTTCCTTTAATTTTTATTATCTGTTTTCTCTTTTGTTTTCAGGATTTGAGAATATTTTAATGTGGATCCAAGTAATACATGAGTTGTCATTGTACTGCAATGTAAAGAGTGATGTACATCTGTCAGTTGAATGTTATACAATATGCTATCCAATTCTTTGATATGCCTGTAAGGCAAAAGATTGGCAGTGGGGAAAATAACATTGCATGATTGTGTAATAAACACCACTCTTACCACTTCTGTGTGTATCTCTGTGTGTGATTAACAATAATGTGATGTACAGTTTGCACATCAGATATACACTTGGTAATGTTAAATAAGGCTGGAAAGGGGCTGAGTTTGTTATGCTTTGTTCACATTACAAAACACTTGGCTACTGATATTTCATATTGAGTAGGCCTACATGTTTTCGGTTAAAATGCAATACATTTGTAAGTGCCTTAATATTGTCTAGGCCTACTGAGTTTAACATAATGGCTGTATGGGTGATTAAATAGACATTTCCATGGAATTTCCATGAACAGAAATAAGCTAAAAATCATTGCAGTGGAAAGAAGGGAAGGAGCAGGGAAAGGAGAGTACATAATTTGAGGAGTTGCTGTCAGGAAGACAGTGATCTGTCTGAAGAAGAGACTTCAGTAAACCACCCAACTCAGACATCTGAGACACGTTGGCATCTATGGCTATGAAGGACCCTGATTTAAACATCTCTGCTCTTGTATTGACCTATGAATAAACCATACATCATTAGTACCAGAGACCAACAGTAGGAGGCAGCAACACTGCAGCCAACTGGCGTCCAGAGCGATCTAGTAGAAAGATTTGCGACACTGACGGGTAAAAAAAAATCATCCTGGTCACGTGGTTCATGTTACTCGCGCGAGCCCATAGAATGCAATGTATTCCGTAACTTCCGGTTGTCCTCATTTGAAGCCTTCAAATAGGTACAAACCAATAGTCTATGCAGAATAACCGGATCCATGGAAGTGAACGGAGTTGTCACAACTCTGTCTATACTCTGAAGCTCTGCTGGCGTCCACACGCACACACACACGCGCGCGCGCACACACACGCACGCACGCACGCACGCACGCACACACACGTACGCACGCACGCACACACACACACACACACACACACACACACAGAACCCAGTTACCCACAATGCAGCTGTGACAACAACATGGCGGCGTGTTGACGCTTTAACAAACAAACAGAAGTAAAGCGTGTGGTTTAAAAACACTGCGCTCGTTAAGCAGCAGGAGGACGTTTGTTAGCAGCTCAACCAGTGAAACACAGCAGGTGAGATGACAATTAATAAATATCTGCCGATACGGATGTGATTTTCTCCCTCTATGGTTTGCTCACGGGATCTGCGAAGCTGCAGCTGGTGCTATTGAGATTCTGACATGAGAGTTGAAGTGCATCTAGCCCCTTTCGGCGGACCACCGTCTTTTAACGTTATTGGGCCGTAAATACGACCCGAAGTCTTTGACTTACGGGGTCCCTTGCCTTTTGTATACCGTGCTAGGTTTAAGCAAACAAACTTACCACTTTAACTCAAACACGCGCGTCCCCCTTACAACCGCGCTCCAAAGTAATCCGCTCCACAAGATATTGAGATAGTTCCACGCAAGTGTACAAAGTCCCAAAGAGCTGTGATGCCGCTAACTATTTTTAATCATTTTCCCCGCCAGTAACAAGATACTCCACTACAAACGGATGTCCCCCCGTCTGTCGGTGATTGGATACCAGACTGAGCGACGTAACTAGTGCACGTAGTGGAGTATCTTGTTACTGGCTGACGGCATGAGGAGCAGGGGGAAAAGAAAATCGGGGAAAATGATTAAAAATAGTTAGCGGCATCACAGCTCTTTGGGACTTTGTACACTTGCGTGGAACTATCTCAATATCTTGTGGAGCGGATTACTTTGGAGCGCGGTTGTAAGGGGGACGCGCGTGTTTGAGTTAAAGTGGTAAGTTTGTTTGCTTAAACCTAGCACGGTATACAAAAGGCAAGGGACCCCGTAAGTCAAAGACTTCGGGTCGTATTTACGGCCCAATACCGTTAAAAGACGGTGGTCCGCCGAAAGGGGCTAAAGTGCATCTATCACTATAACTGGATATGTTAAAGCTTGATTTGGTTTTATGAAAGCAATGCCACATTAGTTCCCATGGAAACTAATGCTATGCACTTAGCCTGCTCCGGACCAGGCTAACAGTCAAGTTTAGCCTAATCCTCATGTCTTTGCTGTTCATTAGGACAATCCAATGACCTTTTTACACACGTTATTTCAACACCTGTGGTTGTATATGGACTCAACTTGATTAGCTCCACAGGGGTGCACTTCTGTGTGGAGGGACCACCACCCGCGCAGTCATAGATTTTCCTTTTTTATATCTAAAAATAATAAAAGTTAGCAGCACAGAAGTGATTTCTCCACCTTAACTTACATTTAGGCTAATATTGAGTCTGCAGGCACTTACCATTCTGTAGTATGTTTTTGTGGTTTATTTTACATTGCTTTCATGTTATACCCATCCCATCGTGTTTGTTCTGTAGCCTATATCAAAAGTTAATATTAAATACTGAACGTCTACCAAAGGATGGATGGATGGATGGATGGATGGATGGATGGATGGATGGATGGATGGATGGATAGATAGATGTCCGTGGTCCATGAGAGGATCACAGGGAGAGAGAGAGAGCACAATGCAATCAGTCATATAGCCGCGTTTTAAACATTACAAATACAGTAGCCCACCCTCCCCACTTCGGAGATATGATATCATATCATGGTCTTTAACTTTTATTTTTGACAACGAATAAGCGAGGCTAAATGATCCTGGCTCGCTAAATCCGCACATTTTGACCCTTGCTTGTCTTTGGTGGAACAGAATGAACCAGGCTCTAAAGACCACAATATAAAAAGCGTGGATTTGGCTTAAATCCCCGATTTTCTAATCCACCTTTCGTGAAATACCCCCCATGTCCATATAGGTTGTGATCCTGCTGGGTCATAGATAAATATAAATATTTCTGATAACCTTGTATGTTATGGCAAATGCACGTATCTTAAAAAAGGACTGCTTTGCCCTGTGGGTATAAAACATTTTATTTTTATTTGGCTCACACAGTAAGACAATGGCTGAGAGATGGTGCTGCAAAACTGGCCAAATATTAGATTTGAATATTCCTTTTAAAACACCATGTGGACTCGAACAAATATTTAATTGTTCGAATATCGAATGTATATAATATCAATATGAAATATTGCAGCCTAATATGATGTAAAACATCCTTTTTCCCCTCTATTTGCAGTTGGTGCTGAGTAATGCGCTCTCTCGAGTCTTGCGAGATCAAATTAATGATTGATAATCATCTTAATAGACTATTTTTGTACTAGTTTGTTTTAGTTTCTGACGGCCAACTTTATGTCGAGTCTTGTGGGAACTCGCACAGTAGTTTTATTACTTTTTATTTTAAATTCGAACCTTAAATTGACAATTCAAATATTCTTTACATTTTAATATTCGAATATTCTTTTGAATATGGAATATTCGTTTGCAGCTCTACTGAGAGAATCCGCCAGTTCCTGGTTTACACACAAACACACTTTTCAGCTTCATTCTCACCAACACAAATACTCATGTGGGCACAAGCCTAAAGTGCCCATTTGTTAGATCCAGCTCTGGGCCCACAATTATTTCACATCTGGGTGGATGAACAAACATTGACTGCCAATAATGGATATTTATGATGCTGCTGCCGACAAACTGAGAATATAACAATCTGTTCAATAGTTGGTGTTCCAAAAATGTCTCTAACATGGGAGTGAATGGCAGGCCAGTTTCATTCTTTAATTTTAATGTTATTAATATTCTCCTTGAGGTCTCCTGTTGTTAAAGTCCTTATCCACCTGCTTCATTTCAGAGTGTGGAGTCCAGACTGCAGGTGAAGACGAACTCTCTAGACTGAGCCAGGAACGTTTCTGTTAAACAGGAAGCTGAAGACCCACAACTCGGTACATATTTTCGTTATCGCAACAATTGTCAATCCAGTTGTCTTAAACCTGTTATTTGTAGCCGGGTTGTGGGGGCAAACGCTCCACCAGAGTGTGCCAGCCACCCGTTGGAGAAACTAATTTCTGATGCTTTTACTTGTGACCTTATTCTTTCAGTCATGACAATTATAATATCCAGAAGGACCACATTGGAAAAAAAAAGTCCTCAGGAGCTGAGTTTTACATTACTAATAAAATGCTCAATCAACCAAGCCTTCATGTCAACAATAGGCCAACTCATCTAGAAAAGGTTGTCTTTCACACAGCATATGAAACCGAGACACCTCCAGTCGTAGCCTAAAATGCCTGCTTATATTCTAGTAGTAGTTGAATATTATCACGGCATCTCTGTAGGAGGTGAGAGGTCTAGAAATTGGTCTGAGTCTGATCTGTGTAACTTGATCTGTTATCAATATTATCTCTTTAAACTGGACTCATCATGTGTTCAGAAAAGGCTGCATGGTTTCCGGATTTCTTTTTTTTTTTTTTTCTTTTTTTTAATCATTTAAATTTACCCAACATCATAAGTGCAGTTGAATGTAAGGTATTTTGTTCTAAAACATTTTTACTAGGCCTGCAAAAAAATCGATTCAAGTCAAAATCGCGATTTTACTTCTGCCCGATTCAGAATCGATTCACATTTTCCCTAAATCTATTTTTTTTAACTTATTTTTTCCCCTTCTGGGCCGCCGTAGTTTGTCTCTGCCGAGTATAGACAGAGTTACGACAACTCCGTCCACTTCATGGGGCCAGTTCAGCGGCGGCAGTTTGCCCTAATCTTGCTGCATTAACAGCGCTCGAGCACTACGTTTCTGACCCCTTAATGTCGCAACTCTTCTACTAGATGTCTCAATAGAGTAATGATGGCTCTGACTTCCGCGATGGGCGTACTGTGTTGTCTGCAGTATGCGCGAAATAGTTTTATTAACACTGTCAGCCTGCCTGCCTGAGCGAAGCCTGTCCAGAGGGGAAAGGAGCCGGCCGTTTGTGTGTGTGCGTTTGTGTGTGAGAGAAACAGCGTAGTTGCCGTCCCGTTCGCAAAGAATCTTTGTAGAAGAGCCACCATTGGACTGACCCCATGAAGTGAAGGGAGTTTGTTAAGTCTGTCTACACATAGCCTCGATCTCCCGGCTCTCATCCGCGCGATTACCTGACGCTAAAAGCATGCTAATAATGACTGCTAAATGTAAACAAATGTATGCTACAGAACAGTTAGACAATCAGCTGATGGTCAATCAAGTGGCTGATGGGCCATCAGATATTCAAATGATAATCAGGTGGCTTTTGTTTAACTGCAAGCTATAGTGTCAATATGCATAGAGTACAGTTAGACCAATTGGAAAACAATTGGGGAAACAAGACGCTGATAACAACAAATCATGACTTGTAAATCTGTTATACCAAACTGTAAATAAAAGTACCAAATGAAAAAGAATGTTTCTGTAAAACATGCTTTCAGAAAGCACAATACAACAGGGGGTAGATCATGCTCAAATCCCATTGAACCATTTTGTAAAAAAAGAAAAAAAGAAAGCTTTCGAATTGTGAAGGGCATCTTTTTGAATCGAGAATCGAAAAAAATGTTTTTGAAACCGATTCTGAATCGAATCGTGGGACACCCCAAAGATTCACAGGCCTAATTTTTACTTTCCAAAGTGAGGGCAAAATGTACAGTAAGCCCTGCGTAGACTCTTACTCATTTCTTGTGTGAAATAGATGTCTGACAATGTACTCGTTTTGGTTTTAAACCTGATTTATGCTTAAGCATTGTCTAAACACAAATTATTTTCTGTGGGTCCTGTCCATGAGTTTGCACATTTACATTGATATGTGCAATTGTTAATGATAATAACATAGCTGCATGCAAGCAGGAGGGCAATGATCAATAGGGACAATTTGCATAATAATAAGCCATATAAATATGGAACACTGAAAAACAGTGCAGTCTGCGTATAGGATGGACCGGCACTGGACACAAACACTTGTTCAATTGGACAGCACAAGCATACAGTGTTTTTGATGACAGTTGTGTGTCCTGGTTTTGGGCACACAAATAATCTTTACTATAGTGTGTTTGCTGTTCAGGTGTTCACGTACAAACGTATCTTCAACTGGGATTTAAAAAAAATTGCACTGTACTGCTTGTGCAAGTAACAAAAGGCATAAAACTCTTCATGGGGGATTGGGGTGGTCTTGTTAAGATGGCTACAAAAATAACGAAAGAAAGTTGAGACCCAAGAGAGATCTTTTTCATGTTCCAAATCCTGGGAAGATTCCCTTAGACTTGAACCCCAGGTCAATCTTAGTGGTAAATGCATGTAAGATGAAAGAAATGATATTTTTAAAAATGTATAGTGTTGACTGTTTTTTTTTTTTTTTTTTTTTTTTCTTGTTTCTTTTTGCTCTTAGACATCATGCCCCTGGCTGTGGTGTGTAAACAGGAGGATTCTACTGAACAGGAGAGGAGCTTCAGTCTGCTCCAGGAGGAACCAGAGCCTCCGCTCATTAAAGAGGAACAGCAGGAACCAGAGCCTCCACACATCAAAGAGGAACAGCAGGAACCAGAGCCTCCGCTCATTAAAGAGGAACAGCAGGAACCAGAGCCTCTGTACATTAAAGAGGAACAGCAGGAACCAGAGCCTCCACACATCAAAGAGGAACAGCAGGAACCAGAGCCTCTGTACATTAAAGAGGAACAGCAGGAACCAGAGCCTCTGTACATTAAAGAGGAACAGCAGGAACCAGAGCCTCTGTACATTAAAGAGGAACAGCAGGAACCAGAGCCTCCACACATCAAAGAGGAACAGCAGGAACCAGAGCCTCCATACATCAAAGAGGAACAGCAGGAACCAGAGCCTCCGCACATTAAAGAGGAAGAGGAGGAACCAGAGCCTCTACGCATTAAAGAGGAACAGCAGGAACCAGAGCCTCCACACATTAAAGAGGAAGAGGAGGAACCAGAGCCTCCGCACATTAAAGAGGAAGAGGAGGAACCAGAGCCTCTACGCATTAAAGCGGAACCAGGGCCTCCAAACATTAAAGAGGAACTGAAGGAACAACCTCAAAGAGCAGAGGAACTGAAGGAACAACTTCAAAGAGCAGAGGAACATGCTGGGTCAACATCGGCATTACTTGCAGTACAAAGTGAAGTCGATGTTTACCTCTCCTCACACTATTCTGAGGATGAACCCGATACTGACAGTGACGTCACTGAAGACAGTGGTGATTGGGAGGAGACAAGTGAAGTTGTTCCTACAGGAGAGAAACCTTTCCATTGTAAAAAATGTGGCAAAGGCTTCACTCGGCGCAGTAATCTGGAGAAACACCAGCGGGTCCATAATGGAGACAAACCTTTCCACTGTCAATATTGTGACAAAAGTTACACTCTTCAAGGTAGTCTGCGCAGTCACCAGAGCATCCACACCAAAGGAAGACCTTACCGATGTGATCATTGTGGCAAGAGCTTCAATCGGTCAAGTAACTTGAAGAGACACCTCTATGTCCACACTGGAGACAAACCTCACCAATGTGATAGTTGTGAAAAGAGCTTCTGTAATTTAAACTCTCTGAGGAGACACCAGCGGCTCCACACTGGAGACAAACCTTTCCACTGTCCACTTTGTGACAAAAGCTTCACTCAGAAAAGTAACCTGAAGACACACCTCTATGTCCACACTGGAGACAAACCTCACCGATGTGATCATTGTGAAAAGAGCTTTGTTGATTTAACATCTCTGAGGACACACCGGTGGGTCCACACTGGAGAAAAACCTTACCGATGTGATCGTTGTGAAAAGAGCTTCAGTGATTCAACCACTCTGAGGGCACACCAGCGGCTCCACACTGGAGACAAACCTCTCCACTGTCCACATTGTGACAAAAGTTTCACTCAGAAAATTAGCCTGAAGACGCACCTCTATGTCCACACTGGAGACAAACCTTTCCACTGTCTACATTGTGACAAAAGCTTCACTCAGAAAAGTAAGCTGAAGACCCACCTTCGCATCCACACTGGAGAAAAACCTTACCGATGTGATCATTGTGAAAAGAGCTTCAGCCAGCCAGGTAATCTGAGCAAACACCGGCGGCTTCACACTGGAGACAAACCTTTTCAGTGTCTACATTGTGACAAAAGCTTCACTCAGTCAAGTCTCCTTAAGAGGCACCAGAGGGTCCACACTGGAGACAAACCTTACCGATGTGATCGTTGTGAAATGAGCTTCCGGAAATTATCTTCTCTGACGAATCACCTTCTTGTCCACATGGGAGGAAAACCTTAGAGATGTGATCATTGTGAAAAGAGCTTCAGTTAGTTAGATTCTCTTAGGACACACCAGCGGGTCCACACTGGGGACAGACCTTTCCAGTGTTTACATTGTGACAAAAGCTTCACTCGGTCAGGTCAACTGAAGTCACACCTTCGCATCCACACTGGAGAAAAACCTTACCGATGTGATCGTTGTGAAAAGAGCTTCACTCACTCAACTAACCTGAAGGTACACCTTCGTGTCCACACCGGAGAAAAACCTTACCGATGTGATCGCTGTGAAAAGAGCTTCCGGAGTTTATCTTCTCTGAGGAATCACCTTCTTGTCCACACCGGAGACAAACCTCACCGACGAGATTGATGTGAAAAGAGCTTTTTGGTTAATTAAATTCTTTGAAGGTACACAAGTGTGTCCACACTAAGGAGTTACAATGTGAACATTGTGGCAAGGCTTTCCAATGTTCAGTTAACCAGGAGTTGCACCTCCATGTCCACACGGGGGGAAAATTAAGTTAATTAAATAAGGAACATCGAAAGGTCAACAGAACACGTTGACATCATGCAAGTTTATCTTTTTCCTTCATCATCTTTTTCCTTCCGGATCCATTTGGTTTCAATGGGCTTTATTAGGACTGTATTAGACAATAAAAAGGCACCACTTACCAAATGTGTAAACAAATCACAATATTACTGGCCTTTCAGTTCCATCAATGATAGCTATTAAACACTAAATAGTGATAAAACAGCACATGTTTCCTCTTGCTGTATGTAATGTGTAATATATAGGCCTACAGTATACTACTTACTTATTTTCCATTCATTGGCTAGCTTACATAAGTTCTGATTACATGCAGACACATTTTTGCAAATAATCATGTTCATGCTTCATCAATTCATAACAGTTAGGCCTCTGCTACTTCTCATTTGTCTAGGTTTGTGATGTTCATTCACGTTCATTCTCTTGGTAGGCAAATGCACAAAAGTGTCGTCTTTTATTGTGTTAGGCACACAAGAATCACATGCATACAAGAATGTGCCTGCATGTGGCCTTTTGATCCGGACAGGTCTTTCCCCAGAGCTGTGTGTAATATTCATGTTTTAAATCTAAATCTAATCTACTGTAAATCTGAGTCTCTTAGAGAAAGATTGTTTTAAAATATTTAGCTATTTGCCATTGCTGTTATAGCTGTTATCAGCTATGTTATTGTTATCATCATGGTACAGAAAACTGCATTTAGAAAATTACAAAGTAAATATTATTGTTATTATGTGCAATGCATCAATGTTTGTCTTTTATAACTTGTTTCTTATGCCTCAAGTTAACTCTTATAGCAGGGCATTTGGTACATTATTTGAAATGATTGTTCGTAATAATATGTACCGTAATTTCCGGACTATAAGCCGCTACTTTTTTCACATGCTTTTGACTCTGCGGCTTATACTGTACAATGGTGCGGCCAATCTGTGGATTTTTACAGGTAACACAGGGGTGGTCCCTGAGTAGGGTTCCAGGTAGAGATCGACCGATCAGACTTTTGGCCGATGTTTCCGATCACCGATTAGTGGAACATCAAAGAGGCCGATAGCCGATATCAGCCGATACGATTATTATTTACTTTAATAGAATAAAAGTGCGGAAGCAGCAGTGTTTCAGTTTCCCCTCCATCAAATGCATCTTTTTTAATTCAAGTACAGGCACAGAGCTTCAGACATAAAAGAAAAAGAGAATATACATTTTGGATAATTTGGATAAATCTATAAATACATGAGGTGATGGAGTCAGAGACACACAGCTATACATCTCCTTACCACTACAATCTACCGGATCTTCAATGAAAGTGGTCGATGTACCATTTTTGAACATTTATAATAAATACAAATAATCGGCTGCTCTTTTTTTATTTTGAGCACCGATACCGTTTATTAATAAAATCATGAATATCGAACTCGATAATCGGCCGCGGCCGATAATCGGTCTATCACTACAGACTAAATGATGGAAAGTTGGTTAACCATATGTAACTCTTTGAGAGCGTAAAAATGAAAAAAATAAATAAATAAATAAAGGTTTCATTAAGCTTATTGCCTGGTGCGGCTTATAGCCAGGTGCGGCTTATACAAGGAAAAATCAGTATTTTGGCCCAAATTTAGCTGGTGCGGTTTATAATCCGGAAATTACGGTAAACATCACATTGTAGGCTACTACATAATCTGACTTACTATCGTACAATTTTCATACTTTCTGAATCCAATCGTCTTTCACTTTAAATAATATTTTTTAACAATACTGCATAGCCTACTTGTGCCATGTATTTAGCAATCAAAAAATGTGTGCATTCTCTGTGCTCCCGTCAATGTGTGGGTTTGTCCATATATGGTCAAATTCAATATCCATTTGTTTGTCAGAGACTGTTTAGTTAGTATATCTATTACAAAGGCACTTGCCATATTTAGTCAGTATATCTATTACAAAGGCACTTGCCACAAGTTACACACACACACACACACACACACACACCAATGTATTTGCTCAATACTATACTCTATTCATTTCAAATCATTAAATCACATCGTATTGTCATAATGGCAAGGCTACTTACTTAAAGTAAGTAGCCTTGCCAGGCCATGATGTCAGGAGGCCCAGCTGAGCCATTGAGGCCCATATAGGTCAGGAGCCTATCTCCTGTTTCTGTAGCGTGAGGCAGCTTGATGTACAAGTACACCCCCTGGACATGACGCTAGTATATCGCAGGGACTTACCCCCAATCCATCCCTTGATGCTGGGTGCCAAGCAGGGAGGCATTGGGTCCCATTTTTTAGAGTCTTTGGTATGACCCGGCCGGGAATTGAACCCCGACCTCCCAGTCTCAGGGCGGACACTCTAACCACAAGGCCACTGAGCCTTGTGGTTAGTTATGTCATATTATTATGACATAATATTATTATGTCATAATATTTGTCATAATGAAGCTAAGAACTTAACATCGGTCTAACAGCAGAATATCTGTACAGTCAAGCTATTGAGGGCTAAATGTTTACATAAAGAGCTTTTCAAATCTTTGCATACATGTAAGGGGAAAGATTCAGTGGACAAAAAAAGTCTACAATACATGATTATGTAATAAACACATCTCTTCACAGATCTGTGTGTATGTTTAGGATCTAACTCTTCCTTGGTGTCAGAGATACACATTAGAATTGTTCAGCATTCTCTATAGTGTCCAAAGTCATCTCGAAAACAGCCTTTATTTTTTTTTCCTTTTCTTTTTTTTATTATCTGTTTTCTCTTTTGTGTTCAGGATTTTGTGTTCAGGATTTGAGAATATTTTAATGTGGATCCAAGTAATACATGAGTTGTCATTGTACTGCAATGTAAAGAGTGATGTACATCTGTCAGTTGAATGTTATACAATATGCTATCCAATTCTTTGATATGCCTGTAAGGCAAAAGATTGGCAATTGAAAAAATAACATTGTATAATTATTATGTAATAAACACTACTCTTACCAGTTCTGTGTGTATCTCTGTGTGTGATTAACAATAATGTGATGTACAGTTTGCACATCAGATATACACTTGGTAATGTTAGATAAGGCTGGAAAGGGGCTGAGTTTGTTATGCTTTGCTCACATTACAAAACACTTGGCTACTGATATTTCATATTGAGTAGGCCTACATGTTTTCGGTTAGAATGCAATAAGCCTACATTTGTAAGTGCCTTTAGGCCTACTGAGTTTAACATGACTGTATGGGTGATTAAATAGACATTTCCATGAACAGAAATAAGCTAAAAATCCTTGCAGTGGAAATAAGGGAAGGAGGAGGGAAATGAGAGTGCATAATTTGAGGAGTTGCTGTCAGGAAGACAGTGATCTGTCTGAAGAAGAGACTTCAGTAAACCACCCAACTCAGACATCTGAGACACGTTGGCATCTATGGCTATGAAGGACCCTGATTTAAACATCTCTGCTCTTGTATTGACCTAATGAATAAACCATACATCATTGGATAGTACCCGAGAGGAGGCAGCAACACTGCAGCCAACTGGCGTCCAGAGCGATCTAGAAGAAAGATTTGCGACATTGACGGGTAAAAAAAATCATCCTGGTCACGTGGTTCATGTTACTCGCGCGAGCCCATAGAATGCAATGCATTCCGTAACTTCCGGTTGTCCCCATTTGATGCCTTCAAATAGGGACAAAACAATAGTCTACGTTGAAGAACCGGAATCATGGAATGAACGGAGCGGAGTTGTCACAACTCTGTCTATACTCTGAGGGTCTGCTGGCGTCCATGCACACGCACACGCGCTCGCGCGCGCGCGCGCGCGCACACACACACACCACCCACACACACACACACACCACACACACAGAACCCAGTTACCCACAATGCAGCTGTGACAACAACATGGCGGCGTGTTGACGCTTTAACAAACAAACAGAAGTAAAGCGTGTGGTTTAAAAACAGTGTTTTGCTCGTTAAGCAGCAGGAGGACGTTTGTTAGCAGCTCAACCAGTGAAACACAGCAGGTAAGATGACAATTAATATAAAAAGCAACTAATATCGTCTGATACGGATGTGTTTTCTCCTCTATGGTTTGAGCTGCAGCTGGTGCTGTTGAGATTCTGACATGAGAGTTGAAGTGCATCTGTCGCTTTTAGTGAATTACTGAAGCCGTTTCTGGGGGGGGGGCATATAGTGCAGGAGTTTCAAGAACCACCAGTGGTCCTTGAGAGGGTTCCAGGTGGTCCCCAGGCTAAATGATGGAAAGTTGGTTAACCAGATGTAACCAGATGAATGTAAAAATGAAACCATTTGGACCCACAAGGGTAGCCGAACCCACCCTTGTGGGTTCGGCTACCATCATTAGAGGAACTGATCTCATCCTATGCTCACATTAATTCATTCTTGAGTTTTTCTTGCATGTTACAATAGCTGATCTGCAAGCTCAGCTCATGGCCCAACGGGACACCTCCGCAACATGTTGTGAGCTTGTAGATTGTCCAGACGTCCTGCTGAGAGTATAATAAACGTGAATCAAACAGACCATGTGTGAAAGACCCAAAGAGACAGTTGCATTAATTTAGTATTAGTATTAAGTATTAAAATAATAATCTCTAAGATACTTTTTTGTTCTCTGATTTTATCTGAAATTATTGTCACAACTCTTCACTGCCATTTGACAATATGCGAGCTCAACAATAATGTCCCTTCTGTGCCATACATCTTTGATAATGGATTCATATTGCTTGCGTTTGCCAAAGCATAAATAAATATGTAATATATAAGTGTTAGAGCACATCCAATGATAAAAATGAGTCTTCCATTGAGTCCTTCGTGATCAGAAACTATGAAATAGATACCAACTTTGCAATTCTGTCATCTGGTTCAGACGTTACACCCAAACCTGTATTTTATGGGTCCTTTTATAATGTGAATTTTCGTGGAAATGTCCCTCAGTTTACAAATTTCCCCCTCATTAAAACTAAAAGGGCCTAATATTGAGGCGGCCATATTGGACTTTTGTGCAAGAATTGACCAGGTTGTCCATATAGGTAGTGATCCTGCTGGGTCATAGATAATATTTCTGATGGACAACCTTGTATGTTATGGCAAATGCAGGTATCTTAAAAAAGGACTGGTTTGCCCTGTGGGTATAAAACATTTTATTTTATTTGGCTCACACAGCAAGACAATGGCTGAGAGATGGTGCTGCAAGAACTGGCCAAAAAATAGATTTGAATATTCGTTTTAAAACACCATGTGGATTCGAAAGAATATTTAATTGTTTGAATATTGAATGTATATAATATCAATATGAAATATTGCAGTCTAATATGATGTAAAACATCCTTTTTTTCCTCTATTTGCTCCAGTTCTGTATTGTCCACAGTTGGTGCTGAGAAATGCGCTTTCTTGAGTCTTGAGATCAAATTAATGATTGATAATCATCTTAATAGACTATTTTTGTTCTAGTTTTTTAGTTTCTGCCGGCCAACTTTATGTCGACTCTCGTGGGAACTCGCACAGTATTTTATTACTATTTATTTTAAAATCAAACCTTAAATTGACAATTCAAATATTCTTTACATTTTAATATTCGAATATTCTTTTGAATATGGAATATTCGTTTGCAGCTCTACTGAGAGAATCCGCCAGTTGCTGGTTTACACACAAACACACTTTTCAGCTTCATTCTCACCAACACGAAAACTCATGTGGGCACAAGCCTAACGTGCCCATTTGTTAGATCCAGCTCTGGGCCCACGTTTATTTCACATCTGGGTGGATGTACAAACATCGACTGCCAATAATGGATATTTATGATGCTGCTGCCGACAAACTGAGAATATAACAATCTGTTCAATAGTTAGTGTTCCAGAAATGTCTCTAACATGGGAGTGAATGGCAGGCCAGTTTCATTCTTTAATTTTAATGTTATTAATATTCTCCTCTAGGTCTCCTGTTGTTAAAGTCCTTATCCACCTGCTTCATTTCAGAGCCGAGTGTGGAGTCCAGACTGCAGGTGAAGACGAACTCTGTAGACTGAGCCAGGAACGTTTCTGTTAAACAGGAAGATGAAGTGAAGAACTTTCTGTTTAACAGGAAGCTGAAGACCCACAACTCGGTACATATTTTCGTTATCGCAACAATTGTCAATCCAATTGTCTTAAACCTGTTATCTGTAGCCGGGTTGTGGGGGCAAACGCTCCACCAGAGTGTGCCAGCCACCCGTTGGAGAAACTAATTTCTGATGCTTTTACTTGTGAACTTATTCTTTCAGTCATGACAATTATAATATCCAGAAGGACCACATTGGAAAAAAAAAGTCCTCAGGAGCTTTTGAGTTTTACATTACTAATAAAATGCTCAATCAACCAAGCCTTCATGTCAACAATTGGCCAACTCATCTAGAAAAGGTTGTCTTTCACACAGCATATGAAACCGAGACACCTCCAGTCGTAGCCTAAAATGCCTGCTTATATTCTAGCAGTAGTTGAATATTATCATGGCATCTCTGTAGGAGGTGAGAGGTCTAGAAATTGGTCTGAGTCTGATCTGTGTAACTTGATCTGTTATCAATATTATCTCTTTAAACTGGACTCATCATGTGTTCAGAAAAGGTTGCATGGTTTCCGGAAGTTTTTTTTTTTTTCTTCTTTTTTTTAATCATTTAAATTTACCCAACATCATAAGTGCAGTTGAATGTAAGGTATTTTGTTCTAAAACATTTTTACTAGGCCTGCAAAAAAATCGTTTCAAGTCAAAATCGCGATTTTACTTCCGCCCGATTCAGAATCGATTCACATTTTCCCTAAATCGTTTTTTTTTTTTTAACTTATTTTTCCCCTTCCGGGCCGCCGTAGTTTGTCTCTGCCGAGTATAGATAGAGTTACGACAACTCCGTCCACTTCATGGGGCCAGTTCAGCGGCGGCAGTTTGCCCTAATCTTGCTGCATTAACAGCGCTCGAGCACTCCGTTTCTGACCCCTTAATGTCGCAACTCTTCGACTAGATGTCTCAATAGAGTAATGATGGCTCTGACTTCTGCGATGGGCGTACTGTGTTGTTGTTGTTTTCTGCAGTATGCGCGAAATAGTTTTATTAACACTGTCAGCCTGCCTGAGCGAAGCCTGTCCAGAGGGGTTCGCAAAGAATCTTTGTAGAAGAGCCACCATTGGACTGACCCCATGAAGTGAAGGGATTTTGTTAAGTCTGTCTACACATAGCCTCGATCTCCAGGCTCTCATCCGCGCTGGTCTACACATCGAGTAGAAGAGGTGCGACATTGAGGTGTCCGAATTTGAATGGCCTGAATAGGGACAAACTGGAGTTTACGACGGGCGTCGTATGGAGTCGAGTCGTAATAGTGATATTGGCTGCAGCGTGGTGGTGTGTGTGTGTGTGTGATGTGTGTGTGTGTGTGTGTGTGTGTGTGTGTGTGTGTGTGTGTGTGTGGTGTGTGGTGTGTGTGTGTGTGTGTGCGTGCGTGCGTGCGTGTGTGTACTGCTCAAATGATCAACTAACGTGGGCTTTGTACAAAGAAATGCTGCGTGAACATTTTGATCAGAGTAGCCTAGTAGTTCAGCCTAGTAGCCTAGTAGTTCACTATGTTTACCTGACGCTAAAAGCATGCTAATAATGACTGCTAAATGTAAACAAATGTATGCTACAGAACAGTTAGACAATCAGCTGATGGTCAATCAAGTGGCTGATGGGCCATCAGATATTCAAATGATAATCAGGTGGCTTTTGTTTAACTGCAAGCTATAGTGTGCAATATGCATAGAGTACAGTTAGACCAATGGGAAAACAATTGGGAAACAAGACGCTGATAACAACCAAATCATGACTTGTAAATCTGTTATACCAAACTGTAAATAAAAGTACCAAATGATGAGAAGAATGTTTCTGTAATATGCTTTCAGAAAGCACATTACAACAGGGGGTAGATCATGCTCAAATCCCATTGAACCATTTTGTAAAAAAGAAAAGAAGAAAGCTTTCGAATTGTGAAGGGCATCTTTTTGAATCGAGAATCGAAAAAAATGTTTTTAAAAACCGATTCTGAATCGAATCGTGGGACACCCAAAGATTCACAGGCCTAATTTTTACTTTCCAAAGTGTAGGCAAAATGTACAGTAAGCACTGCGTAGACTCTTACTCTAATTTCCTGTGTGAAATAAATGTCTGACAATGTACTCGTTTTGGTTTTAAACCTGATTTATGTTTAAGCATTGTCTAAACACAAATTATTTTCTGTGGATCTTGTCCATGAGTTTGCACATTTACATTGATATGTGCAATTGTTAATGATAATAACATAGCTGCATGCTAGCAGGAGGGCAATGATCAATAGGGACAATTTGCATAATAATAAGCCATATAAATATGGAACACTGAACTTGAGAAAAACGGAGAGTGCAGTCTGCGTATAGGATGGACTGGCACTGGCCACAAACACTTGTTCAATTGGACAGCACAAGCATACAGTGTTTTTGATGACAGTTGTGTGTCCTGATTTTGGGCACACAAATAATCTTTACTATAGTGTGTTTAGTGTGTTTGCTGTTCAGGTGTTCACGTACAAAAAACGTATCTTCAACTGGGATTTCAAAAAATTGCACTGTACTGCTTGTGCAAGTAACGAAAGGCATACAACTCTTCATGGGGGATTGGGGTGGTCTTGTTAAGATGGCTACACAATAACAAAAGAACGTTGAGACCCAAGAGAGGTTTCTTTCATGTTCCAAATCCTGGGACATTCCCTTAGACTTGAACCCCAGGTCAATCTTAGTGGTAAATGCATGTAAGATGAAAGAAAGGATATTTTAAAAATGTATAGTGTAGTGACTGTTTTTTTTTTTTTTTTTTTTTTTTGCTCTTAGACATCATGCCCCTGGCTGTGGTGTGTAAAGAGGAGGATTCTACTGAACAGGAGAGGAGCTCCAGTCTGCTCCAGGAGGAACCAGAGCCTCCACGCATTAAAGAAGAACAGCAGGAACCAGAGCCTCTGCACATTAACGAGGAACAGCAGGAACCAGAGCCTCCGCACATTAAAGAGGAACAGCAGGAAGTAGAAGCCTCTACACATTAAAGAGGAAGAGGAGGAACCAGAGCCTCCACACATTAAAGAGGAACTGAAGGAACAACCTCAAAGAGCAGAGGAACACGCTGGGTCAACATCGACATTACTTGCAGTACAAAGTGAAGTCGATGTTTACCTCTCTCACATTCAAAACTCTGAGGATGAAACCTGATACTGACAGAGTGACACGTACTGAAGGCAGTGATGATTGGGGTGAGACAAAGTGGAGTGGTTCCACGGGAGAGAAACCTTTCCATTGTAAAAAACGTGGCAAAGGCTTCACTAAGCGCGGTAATCTGGAGAAACACCAGCGGATCCATAATGGAGCCAAACCTTTCCACTGTCAATATTGTGACAAGAGTTACACTCTTCAATGTAGTCTGCGCAAACACCAGAGCATCCACACCAAAGGAAGACCTTACCGATGTGATCATTGTGGCAAGAGCTTCAATCGGTCAAGTAGCCTGAAGAGACATCTCTATGTCCACACTGGAGACAAACCTCACCGATGTGATAGTTGTGAAAAGAGCTTCTCTAATAAAAACTCTCTGAGGACACACCAGCGGGTCCATACTGGAGATAAACCTTTCCACTGTCCACATTGTGACAAAAGCTTCACTCAGTCAAGTAACCTGAAGACACACCTCTATGTCCACACTGGAGACAAACCTCACCGATGTGATCATTGTGAAAAGAGCTTCAGTCAGTTACGTTATCTGAGGGGACACCTGCGGGTCCATACTGGAGACAAACCTTTCCACTGTCCACATTGTGACAAAAGCTTCACTCAGTCAAGTAACCTGAAGAAACATGTTAGTCTCCACACCGGAGAAAAACCTCACCAATGTGATCGTTGTAAAATGAGCTTCCGGATATTATCTTCTCTGAGGAATCACCTTCTTGTCCACACGGGAGGAAAACCTTACCGTTGTGATCGTTGTGAAAAGAGCTTCCGTCAGTTACATTCTCTGACGACACATCAGCGGGTCCACACTGGAGACAGACCTTTCCAGTGTTTACATTGTGACAAAAGCTTCACTCGGTCAAGTAGCCTGAAGAAACACCTTTGCATCCACTCTGGAGACAAACCTTACCGATGTGATCGTTGTGAAAAGAGCTTCAGTGATTCAACCACTCTGAGGACACACCAGCGGGTCCACACTGGAGACAAACCTTTCCACTGTCTACATTGTGACAAAAGCTTCGCTCAGTCAGGTCAACTGAAGTCACACCTTCGCATCCACACTGGAGAAAAACCTTACCGATGTGATCATTGTGACAAGAGCTTCAGTCATTTAGGTTCTCTGAGGGAACACAGGCGGGTCCTTATTGGAGACAAACCTTTCCAGTGTCTACATTGTGACAAAAGCTTCACTCAGTCAAATCAACTTAAGAGGCACCAGCGGGTCCACACTGGAGAAAAACCTTACCGATGTGATTATTGTGAAAAGAGCTTCACTCAGTCAACTAACCTTAAGGTACACCTTCGTGTTCACACCGGAGAAAATGGAGACAAACCTTTCCAGTGTCTACATTGTAACAAAAGTTTCCCTCTGTCAAATCAACTTAAGAGGCACCAGAGGGTCCACACTGGAGAAAAACCTTACCGATGTGATTATTGTGAAAAGAGCTTCACTCAGTCAACTAACCTTAAGGTACACCTTCGTGTCCACACCGGAGAAAAACCTCACCGATGTGATCGATGTGAAAAGAGCTTCGGCCAATTAAATTCCCTGAAGGCACACAAGTGTGTGGACACACACATTGTAGGAGTTACAATGTGAACATTGTGTGTGATAGCAGTTTTAGAAGAATAGCTGAATACAGGTTTTTGGCCTTTATATCTGATAAAATGTTGTAATAACTTCATAACTTGAAATACATTGATTTTACGCCCCATAAATGTATTGAACGTTAATATAAAGTTGAGCATTACGAACGATTTGTACCAAGTACATGTCTGTGTCTCCTACGGTTCTCGAGATACAGCATATAGGTTCACAGATTGAGGAGAGCGAGACATTTGTAACATTGATTCTTACATCAATCGAATGGTAATACAGGCATGAAAATTGGTACACACACTCTTTAAACCCCACTATATCTAAGTACTGTGTGCCCTGCAAAATTCCAAGATGGCAGACCCTAAAATCCAAGATGTCCGTCCAAAAATGTGTTTTTTCATTCTTAACCCGAATACAAAGGTTTTAAAGCCCATAAATGTCTTGAATTTATGGGGTTGTTGGGGTGTTATGGGGGTTGTTATGGGGTGTTCACGCTGGAGGAAACATTGTAATTCAGGCGGTTCTCTTATCTTAAGAGACAAGAAACATGTTTGTTGAAGCATATATGAAACATGCATTTTGTCCTGTGCCTTCAGTAGTATTTTGTATGAAACCTATGTGATCTAGTGAGATAAGTAGATAATATAATCATAGTATTGTATTACCGGTATATAATGGTATAATACAATTTTTGTAGTTTAATTGGATGAGACACCTTTTCCGTTATGAATAAATGCCATTACATATACACTATTTTATGTTTGTACAGTATGTATCCATTTAATTTGCAAGAAAATGTTTTTCTTGGAAAAAACAGACTTTTTAAGCATGACTAACCTTTTTATATGTGAAGTAGGCAAATTATGGGGTCATAATTTGCGCTTCATTGTCAGTACCAGCCAGTAACACGTAGGAGTCTGTTCCTGTTAGAATGTTCTGTGGAGATGGATGTCGAGGTGAGGAGTGCAACGCCTACTAAGCAACGCCTACTTATCTTAGCAATATTTACATAGAACTTACCTGCGTAAAGGTGAGTGTGGTGGGGCCTTAACCCAAACAGGGGCTATTGTGCAAAAATTGTAGTATTAGGATCCAATGTATTCCCTCCGATCTGCTCAATGCCGCTCACAACTTGGTCAGGAACGACCCGAGTCAACATCATGATGACCTTCCATAAAGTTTCTTCAATAGATACAACCCCAATTCCAAAAAGGTTGGGATATTGTGAAATACTGTATGTAAATAAAAATACAATACAATGATTTACAAATCATCTTCAACCTATATTTAGTTGAATACACTACAAAGACAGGATACTTAATCTTCAAAATGAATAACTTTTTTTTTTGTTTTGATTTTTTTTTTTTTTTTTTTTTACAATATACAATCCTTTTTAATTTGATCCCTGCAACGTGTACCAAAAAAGTGGGGACGGGTATCTTTACCACTGTGTTACATAACCTTTCCTTCTAAAAACACACCAACGTTTGAGAACCGAGGTCACTCGTTTTTGAATGTTTGTAGATGGAATCCTTTACCATTCTTGCTTACTTGACTTCTTGCTTGCTTGACGTAGGTTGTTCAACATTTTGGGGTCCGAATGTCATAATTTGCGCTTCATAATGCTCCATACACTTTCAATTGGTGATGGCCTTGACTGCAGAAAGGTCAGTCTGGTAGATGTACTCTTTTACTATGAAGTCTTGCTGTTGTAGCTAGTGCAGAATGTGTGGCTTGGCATTGTCTTGGTGAAATACTCAGGGATGTCCTGCTGTTTGGATGGCAGCAAGGCTTCCGAACTTATCTTTCCTCTTTTTCCCAGAGGACATGACATGCATAATTTCCCCCCAAAAAAGCTCAAATGTGGACTCATCAGACCACAGCACACTTTTCCACTTTGTGTCCGACCATTTCACATGATATTGGACCCAGAGAAGGCATTTCTGGTTGTTTTTTTTTTTTTTCTGGTTGTTGTTGATATATGGCTTTTGCTTTGCATAATAATGCTCCTGTTACACCGATTCACCACTTAACCTGTTTACAATTAACCTGTGGAATGTTCAGGTTATTTGTGCCCTTGTGTCTTGTTGCAGGGATCAAATTCAAAACGAGTAAATGATTGCATAAAGACAAAGTTTATCAGTTTGAACATTAACTATCTTGTCTTTGTAGTGCATTCAACTGAATATAGGTTGAACTGGATTTGTAAATCATTGTATTCTATTTTTCTTTACATTTTACACAACATCACAACTATTTCAGAATTGGGGTTGTATTGGTTATTGTTTTGTTTGTTGTTTTTATTTTCTTGATGTCAACATTATATTGAATCATGACACCACATAAAAACAATTCCAACAGATGTTGATTGTCCCTCAATAACATTTCTTTCTTTTGGAAAATATTAGAAATAAGCCACATATTTCCCAGACTCCCTCCCCAGAATTTATTTTGAATGAATGTAGAATTGTGCAGTATTTGCATGCATTTGAGAGAGCATTAATATTATTTTAGAAACACTTATGGCAGTGTGCCAGTGATTACTGTTCTAAATGGTAAATGGTTCATTTTTATCCAAGGTGTTTTACATAGATTGTAGATTGGTGTGCGAATGGTTACTGACCAGAACACATTATTATTTTGTGCAAGAGACCCCCATTTACTGTATTTGTGTGTAAGTGTGTAAAAATATCCCAATGAAAAGGAGACAAAACAGGGGAGGAGGGGAAGGAAGGGGGTTTTGCTCAAATACAATCTTCACTTATGGTTAAGGGGTCGAGTCTGTCGACGTAATTCAAAAAGGGTTGACAGGTTTCGTCAAATTTCTATGGGAAACCTAGGGAGAACCTAATCTCTTCATGTTTGATGCAATGAACAATTTCATGAATCCATCCATTGTGAGTGCAGGGTTGCAAAACCAGCCACACACACACACACCAGGAAAATGTGTGTCCCTTGCACAAAATAATTGTGTGTGCTGGTCAGTAAATATGCATGTTTTCTTCCACCAGTTGTGTGTTAATGGGATCAACAATCTCAGCCTCACCCCTTAAAGACGCCTTCCACTCATTTGAGGGCCCAGGTTTAACCTACATATAACATTTAACAACTGAATAGAAACAAGATTTTCAGTGACATGCATAACTTATATAACATGCCATATAGTTCTTATAAATGAGAAAATACATGTTTCCCCCTTTACAAAAACATTATGGATCTTGTTTCTACCTTCAATGTCATATAGTTGTTATGAATGACAAGAATTATGTTTCCCTTTACAAAAATACTATGGATCTTACATCTGCTTTGAACGTCATATATAGTTCTTATAAATGGTAAAATTACATGTTTCCCTTAACAAAATACTATAAGTTTCATGTAAAACATACATGAAACTTATACATCCCCATATCATGATGCTTGCACCACCATGGGATGTTTAACTTACTATGGTGTTGGGCCTATTTATCGCATACCAGGGATCATTGATCAGTTTGGACATATCAAAATACTCGAAGAGGTCATGTTGTCTTATGCTGAAGAGGAAATGCCCTTGAAATGGGTGTTTTCAACAAGATAATGACCCCAAACACACCAGTAAGCGAGCAGCTTCTTGGTTCCAGACCAACAAAATTAAAGTCATGGAGTGGCCAGCCCAATCCTGGACCTTAATCCGATAGAAAACTTGTGGGGTGACATTAAAAATGCTGTTTCTGAGGCAAAACCAAGAAATGCAGAGGAATTATGGAACGTTGTCAAATCATCCTGGGCTGGAATACCTGTTCACATAGATGCCAGAAGTTGGTCGACTCCATGCAATACAGATGTGAAGCGGTTCTCAAAAACAGTGGCTATACAACTAAATATTAGTTTAGTGATTCACAGAAATGCTGAATCCTGGATATTTTTCAGTTAATACAGTACATATGAGTTTGTAAACTAAAATGCAGACACTGCTATTTTTTGAACAGCCAAATGTTCATTTTTCTTCATTTTCTGTAAAGTAATTAAATAATTTCTGCTTTTTTCTTCATGTTTTGATTTAGAATATAATGTGCAGTGTTCCCAATGCATGGAAATAAAAAACACTAAGGATTTTGGGCTTTACTCAAATTTATAAACAGACTGCTATTATTTTGAACACAACTGTATATAAAGGCTGTCAGCATTAACTTAATTGTGATGTTAAAGGTATGGGAAGTGATTTCACTTTTGTCAGATATCACCCCAAAAAAATTTTTTTTCTGTTAAAATGCTCTATTATAAGGTGTGTGTAGGAGCCATTAGAGTTCCACTAGAGAACAGCTCATTTTTGTTACAAATTTTGACCACATGGTGGCGGGATAGAGACAGGTGAAGCACTGGGTGTGAACATCTCAACCAACATCTACATAGGTAACACACACAGGTGCACTCAGTCAGTAGACACAGGGACTGGGAGAGTGGGAGCCACACCGTTCTTACCAGTACAGCAGTACAGCAGTAGCCACAGCAGGCCACCAAGCAGACAGACAATGAAATAACTGGTATGTGTTGGATAACCTGTTCATCATTTTCAATAAATAACCCTAAAACTGGATCAAAGACTGGACATCCATCTGTTGCTGTATTCTCTGTATGCACTGCGTAGGATCACTCCCATCCCACTTACCTGTGAAGTAACTGCTAAGACCTGGTTGGGAAATGGAAATCGGCAGTTACATTCTGTAAGAACGGAGCTCCACTTCGAGTGAACCACTACGAGTGAGGAAGAGAGCTTCGAAGGACAACAAAGGAGCCACAAATGGACAGACATGTTTGTTTGTTTCACTGCCACCACTGATTGACAGGTGATTGGACACGCCTGACGCTCTACTGGGTGAGTTCTGGTGGTTGGCTGTGAATCTATGAGGAACAATGTCTAGTGGCAATGGAGACACTGAGCCACAGGATGGCAAAACTGAATCTGAAAAGGAAAAGAGAGTTGTTGTACATACAGCTAAAGGCCTGGAAATGGCAATAGAAAAATATCAAAAGTCAAGAGGAGCAGCACTCAAAAAGGCTGCAAAAATAAAGGAAACAATGAAGGAGCTAATGAAGTCCGATGACAATGAAAAGGACGTAAGAGGTCATTTAGATGAACTGCTTCATTTGTGTGGAGAATCAAGGGCCGATCATGCATCACTGGTGCTTTTGAAATTACCAGAGGAGGAAATTGAGAGGCAGAATCGGTGGTTTCTGCCAAAAATTGATCATTTTGAGGGTTTCATGCATGATGTTCATCAATGGCTTTCAGAGTTGAAACACCAAAGCACACATGATGCCTCTGTCATTATTGAAAATGAGCCATACATACCTGCCACTAATGAAATTGAATGTCAAACGCACACTACTGTTGAAAATGGTACTGTTGATGTTGAAAAGGTCACAGTTGTACATGAATCATCCCCAATACACAGTCCAGCTGAAAGTGAACATGTGAGTCATGTCGAGTCTGATGAGGTTGGACCCGATGACAGTGTATCGAATATCACAAAATCAAAGTCCATACACAAATCCACCACATCCAAAGCGTCTTCATCAGCATCATCTGCTCGCATTATTGCACAGGCGGAAAAGGCTGCTCTGCTGGAAGAGAAGGCCGCCCTGGAGAAAAAACATCACATTGAACAACAGCAAGAGCAACTTAGAATGCAAAAGGAGAAACTGGAAATTGAGGCCAAACTTGCAGCAGCAAATGCAAGGACCCAGGTTCTGGAAACTATGGGGTCAAGGAAAAGTTCAAAAATATCATTGCGGATGAACTCGGATATAAAAGGAGCAGCTGCTGCTGTCACTCATTGGAAAACAACTTCATTAAATCAAAACGCACATTTGCTTGGTCAAACCCAGCAAAATGGAGAACTGTCATTGGAAGCAAAGCCTCCCACGCAAACACAGGTTGTAAGGCAAAAGGAAAGGGGTTATGAAAAATCTGCAAGGGCTCATTATACAACACCACTAACCCTAACACAATTCTCTCTCCCCAGGCAAACCTCATCAATGCAATTCCCTCTCAGTCGAAATGTGCAAACTGAAACTATGCAAACTGAAACTATGCAAACTGAAACTGTGCAAACTGAAAATGTGCAAACTGAAAATGTGCTGGGTCAAATGAAAAAGGGTGTTCAACTTCATACTACTCCTACTAAACCCACTGTTACAAATGTTGGTCAAGGTGATATTTTCAATGTTTTACAAAATCAGAATGACCTCACAGCTCTACTGGTCAAACAAAATCTGTATTCCACCTTACCACAAAAGGACATTCCGGTGTATGAGGGAGATCCACTGCAATATGAAGGTTTTATAAGGGCATTTGAGAGTGCAATTGAGAGAAAGACGGATGATTATGGTGACTGTCTACACTTCTTGGAGCAATATACAAGAGGGCATCCAAAAAACCTTGTCCGCAGCTGCCAGCATCTGCCTCCGTCTCAGGGCTACCCCAGAGCAAAACGTTTGCTCAAGGAACATTTTGGAAATGAGCATAAGATTGCCACGGCATATATGGAAAAGGCTTTTGCCTGGACAACAATTAAATCGGAGGATCCAAAAGGATTGGAAGCATTCTCTCTCTTCCTCAGAGGTTGTTGTAATGCAATGGAGAATCTGTCCTATATGGAGGAGATGAATGTGGCTTCTAATATGAGAACTATTCTTTTAAAATTGCCATACAAGCTGAGGGACATGTGGAGGAGCAAAGCATGTGAGCTGAAAGAAAGAGGCTACCGGCCTATGTTTTCTCACCTTGTTGACTTCGTTGAAAGACAAGTAATGATAATGTCTGACCCACTGTTTGGGAACATCCAAGATCCTAAGCAGACTTCATCTGTCAAATCCTCAGCCACTGCAAAAACAAAGGAAAAGTCGGGTTCAAAAGGCACCTTCGCAACAACAGTAACCCCCATAATAAATGTGGAATCAAATGGAGAGGGAACAAATGCACTCATCTGTCACATCCCATGTCTGTTCTGCAAAAAAAATGACCATATTTTGGAGCGGTGTCCACAGCTTATGGAAAGGAGCCACAGAGAGAAAATAGATTTCCTAAAGGGAAAGGGAGTCTGTTTTGGCTGCTTAAAAATAGGGCATCTATCGAAATTTTGCAAAGCTCGTTTGACCTGTGACACCTGTAAACAAAAACATCCTAACATGCTCCATATTGGTGAGAGAGAACAACATATGAAAACTGAACAGGCACAGAAACCTACCGAAAGCAAGGCTGTAATCTCACCGCACACATGTGGTCATATTGGGGCCGGTGATGAGACCTCCATCTTCTCCATCGTACCAGTCCAAGTAAAGAGCCATAAGGGTGACACAGTTTTGCAAACATATGCATTTTTAGATCATGGCAGCACCTCTACATTCTGTACTGAAAACTTAATGAAAAGGCTAAAAATCACAGGACAGAAAACAAACATACTCCTCCGAACAATGAACCAGGTAAAACCTGAGGCCAGTTATCACATCACTGGCTTGGAAATTGCAAGGATGGACTCAGATGACTTTCTTCAGCTGCCTGATGTGTTTACTCACACAACCATGCCTGTCTCAAAACACAACATTCCCAAACAAAAGGACTTGTCCCACTGGCCATATTTAAACCATATCAACCTACCTGAAGTAGACTCTGGAATTGATCTCCTCATTGGCACAAACGCCTCAAAACTATTGGAACCCTGGGAGGTGGTTAATAGCCAAGGAGATGGGCCATACGCTGTAAAGACCCTATTGGGGTGGGTCGTCTATGGACCCTTGAGAGGGGACGACAGTGATACGTGCAGGGATGAAAATGGCTGCCCTGCTGTTGCTGTCAATAGAATTTCTATTCTAAACCTGGAGGAGCTACTAATCAAACAATACAATCAAGATTTCAGTGAGAGGGCCAGTGATGAGACAGAGGAAATATCAAGGGAAGAGGCCAGATTCCTCGATATTGTAAATCACTCGGCTAAGATTAAAGATGGACATTACTGTCTAAACTTACCGTTTAAAAAAGAAGATCCTGTCATGCCGAATAACCGTTGTATTGCAGAGCAACGCGTCCACAGCCTGAAACGCAAATTTAAGAAGGATAAAAAGTTCCACAATGAATACACATCTTTCCTCACAGACATGATTGACAGTGGCTATGCTGAATTGGTGCCAGTGGACCAACTGAATCGATGTGATGGAAAGCTCTGGTATATCCCACATCATGGTGTACGTCACTCAAAAAAGGGCACCTTGAGAGTGGTCTTTGACTGTGGGGCAACCTTTAAAGGGACATCACTTAACTGTCAACTGCTTCAGGGTCCTGATCTGACCAACTCACTTATTGGAGTCATCACTAGATTTAGACAGGAACCGGTTGCATTGATGGCAGATATTAAAGCAATGTTCCACCAGGTTAAAGTGTCTGCAGAGCACGTTGATTACCTGCGGTTCCTGTGGTGGCCTAATGGTGATGTGCAGAAAGATCTGGCTGAATACAGGATGAAAGTGCATCTTTTTGGAGCGGTGTCATCGCCGAGTTGTGCCAATTTCTCTTTGAGAAAAACTGCTGCAGACAACCAGGCCCACTTTCCATCTGAGGTGACGAATACAGTAAATAATAACTTTTATGTAGACGACGTTTTGAAATCGATGCCCACCGAGCGAAAAGCAGTACAATTAGTAAAAGACCTGACTGCTCTCTGCCAAAGGGGTGGTTTCGTTCTGTCCAAATGGGTCAGCAACAGCCGTGCAGTACTGACTTCTATTCCACCAGAGCACAGAGCCAAAGAAATAAAGGAGCTGGACTTGGACAAAGACAATCTACCAGTAGAAAGAGCTCTAGGACTGCACTGGTGCGTCGAGACGGATGTGTTTAAGTTCACAATTACTGTACCTGAAAGACCACACACCAGACGTGGCATCTTGTCGGTGGTTGGTTCAATATACGACCCTCTAGGATTTCTAGCCCCATTCGCTTTGCCGGCCAAGCTGATGATGCAGGAGCTCTGCAAGAGGAAGCTGGGATGGGATGAGGCCATACCTGATGTTTTCTCACAGCAGTGGACAGGATGGCTGGAGGATCTGAAGCAGATGAGGCAGTTTAAAGTGGACAGGTGCATTAAACCTAAGAACTTTGGTCAAATAACACACGCACAATTACATCATTTTTCAGACGCCAGTGAGAGTGGCTATGGATCTGTGTCCTACCTGAGACTGGAGAACAGTGACGGGGAAGTGCATGTAGCATTCATAGTAGGAAAATCCAGAGTGGCACCGTTAAAACAAATGACAATACCAAGAATGGAGCTGGCAGCAGCAGTCCTGGCTGTTCGAGTCGACAGAATGGCGCGTAAGGAGTTGCAGCTGCCACTGGACAAGTCCATTTTCTGGACTGATAGCACAACAGTGCTGAAATACATAAATAACGAAACAAAACGTTTTCAGACATTCGTGGCAAATAGGATTTCTCTTGTAAGAGATGCCACTGACGTGTCACAATGGAAATATGTGAGCACAAAGGAAAACCCCGCGGATGCAGCATCAAGAGGGCTGACAGCCGACCGCTTTTTAAGCTGCAGAAAATGGATTGGAGGACCAGATTTCCTCCGTAGAACAAAGGACAAATGGCCTAACTTGCATTATGAATCCTCAATCTCTGCCAGTGACCCAGAAATCAAACCTGACATAACAGTGAATACCATTCTCAAAGATCAGCAAAGCCCGACCAACTATCTAATCCACTACTTTTCATCATGGATGAGACTAAAGACTGCAGTAGCATGGATTCTGAAATTAAAGAACACACTCTCACAACTCACCAAAAGAAGAAAGGAAATTCAAGCTGCTGTGGGCAGTACTGAAAATGATCCTATAAAATTAAAGGAGAAGGTTGAGGAGGAGATGCAGGTGTTTAAAGCATCTCTTCGTGGGCAGTGCTTGTCCCCTGAAGATCTAATAAAAGCGGAAAATGCAATAATCTCGTTCAGTCAAATGCAAAGATTTCCAGAAGAAATATCTGTCTTGCAAACTGATAACAATGTCAAAAGAAACAGCCATTTGTACAGATTGGATCCAGTGCTGGATAATGGACTTCTGAGAGTAGGTGGCCGCCTGAATAGGCTAGCAATGCCAGAAGAGATCAAACATCCGATCATCCTCTCAAAGGACCTTCACATATCCACACTGCTTTTACGTCATACTCACAAAATACTTGGACATGGAGGAAGGAATTACATGCTGTCTCACCTCCGCAAAAAATATTGGATCACCAAAGCAAACTCAGCTGCAAGGAAAATAATAACTGACTGTACTGTGTGCAAACGACAACGAGGCAGAGTTGGTGAACAAATGATGTCAGATTTACCTTTGGAGAGAATTCAACCAGACAAGCCTCCATTTACGGATGTTGGAGTAGATTACTTTGGGCCTATAGAAATCAAGAGAGGACGGAGTCTGATTAAGAGGTATGGTGTAATCTTCACCTGCATGGCCAGCAGGGCAGTACATCTTGAAGTTGCACACACTCTTGACACAGACTCCTGCATCCAGGCACTACGACGATTCATCTGTCGAAGAGGTCAAATTTCATCTTTAAGATCAGATAATGGTACAAACTTCATAGGAGCGGAAAGAGAATTGAGGGAAGCACTGCAAGGCCTGAATCAGGATAAAATTCAAAATGCAATGCTTCAGCATGGGATAAAGTGGAGCTTTAACCCCCCAACAGGATCCCATCACGGTGGTGTTTGGGAAAGACTGATCCGCATGGTGCGAAGTGTACTCCGTTCTGTTCTGAAACAACAAGTACTTGATGATGAGGGACTGCAAACTCTAATGTGTGAAGTTGAAGCAATTTTAAATGATCGACCTCTCACCAAGTCCTCTGATGATCCGATGGACCTGGAAGCGCTGACCCCAAACCACCTTCTTTTATTGAAAACACAGCCCATATTACCACCTGGACTCTTTGTTAAAGAGGATCTGTACATGAAACGGAGATGGAAGCAAGCACAATATATGGCGGATCTCTTCTGGAAAAGATGGACGAAAGAATACTTGCCTTTGATACAAGAGCGCCAGAAATGGTCAACGAAAAAGAGAAGTTTCTCCCCCGGTGACATTGTCTTGGTGGTGGATCCAACTGCACCACGAGGCTCCTGGTTACTGGGGAGAATACTGGACATTATTACTGATGCGAAAGGTCTCGTACGCACAGTACGATTGAAGACCAAAAGCAACATTTTGGAGAGACCTATAACAAAGATCTGTCTGCTCCAGGAGACAGAAACATAAGAGACTAAAGAGACTGAAACTGATGTTGAAAAAAGAAAAAAAAGATTGAATCTACTTTTGTTTTGTTTTGAAAATGAAAACTTTCGTTTTGTTTTGAAATTGTGAAAAGAACAGAGGGGCAAAGACATGTAAATGTTAATTTAAATGGCTCCTTATGTTATGTTCATTAATAACTGTAATTGTGGCACTTCAGACAATTAGGGGCCGGTGTAGGAGCCATTAGAGTTCCACTAGAGAACAGCTCATTTTTGTTACAAATTTTGACCACATGGTGGCGGGATAGAGACAGGTGAAGCACTGGGTGTGAACATCTCAACCAACATCTACATAGGTAACACACACAGGTGCACTCAGTCAGTAGACACAGGGACTGGGAGAGTGGGAGCCACACCGTTCTTACCAGTACAGCAGTACAGCAGTACAGCAGTAGCCACAGCAGGCCACCAAGCCACCCGCTTCGACCTCTATCCATCGATTGAATAGACACTTATCAACAGAAATGTTACGATCCAATCGTGCCGGTATAGCAGATATTCAGATACCCGCCGGGCAAGTAGATATTTTGTATTCATTGCATCGGTGGATCACGGATACTACTAGTAGGGCGGGGCGAAGGAAGTTTTACTGAAGTTATGGTTAGGGTTAGGTTAGGTTTAGGCATAAGTTTACTGAGGTTAAGTTTAGGGTTGGGGTTAGGTGTAGGCATAGCCTAGTTTTACTGGGGTTATGTTTAGGGTTTAGGATTAGGCTAGGGTTAAGTTAGACGGTGCTTTATGCGGTTACTAACCCTAAACAAAACTTCAGTAAAACTATGCTTCGCCCCGCCCTACTAGTAGTATCCGTGATCCACCGATGCAATGAATACAAAATATCTACTTGCCCGGCGGGTATCTGAATATCTGCTATACCGGCACGATTGGATCGTAACATTTCTGTTGATAAGTGTCTATTCAATCGATGGATAGAGGTCGAAGCGGCTGACCAAGCAGACAGACAATGAAATAACTGGTATGTGTTGGATAACCTGTTCATCATTTTCAATAAATAACCCTAAAACTGGATCAAAGACTGGACATCCATCTGTTGCTGTATTCTCTGTATGCACTGCGTAGGATCACTCCCATCCCACTTACCTGTGAAGTAACTGCTAAGACCTGGTTGGGAAATGGAAATCGGCAGTTACAGTGTGGAAACCACATATGGAGTTTCCCCCTCCCCCACGTTAGCAGAGGAGCTAATAAAAGTTCCCCAGGTCACCACAATTCTCCTCCAATCAGGAGAGAGCAGCAGGTTCACATAGTGTAGCTACTTTTGGGGGCCCCTAGTGCACCAGGCTGGTACTACACCATGAATTTCAAATCACTTCCCCTACCTTTAACTCATTAGCTTGCAGTAAAAAAATGTTATTTTAAAATATTCTACACAATTGGAAAATGAAAACATTTCACAAAAGTCACGTTTGCTCCTAATGGTACCAACGTCAATACAACTTGGAATTGAGGATAAATTATTTAATTTATGTCTGGAAGTCTAAATAAATATCAAATGGTGGTCTGTGGCTCAAATGCAGACTAAACAATGACCCTTGATATGAAAAATCTTGAAAACCACACATTTAAGGTATATACAGTACATACTGTATGCAAACAAGCACCAATATGGTGCATTGGTGCTTTACATTGGTTGCACCATAAAAGGTTCAGGGTGACGGACTGGGACAGTTATATTGCCTAATTGTACAGCATTTTGGCCAACGTTGTTTTAAATGTGCTCTTTAAATAATGTTGGATCAACAAGATGGTCAGAATTGGGATGACTAGAAGCAATGATGGAAGGATTGTCTAAGTATGACTTGGAGAGTGTTATCCCTGTGTGACACCATGGGCTGCATTTTCATCACCACTAAACCCCTTATCGTTAAACTTCTTTGCTCTTTTTTTTTTTTTTTTTTTTTTTTTTTACTATTTTGGAAAAAAAAAAAAAAACATTTTGGGATAGTTCAACATGCCAATCTATTGACACCTTGTGAGCTGGTAGACTGGCCATTTTAACAATTGAAAAATAGTTAAGGGATAAGGGGTTTAGTGGTGACAAATCTAGACATGTGTTTTCCCCAGGGATTAGGCATGTCATCTCCTGCTGCTGTAGGCTACTGCAGCCAAAATATTGTGTGGATATTCGTGTGTGTGTGTGTGTGTGTGTGTGTGTGTGTGTGTAGACAGGTATAGCCCACAGTATATGCCTTTCCAAAACTATATATATATGAGTGAATAGATAACTTCAGATGCCTTTCAGCAGTTCAGACAATGCTGCTCCGCTTGTGTAAGACAGAAAAACAGGCAAGGACAAATCTTACAACGTAGGATCAACTTCAAGTTCATGGTGGGAATAATAAATGTTGAACAATGCAGGAATTCTGCTCTACGTCCATTTTTGGGTGTACACCACGTTGATAAATCTTAGTCTTTAGAACCATTCATATTTTGGTTCATTGCAAGTTGGTATTGAGCCACTAAATACGGCTTCCTTGTTAATCTACCAAAATCTGAACTGGACTAGAAATGCCTCAAGATCAATCCCCTTTTTTTCAAAGAATTGTGGGTAATGGGAATGGGTTTGGAACACAGGGATGTGGATCAAGGAAGTCAAGGAAGTATTAGACAAAAAAAAAAAAAAAAAACAGTAACAGGGCTTTTCCCCAGTGCATGTGAATGTGTTTAGATCACCCATGTAACTAAAGCCTTTACCAAAAACTTCACAACTAAATGGTTCGTCCACTGTATGAGGGAGGAGTTTTTTCTCCTTTTTTTAGATCACCCTTTATAAATCCTTTGCTACAAACTTTGAAACTAGATGTTTTTTCCCCTTCCCATGTGACCACAGGCGTCTTTTTAGTTCACCACTGTTACTAAAACCTTCATGGGTCCTCATGTGTGATTTTAGATTTCCTCTTCTGCTAAAGCCTTTAAAACAAACTCTGCAACTAAATGGCGATTCGACTTCAGGTGATGATTTAGAATAGACCTTCGATTAAAGCCTTTACCACAAACTTCACAGTTAAATGTGTTTTCCCCTGTATGAGTCCTCATGTGTAATTTTAGATCAACTCTTCGACTAAAGCCTTTAGAACAAACGTTGCAACTAAATGGCTCCTCCCCTGTATGCATCCTCCGGTGTTTTTTAAGATCTGAATTGTAACTAAAGCGTTTACCACAAACTTCGCAGCTAAATGGCTTTTCTCCTGTGTGCGTCCTCAGGTGTTTTTTTACATAACGCATTCGACCAAAGCTTTTCCCACAAAGTTCACAACTAAATGTTTTTTCCCCTGTATGTGTAATCAGGTGTGTTTTTAGACCAGCACCATCACGAAAGCCTTTACTACAAACTGTGCAACGAAATGGCTTTTCACCTGTATGTGTCATCATGTGTCTTTTTAGATCGCCACTGGAAGTAAAGCCTTTACCACAGACTTTGCAACCAAATGGCCTTTGACCTGTATGGATCCTCATGTGTATTTTCAGATCACCACTGTGACTAAAGCCTTTACCACAAACTTCACAACACAATGGCTTTTCCCCTGTATGGCTCCTCATGTGTGAATTTAGACGATACCTTTTAGCAAACATTTTGCCACACTCTGTACAGCCAAAACGTTTCTTGACTCTGGAGTGGCTTTGTGTTGACAAAGTCAGGTCATGGGACAGTTTGTGGCTCGAAGACAATGTTTGTTTCCGTGTCTTGCGTGGCCCAAGTGTCTTTACAGCCAACTGACCTTCACCGGTCTCCTCCCAGTCACTATCTTCAGTGACATCAGATTCAGAACAGTGTGGAGAGAGGACTTGCTCATCTCTGATCGATTGTGACGTTCCACAGTCCTCTACGTCAGCTTGTGTTTTCATGTGTTGAGCTGAGGTACTGGCTTCAGCCTGACATTCCCTGGTCTCCTCCCAGTCACTATCTCCAGTGACGTCAGATTCAGAACAGTGTGGAGAGAGGACTTGCTCATCTCTGATCGATTGTGACGTTCCACAGTCCTCTCCATCAGCTTGTGTTTTCATATATTGAGTTGACGTACTTCCTACAGCTTCTGTCTCTGTGTTTTCATAATGGTCTTCACTTTTCACTGGTAGTAACATCATTGCTTCTTCTGGACTTTGTAGCAGCTCCTCTGGTTCATCTTTAATGCGTGGAGGTTGAGCTTCCTCCTGGACCAGACTGGGACTACTCTCATGTTCAGAGGAAACTTCCTCTTTACACACAGGCAGGTGGAGGAAGTCTACAGGGAAAGGTACAGTGACAGCATTAACGGTTTGAATTTTGAATGCTATTTTACATTATTACATGTCTTGAATGAATGCTCCAATCAGAAGTTAGCGTTGTGGTCACGTGAGCGGTGTCACAACATGTCACATGTGTTTGAATCTTCATAATATAACTTTTTCTGAATTCCTCAGATCCTAATTGAGTGTCCATTTGTCCCTGTTCAAATCCACCCTTCCTCTTTAACACTCCAAAACGTATTCGCATTCAGGCCTCTGCACTCTGGCCTACAATGATGGTATAGAATAAGGAATTTAATGAGGTTACGTTTAGGTATGCCTGGTGGCGACCATTGAGAGTTTGCATCCTTTGACCCAGGCTGATACCAGCTCAGTGACCTTGTGGTTAGAGTGTCCGCCCTGAGACTGGGAGGCCGGGGTTCGATTCCCGGCCGGGTCATACCAAAGACTCTAAAAAATGGGACCCAATGCCTCCCTGCTTGGCACTCAGCATCAAGGGATAGATTGGGGGTAAGTCCCTGCAATATACTAGCGTCATGTCCAGGGGGTGTACTTGTACATCAAGCTGCCTCACGCTACAGAAACGGGAGATAGGCTCCTGACCTATATGGGCCTCAATGGCTCAGCTGGGCCTCCTGACATCATGGCCTGGCAAGGCTACTTACTTACCCAGGCTGAGCGTATTCTGGGGTGAGAATTATCATATTTAAATAAAACCGCACATACCCATCTTGTGCAGCTTCACCACAGGTTGCATCAGTGCATAAAACAGTCCATGCACCTGGTCCATCTCTTGCTGTTCCTCGGAGAATGTTGATGTTTTGGAGGCTGTCTCCCCAGATGCATTAGAGCTCTCCGCGTGGTGCTCTGTGGAAATCATCAGTAGAAAGAAATGTTGGGTATCATTCAGCAACCTTACATAATACAGTCATTTAATCAAATCAAACTACAGGCGTGTAACGGACCCCAAGTGGCTAGGCTCTTATTTTGGAGGGTAGACCAGGAAGGAGGAGGCCTGATTGTTTCCTGCTGCCACCTGAGGGCTATTTAAGGCCTACAGAGTGACAGCATGTGAGAAAATGTTTGTTATGGACAGCATGGGTGCCAAGGTGGCTGCACAAAATGGCTGTAAATGTTTGGTGTAAGGAGACTCAAAGAAGACATGAAGGACCCTGAAATGGACAATAATTTAGCGCCTGGCTGGAAAGGGGGAAAAAGGTATTATTGTTTTTGATACTTTGTTACTGATGGTTCATTGTGTAGAGTTTCATTACTTCACTTGTTTAATTTGTATTATGTTGGACTAATGGTTTATAGTTTAGATTCAATTGATTGTAGTATTGTAAATGTATGAATTTATTATGGAAAATGTGCTATGTATATTTATGCAGGATTATGAAATGTACTGATGTGATGTGACTTATGAAGTTATTGATGCAATATGTATTGATTTGTTGCTGTGTATTGTATATCTTTTTGCAGTTTTCACGTTGGTTAAACCACTAAATAAAATGGGAAAATCATCAGTCAAGCCTCAACTCCTTAATGCCAGCTGGGTCCGCTACAAGGCGTCTACCATGCTCTGTTCCGTTGAAAGGTGCAGTCACTGGGTAGGAGCTAACATCACTGTCCTCCATCCCGATATAAACATTAGGAGAAACATTTTAATTTTATTTCACTGCACCTGGCAGTGAAATGAAACTGGGCAAGTCAGGTTTGCTTTGAGTTTGCGTTCAGATTCCTGACCAGGCAAGTTCCCCTTTGGGAGGGAACGCAACCGTCTAGAAGCATAACAAGGTATCTGCCACAGCCACAGCACTTGCTGGTCTGTGGAATGTCCCATAATAGCACTGTCAGTGTTTACCACTACCGTTTACCATAGTCCCTGCAGGAATCTGTGGGGAAAAGGTCAATACTCCGCAGAACACATTTCCTGAATCTGCAGAGAGCAATTCTTAATTCCGCAGCATTCCGCAGTTTAAAAGTTACTTTTTTGTGGATATAAGTAAACAACCTAAAATGAACACTTATGAAGATTTTTTTAACGTAATAATGAAGTCAGAATGAAAATAAATACAATATCATCCTCATGGGAGGAAACAGACATGCGCAGTACAGACAAGGAAGTTTGACGCTTGGCAAACCATCCAAGAGACCAATGGCATGCATGGTTTGCTAGAGTCAAACTTCCTGGAATGCACTGCGCATGTCTGTTTCCTCCCATGAGGACAGGAAGCCATGTCTTGGCGTCCTGTCCTTTTTAGATAGTCCTTGCCTTACACTTGAGGGACCATAGATAAAAGTGGTGAATGGGAGTCCACTAATGGAGGGTAATGCAACTTTAGATGCATCCTATCATAAAAAAAAAATATATATATATATATATATATATCTAGAGTTGCATTGAGGCTAGGGTTGATGTGGGTGTGACACACATACCTGCAGTGTGTAGTTTGATGTGTAGAGTCTCCATCTCTCTCTGGAATAGGCTGCAGATTACCTCTGTGGCCATACTGAGGCGCTCCAACACAAACACTCTGACATCAACCTTCACACAATAAACATCATCATCGTCACCACTCTGCTGCTGTTTGTCCAAAACACACAATATGTCCTCTCCCACCGACGTCATGTGTTCGTTTATCTCCAGCCGTACAGACTCCATTTGACTCGCTTGGCCTCCTTTCCACATTTCCACCAAACTTCGTGCTCCTGGAATAAAGAATGTGTTAAAAATGTATATATCAACAACAATGACCGAGACACACGACGACGAGCTCCTTTTTTTCAACAGCGCTGCTGCTGCTGCTATGGCCAGAGCCTTGGAAATAGACAGAGTTACGCCAACTCCGTTCACTTCATGGATCCAGTCCATCTACATAGACTTCTGTTGGATAGTGACACGAATAGTAACAGCCGGAAGTTACTGAATGCATTGGAATCTATGGGCTCGCGCGAGTACATGAACCACGTGACCAGGCTGTTTTCTGACCCCTCAATGGCGCAACTCTCCTACTAGATGGCTCTGGCTATGGCTGCCGCAGAGCCAGTGATCCCCCCCCCCCCCCCCCCCTGAATCTAATATTTCCGGTAACGATCTCTTCAAAATAAGAGTAATATTTATAGTATGGAAAAACAATGTTATTAGCTCATTTAAAGATAGGGTAAGTGATTTTAAATTCATGGTGTAGTACCAGCCTGGTGCACTAGGGGCGCCCAAGAGTAGCCACACTATGTGAACCTGCTGCTCGATCCTGATTGGAGGAGAATCCGCTACCACCTGGGGAACTTTTATTAGCTCCTCTGCTAACGTGGGGGAGGGGGAAACTCCATATATGGTCTGCACACCTTATAATAGAGCATTTTAACAGAAAAAAATATATATATTTTTTGGGTGATATCCGACAAAAGTGAAATCACTTCCCCTACCTTTAAACAATGCTACAACATATTATGTTTTGTGCGCAGGTAGGTACATACAAATATGACATAAACATGATGTAGACTAGATAATATAAAACGGTAGACTTAAACTGTAGTGGCTCTCCCTAGTGACCGTTTATGGTAGGTGCACCCCAAAGCCTTATACGACATCTCCGTTCACTTCATAAGGCCAGTCCAATGGCGGCTCTTCTACATGGACCTAATGAGAATGGAGACGACAGGATGGGGACAGGGAGTAGGCAGAAATCTTAGAGCATAATGTTGTCTATGTCAGAAATGCATTGAAGTGAGGCAACTGCCAGCTATAATGCTCTTAAATCCCTTTAGCTGTTACTGTATGATAGTCTAACACAGGGGTTTTCAACCTTTTTGATACCAGGGCCCACCATTTATTCAGCATTTGAGCCACGGACCACCATTTGAGAACATTTTAGCTCCACAGACCCCAAAACTGAAGATTTCTTTTCCTTTGTCTATCTTGTAGTTGTGTAGACTTTAGGCTAATTCAGATGATGAATATTTTAACTCTTGAGAGTGTAAAAATGAAACCAAATGGACCCGCAAGGGTCCATTTGGTTTCATTTTTATGTTCTCAAGAGTTACATCTGGTTAATCAACTTAGCTGGGGACCACCTGGAACCCTCTCAGGGACCACTGGTGGTCCCCGGACCACCTGTTGAAAACCCCTGGTCTAACAGGTCGAAGACAGCTCTTATCAGCGCCACCATAGTTGCAAACAATGTATTTACGACTTCAGTTTTCCCCTATTCAGGCTACATGAACGGCACTCTGGCCCCAAATTTTTGACCCCTCAATGTCGCAACTTTTCCACTAGATGGCTTTTGCGCCGTGAGCTCTAACAGATTGCTGGTGCGCATGTGCAACGACCATCGATGTGTGTCGCTGCAGCAGCTGCCTGTGCTGTTTTTACAATCTAATGCAAACTATAAACGTGCCGTTTGTAAACAGTGTGGTCGTATATAAACAACAGCTCAACCTCTGAAACACAGCAGGTAAGGTTCAGCTTAATTGTGTCTTGCCTTTAATATTTACTCATCTTTGATTCTTTTAACTGGAACATATATGTCTCTTACAGTTGTTATCAGTTCATATGTAGGCTACATTTAGCTCTGGTCCATAGCAGAGCCAACGCCAACTCCGTTCACTTCATGGGGACAATCCAATGGCGGCTCCTCTACATAGACCTCTATTGGATAGTGACAGCCGGAAGTTACTGAATGCATTGGAGCCTATGGGCTCGCGCGAGTACATGAACCACGTGACTAGACTATTTTCTGTCCCCTCAATGTAGGCAACTCTGTCTATTTCTAAGGCTCTGGTCCATAGCTCCACTGCGTCTATGATTCTGCCCCGCAGAGGAGCTTTGTGAAAGAGACAATGGGTTGTGTTCCGTCAGCAAATTATTGCTGACATTATTATACCCTAGAGGTGCTGGTTGGATATGATTAAAAAGTTCCCCCATTCTGTGTTCCCAAGAAATGGAGGTCTGAAGAAAACCACTAACATGGTGAAACATCTTGATGATATCATCAATATGTATTTTTACCATGTTAATGGATTTTTTAGACGCTTCTTTTTTCTGAGAGCGTACAAATGGAACGAAACGAACCCGTTAGGGTTCATTTGGTTGCATTTGTACGCTTTCAGAAAAAATGTTGAAAATGGGTGGAGTTCCCCTTTAACGACCTGGCGGTAAGTTCTAGGATGGAGCTCCGAACAGTTTTTCTTCTGGAGTGGAAATATAAGGAACATGACGTACTCAACAAAACAAATACAGATTGTGTGATTAGAAAGCCTAGTTTCCGCTGAGGCCCTGCCATACAGTAGGCCTACGTATAAAATGGACTTTTTGGACAAAACGCGATTGTTTTTCACCAGAAAAACAACAAGGATTTGCCCCCTCTACTGATATTACCAGGGGAAAACCTTCACAGAGAATACTTTTTCGTCCAGTGGAAATAGTCTGGTAACAGACCCTCAAAAAGAGCCATAGGGTCGTTTGCACCAAGAAGGATTAAACCCTAAACTGGTTTAAATCAAGGATCATCTATAATTTCAGTTGCACCAAATTTTAAACCTAGATTTCAATAATCTGGTTTAGTTTTAAACCATCCTTTTAATCTTGGCTTTTGTTTTTTAAGTGTGGATTTATTTTTCACAGTAAACCTGGATTAATGTCAAACCTGTTGCACCACAACTTTAAACTTTGATTTAAGTACCAATAAGGGCTTAATTCTAAACCTGCAGTAGAGGTGGTTTAAATGTAAACATGGCAGCATGTATCAGATGGATTCATGAAAATGAAAGAGAAAACAAAGGCGCAGCTCAAATAAACACAGGTGGCTGTTTGAATCCAGTTGAATTTTATGATAATGATGAATTTAAAAGGCACTGTGTCGCATGATTTGACTGAAAATAACACCACGTTCGTTAAAACAGTTTGTCCCTATTCAGGCGGCACGAACAGCCCTCTAGCGCTCAGTTTCTGCCCCCCTCAATGTCGCAACTCTTCTACCTGATGGCTGCGCTGTGCCTGCTTTCCATTGGTATGCTAATGTGAAAACATTAGCGTACCATACGTGTTGACCTAGCTGTTGACTCGATCGTCCATAGAAATGTTAATGTACACATTATTGCTGCTGATAGCCTACTGTCATTGTCCTACTCCTTGTACTGAGCACCACAGAGTGAAGCGAACGTCTGTTGTCTCTTTAGCAAGCAAGCAAGCAGGCTTTTCTTTTTCTTTTGTTTTTTGCTGGGGCACAATATTTTATTTAATTAAACATAAACTCCTGTCCATGTTCTCAAATCTGAATGGAATAGTAACGCTAATGGATAAAGGCTCTAGGCTGCTGCTTGTTTACATCGCAAAAACAAGATGGCGGACACAGAACAAACTTTAATCCATGAATTAATCAGTTTATAGTTTTAATCTCCGTTTAATGGATTTTAATCAGAGGTTATGGATTTAGTCACAGATCTGTTAAGCAATGCTTAAAATTAAGTGGTGCAACACAACTCGAATTAAAATTAATCTCTGATCAACAAATCTGTGATTAACACTAAACTAAGCTTTATTTAAACTCTCTTGGTGCAAACGACCCTTAGTTTTTGAGATACCCCTCCCTGAGGTAGAACAAAATGGGATCATCATTTTTTCATAAGTTTAGGATGCCCCCTTCATGAAATGGATTGTCCCAAGATGTACTTTTACAGCAAAGGTCATGAAATTGATCCATGAAGGTGCACAACACATAAGCAAAAAAAGACCTATATTAAAAAAGGAAATGCCAAGTACATCCTCTGCCCAGATGGTCTACAGATAGTGTCACTACATCCCAGAACAGCCATAATGCCAATATTTGGTTCTATTGTGGATCAGCAACCTTTTTATAAGGTATTGAATAGGCGGAAATACCTGATGATTATTTTTGCATCATATCTGCACAGAAGATCTACATGTAGTGATCTTACATCCCAGAACATTCAGAATACCGATATTTATTTCTATTGTGAATCAGCAGCCTTTTCACAAGGCCTTAAATAGGCAGAAATAGAACAACCTGTATGTATAACTACATGGAACTAACCCTCTAGGCCACTGTGGGTAACAAATTAGTCCAGGATTTCCTTTTTTGCGCAACACAAATGAAAATGAAAGCCTGGGTGTCAAGGGTATGGGGGAGCAGATCTTTAGTTTAAGTTGTACTAGGTCATTCCACGTGGACGACAAAAAACAAAACAAAAACAAAGCAGTTTTCCCCAATGCTATATTTATATTTGGTACCTTTAATGTGAGCCACTGGTACATGTCCTATATGTTACAGGATTCCAGTCCAGCAGACCCTTAATATATAATGGTAAAGTCCCGTCGATTGCTGCAGGTGAAGATGAACTCTGAAGACCGAGCCAGGAACGTTTCTGTACAACGGGAAGCCGAAGACCCACAACTCGGTACATATTTTCATTATCCTAACAATTATCCATCCATTCATCTGTCTTCAACCGGTTATCTGTAGCCGGGTTGTGGGGACAAACGGTCCACCAGAGTGTGCCAGCCACCCGTTGGAGGGACCAATTTCTGACGCTTTTAGTTGTGACCTTATTCTTTCAGTCATTACATGAAATCCAGATATCAAAAGCACCAAATTGGAAAGAAGTCCTCGGGAGCTTTTGCGTTTTACATGACTAATAAAATGTTCAATCAACCAAGCCTTCATGTCAACAATAGGCCAACTCATCTAGAAAAGGTTGTGTCTTTCACACAGCTCATGAAACAAAGACACCTCCAGGCTCCAGTCGTTCCAGCCAGAAATTCCTGCTTACATTCTAGTAGTTGAATATTATCATGGTGTCTCTGTAGGAGGTGAGAGGTCTAGAAATTGGTCTGTGAGTCTGATCTGTGTAACTTTATCTGTTGTCCATATTATCTCTGTTTAAACTGGATTTGTATCATGCGTGGAGTGAAAACTGCATGGTACTCGGGCAGTTTTTTTTTTAATATAATCATTTAAATTTACCCAAATTATAAGTGCAGTTGAATGTAAGCTATTTTGTACTAAAACATTGTTACTTTCCAAAGTGTAGGCAAATTATAAGCCCTGCGTAAACTCTTACTCTGAAAGTAATGGTCTCATTGTTTCTAATGTTTTCATTTTTTGTGTGCCTGACAATGTACTCTTTAGTTTTAAACCTGATGTATGGTTAACATGACCCAGCATGTTCCTGGATATTGAAAATAGATATTAAAAATAAAAAATAATTTGTTTATAGAAATTATTTTCTGCGGGTCTCGTCCATGAGTTTGCACATTTACATTGATATGTGCAATAATTAATGATGATGATGATGATGATTAATATATAAAAACAGTGAGAAGGGGCGAATTAATGGAAATATTTTGAAATCTCCATTTAGAGGTGATAACAGAACTGTAAACCTTCGATAGCTCAACATATGTGAAGAGCAAATGTAGGAAAGGACCACCTGCTATCAGACAACGAAAAACTGAGAGTTAATTCCAATTACAATTGTCTCAAGTAACAGAGAGAGGCATACTGAAGCCATGCTATAAAGTATAAGTACTCAGCCAAAATGTACTTTAAGCTTCAAGGAACCATTTAGGATATTCAATTGTAATTCATAACAGAATGGAACGGAGGGTTACATGGTAACCCAGGTTCTCTGAGTAAATGTACACAGAGAAAAATGGAATGAGTGAAGGCACCCATGAACAAACCCTAAATAACCAAATGGACCCCGAGACCAGACACATACAAAGAAAGTATTTACCAGTCAACAAGTCATGTTTCTGTTGAATAATCCAGTCGTATTCTGGGAGAGAGAATATTTAATTGTAAGCCACAGACAAGCCATGATGAACGAAGGCTCTCCCAACGTTTGATAAATATGATCAAGTATATAAAGCATTGTAATCAAACATGGGATACGTCACAGTTTCATATGGATAGATATAACAAAAACGTGTACGATTAACATCAACAACACGAGATCAGAGTGACCTAGTTGTCTCCACCGTAAGGTGGTGACTATAAATCGTACCCTGTCCGTCAGCACGTATGTCCGTCCGTCCACATCCGATGACGTCATGATGATGTCATAGACAGATATATAAGGTGCTACCATGGAAATGAACGCCAAAGAGAGCTTGTTTTCTCCTGAAACCCAGATATCAACATTGCCGCCAGAGAACACAAACAGTGCACAGTAGTATTTATATTACAATCACAAACCGGTAGGACAGATGATGTGAACGTGAACTTTATGTGATGAACAGATGGCACAAAGTAGTAGATCTTCAAGTTCAAGGTGGTAGCCTTCATGAAACAAAGACACAGTTACAATCCATGGATGACATGTAAAATCATTCACAATAAACTTCAGAAATATTAAATATTTCTATCAATAATAATAAATTTAGCTGCAAGCAAGCAAGAAGGCGATGATCAATTTTCAGGTCAAAATGGGTTAATAGAATATTGTGCTGCTGTTATATTAGCCTCGATACGAAGGCTTTTATTTTCGTTCGTGCTGCGCGAAAACTGAAAGCCTGGACTAACTTGTTACACACAGTGGCCTTGAGAGGGGAGTGAACCTTCCCGAGTGGGCGTCACTTTATTGATGTGACGTAGAACAGCAGTAGATGGGCGCGGGAGGGGCCGGGGATGACGACACGTTCGTGAGATCAAATCAGATCAGCTCGATCTGCCGTGTGTATCCCACGGCACCCCGCCCCCCCCAAGGCCAAAATCATTGAGGGTTAGGCCAGGCTACTGTTAAATAAGAATATTGTTATGAATACACTCTGGAACAATACGATGAGTTTGACCATTGTAGGCAGTATGACAATCCCAGGTGTTCACATACAAACGTATCTTCAACTGGGATTTCAGAAAATTGCTCTGCGTGTGAAAGTGATGAAAAGCATAAAACTCTTAATGGGGGATTGGGGATTGGAGTGGTCTTGTTGAGTTGGCTGGAAAAATAATGAAAGTAAGTTGAGTCCCAAGAGAGATTTCATTCATCTTCCAAATCCTGGGACAATTCTCTTAGACCTGAGTCCCAGGTCAATCTTAGTGGTAAATACTGTACATGATGAAAGAAAGAATATATAAAAAAATACTGTTGACTATTATGTTTTTCTGCACTTAGACATCATGCCCCTGGTTGTGTGTAAAGAGGAGGATTCTACTGAACAGGAGAGGAGCTCCAGTCTGCTCCAGCAGGAACCAGAGCCTCCGCACATTAAAGAGGAAGAGGAGGAACTAGAGCCTCCGCACATTAAAGAGGACCAGCAGGAGCCAGAGCCTCCACACATTAAAGAGGAACAGGAGGAACCAGAGCCTCCACACATTAAAGAGGAACAGCAGGAACCAGAGCCTCCACACATTAAAGAGGAAGAGGAGGAACCAAAGCCTCCACACATTAAAGAGGAACCAGGGCCTCCAAACATTAAAGAGGAACAGGAGGAACCAGGGCCTCCACACATTAAAGAGGAAGAACCAGAGCCTCCACACATTAAAGAGGAACAGCAGGAACCAGAGCCTCCACACATTAAAGAGGAACAGCAGGAACCAGAGCCTCTGTACATTAAAGAGGAACAGCAGGAAGTAGAGCCTCCACACATTAAAGAGGAACTGAAGGAACAACCTCAAAGAGCAGAGGAACATGCTGGGTCAACATCGACATTACTTGCAGTACAAAGTGAAGTCGATGTTTACCTCTCCTCACACTACTCTGAGGATGAACCCGATAATGACTGTGACGTCACTGAAGACAGTGATGATTGGGAGGAGACAAGTGGAGTTGTTCCCACGGGAGAGAAACCTTTCCATTGTAAAAAATGTGACAAAGGCTTCACTCAGCGCGGTAATCTGGAGAAACACCAGCGGGTCCATAATGGAGCCAAACCTTTCCACTGTCAATATTGTGACAAGAGTTACACTCTTCAATGTAGTCTGCGCAGACACCGGAGCATCCACACCAAAGGAAGACCTTACCTATGTGATCATTGTGGCAAGAGCTTCAATCAATCAAGTAGCCTGGAGAGACACCTCTATGTCCACACTGGAGACAAACCTCACCGATGTAATCATTGTGAAAAGAGCTTCTTTGATTCAACCACTCTGAGGGCACACCAGCGGGTCCACACTGGAGACAAACCTTTCCACTGTCTACATTGTGACAAAAGCTTCGCTCAGTCAGGTCAACTGAAGTCACACCTTCGCATCCACACTGGAGAAAAACCTTACCGATGTGATCATTGTGACAAGAACTTCAGTCACTTACGTTCTCTGAAGAATCACCTTCCTGTCCACACCGGAGAAAAACCTTACCGATGTGATCATTGTGGCAAGAGCTTCAATCAATCAAGTAGCCTGAAGAGACACCTCTATGTCCACACTGGAGACAAACCTCATCGATGTGATCATTGTGAAAAGAGCTTCAGTGATTTAACCTCTCTGAGGACACACCAGTGGGTCCACACTGAAGACAAACCTTTCCACTGTCTACATTGTGACAAAAGCTTCACTAAGAAAAGTAACCTGAAGACACACCTCTATGTCCACACTGGAGACAAACCTCACCGATGTGATCATTGTGAAAAGAGCTTCAGTGATTTAACCTCTCTGAGGACACACCAGTGGGTCCACACTGGAGCCAAACCTTTCCACTGTCTACATTGTGACAAAAGCTTCGCTCAGTCAGGTCAACTGAAGTCACACCTTCGCATCCACACTGGAGAAAAACCTTACTGATGTGATCATTGTGACAAGAACTTCAGTCACTTAAGTTCTCTGAAGAATCACCTTCCTGTCCACACCGGAGAAAAAACCTTACCGATGTGATCATTGTGAAAAGAGCTTCAGCCGGTCAGGTACTCTGAGGATACACCGGCGGCTCCACACTGGAGACAAACTTTTTCAGTGTCTACATTGTGACAAAAGCTTCACTCACTCAACTAACCTGAAGGTACACCTTCGTGTCCACACCGGAGAAAAACCTTACCGATGTGATCGTTGTGAAATGAGCTTCCGGAATTTATCTTCTCTGAGGAATCACCTTCTTGTCCACACCGGAGACAAACCTCACCGATGAGATCGATCAGCCGCTTCGACCTCTATCCATGGATTGAATAAAGCATAATCACGAGTAATCACACGATCGAATACAACGAGTAGACGCAGACAACAGATACCCGCCGGGCAAGTAGATATTTTGTATTCATTGCATCGGTGGATCACGGCTACTACTAGTAGGGCGGGGCGAAGCATAGTTTTACTGAAGTTATGTTTAGGGTTAGTAACCGCATAAAGCACCGTCTAACCCTAACCCTAGCCTAACCCTAAACCCTAAACATAACCTCAGTAAAACTAGGCTATGCCTACACCTAACCCCAACCCTAAACTTAACCTCAGTAAACTTATGCCTAAACCTAACCTAACCATAACCTCAGTAAAACTTCCTTCGCCCCGCCCTACTAGTAGTAGCCGTGATCCACCGATGCAATGAATACAAAATATCTACTTGCCCGACGGGTATCTGTTGTCTGCGTCTACTTGTTGTATTCGATCGTGTGATTACTTATGATTATGCTGTATTCAATCCATGGATAGAGGTCGAAGCGGGTGCAGCCATCGATGTGAAAAGAGCTTCGACCAATTAAATTTCCTAAAGGCACACAAGTGTGTGGAAACATAGATTGTAGGAGTTAACAATGTGAACATTGTGGCAAGGGTTTCCAATGTTCAGTTAACCTGGAGTTGCACCTCCATGTCCACGCAGGGGGAAAATTAAGTTAATTAAATAAGGATTTACAATATGAACATTGTGGCAAGGGTTTCCAATGTCCAGTTAACCTGGAGTTACACCTCCGTTCCACACAGGGTAACTCTTGTGTCCATGTGCGGGAAAAAAATTCCAATGTAAACATTGTGAACATAACATCTCTGAAGACACACCTTTGTGTCCATACTTGAGAAAAACATTCCTGTGGAAAAACCATATCCACCGACAGCGCCTCCAGGCTTGAAGCAACGGCCTCTGGTGGCGAAAAGTGCAGCCCTATAAGGGAAGTGAACAGGCTTCATGACGTCACAGGTGTCATGGCGGCACAGTGGTGACCACCAAAATTTGGTGTCCGGAAGTTGCCTACAATGTTATTCCAATGGGAACTTCCGGGTGCTTCAAAGCGCCACTGAGCAACTTGTATTGAAATGAACGGCAAGGGGCCGGGGCTATCGTTCGAGTCCGCTCTCTATATTTTATTACTCTATGGGAAAAAACATCTTGTGACAAGAGTTTGAATCAAGCATCAACTGAGAAGAAACATTCCGCTGTTCCACACATTGATGAGGGTTTCACTTGTTCGGCTAACCTGAAGCTACATAGGCTGTGGGCCGCCGGAAAAATCATGGGTTTGCCAGCTACTACTAGGGCGGGGCGAAGGAAGTTTTACTGAGGTTATGGTTAGGTTCGGTTTAGGCATAGTTTTACTGAGGTTAGGGTTAGGTTTAGGCATAGCCTATAGGCTATAGTTTTACTGTTTAGGGTTGGGCTAGGGTTTGGGTTAGACGGTGCTTTATGCGGTTACTAACCCTAAACATAACCTCAGTAAAACTAGGCTTCGCCCCACCCTACCAGTAGTAGCCGGCGGTTATCTGAGTATCTGCGTCTACTCATTGTATTTGATCTTGTGATAATCTGTGATTATGCTCTATTCAATCGATGGATAGAGGTCGAAGCGGTTGGTTCTCTGACGTGAAGAGACACTCCTATGTCCACACTGGACCATATGCCGGTAAACATTCCCATATGGATTTTTTTTTACAAGGAACCTGTATGTTTAAACATATGAAACATGCCTGTTGCCCTGTTGCCTTCAATATTAATTTCATAAATGTCATGATACACGTAATACATTATATACTGTACGTTGTATATGTGTCTCTTGAAGTGGCACCTTTCATACAAACCACACATAATAGAATAAAGCAAATTGTGTATGAAACCTATATGTGATCTATGAGATAGAAGTATATCACACTCTGCCCTTTAGTGTGGATAATGTGGGCCGAAGGAACTTGGTTTGATTCTCAAAACCAAAAAGTAAAAAAAAGCTGGAAAAAGTACTCAAAAATCCCCCAAATATTGAAAAGTAACAAGCAGAATCATTGGTACTAGTAATGTTTTTTTATTCACCTTTAGTGTTCATTGAGGGTGAGACAGGAACAAGAACAGCAAACAAAGTATTTACAAAACTGGGCAGTTTGGCCTTGGGTCCCACACCAGTCCTACATTGACTGATTGGAGGACTCCACTCTTATAAATGCTAAGCCCCTCCCATGGATCATACCAATCCCTGAATTGATTCCACAATTACCCCAGTTAAACAATGTCCAGAGACATCAGATTTCATCTACACATTTAAAGTGTCACGCACATACAACCCCAAATCCGTTGAAATTGGGACGTTGTGTAAAATGTAAATAAAAACAGAATGCATTGATTTGCAAATCGTTTTCAACCTCTATTCAGTTGAATACAACACAAAGACAATATAATTAATGTTCAAACTGATAAACTTTATTGTTTTTTGAAATTATACAATCTTTTGTAAATTGATCCCTGCAACACGTACCAAAAAAGTTGGGACGGGGGCAACAAAAGATTGGGAAAGGTCATGAATGCACAAATAACGCCTGTTTGGAACATTCCACAGGTAAACAGGTTAATTTTAAACAGTTTAATATCGTTATTGAGTATAACAAGACCATCCCAGTCGCTCACAATCAAAGATGGGGCGAGGTTCACCACTTTGTGAACAATTCTGTGAGAAAATCATCCAACGGTTTAAAAACAATGTTTCTCAACATTCAATTGCAAGGAATTTGGTGATTTCATCATCTACAGTCCATAATATAATCAAAACATTCAAAGAATCTGAAGAACTTGCTATACTAAAGCGTCAAGGCCGAAAACCAACACCAAACACTTGTGACCTTTGATCCCTCAGGTGGCTCTGCATTAAAAACTGACATCATTGTGTAAGGGATATTATTGTGTGGACTCAGGAACACTCAGAAAACCATTGTCAGTTTACATAATTTGTCGCTACACCTGCAATTGCAAGTTAAAAATCTACCATCGAAAAGCAAAGCCATACATCAGAAAGGTTGGTTTGAAAAAAAAACAGAAATGCCTTCTCTGGGTCCACTATCATTAGAAATGTGGACTCATCAGACCACAGCCCACTTTTCCACTTTGTGTATAACCATTTTAAATGATATTGTACCCAGAGAAGGCATTTCTGGTTGTTTTTCTAGTTGTTTTTTCAAACCAACCTTTCTGATGTATGGCTTTGCTTTGCATGGTAGTTTTAACTTGCAATCGCAGGTGTAGCGACAAATTCTGTAAACTGACAATGGTTTTCTGAGTGTTCCTGAGTCCACACAGTAATATCCTTTACACAATGATGTCAGTTTTTAATGCAGAGCCACCTGAGGGATCAAAGGTCACAAGTGCTAGATGTTGGTTTTCGGCCTTGATGCTTTAGTATAGCAAGTTCTTCAGATTATTTGAATGTTTTGATTATATTATGGACTGTAATCACCAAATTCCTTGCAATTGAATGTTGAGAAACATTGTTTTTAAATCGTTAGATGATTTTCTCACAGAATTGTTCACAAAGTGGTGAACCTCGCCCCATCTTTGATTGTGAGCGACTGGGATGGTCCCGTTATACTCAATAACAATATTAAACTGTTTAAAATTAACCTGTTTACCTGTGGAATGTTCCAAACAGGCGTTATTTGTGCATTCATGACCTTTCCCAGTCTTTTGTTGCCTCCGTCCCAACTTTTTTGGTACGTGTTGCAGGGATCAATTTACAAAAGATTGTATAATTTCAAAAAACAATAAAGTTTATCAGTTTGAACATTAAATATACTGTCTTTGTAGTGTATTAAACTCAATATAGGTTGAAAACGATTTGCAAATCAATGCATTCTGTTTTTATTGACATTTTTCACAACGTCCCAATTTCAACGGATTTGGGGTTGTACACTACACTACAAAATTATCCACAGAATATAAACATAATTAGTACTTGATGTCAATGTCCTCTCTACTATGGAACCAACAGTCATTTATTCATCACCCCCCCCCCCCCCCCCCCCCCCCCCCCCCTAACCCCCTAACCCTAACCCCCAAATATGTGAAGTTCAAGTAAATCAGGATGGCGTATTGTCAGTACCAGCCAGTAACACACAGGAGTCAATCCCTGTTAGAATGTTCTGTGTAGGTCAGGAGTGCAACACCTACTTAGTAGTACCTGCCCCAAGCCATGCTACTCATACACAGATTTGCCAGTGCCGGGGTCCAAACTCATAAACTTGTGTTCCAGAGGCAAGTGCTCTACCAACTGAGCAACTTGGACACACTGAGATGTGTAGTGTAGTTTTCCCCCTTTTTATAAGATTCTTATATGTATGTGTAAAGGTGGCCACGCGTTACATGATAATCTGGATTTTTTTCTCGAGTCAACATCATGATGACCTTCCATAAAGTCGCTTATATAAATATTGGTTGTTGAGATGTCTGTTTTTCTTTGTTTTTATTTTATTGATGGTCAGTGTGCCATATCAACATTATGTTGAATTATGACACCACATAAAACAATTCCAACATATGTTGTTTGTCCCTAATTTTATTGATTACCATTGGACAACATTATAAATAAGCTGTGTATTTCCCAGACTCCCTCCCCTCGGTTTTAATGAATGTAGAATTGTACAGTATTTGCATGCATTTGAGAGAGCATTAATATTACCGTATTGTCCCGAATATAAGACGACTCGTTTATAAGACGACCCTCATTTTTCAAGACCCATTTACAGAAAAAAGAACATTGAATGTCAAATAGTATAGCCCCTGAATATAAGACGACTATTTTTTGGGATATTTCCACTGGGGGAAAAACATAGTCTTATATTCAGGCCAATAGGGTATTTTTTAGAAAGAAACACTTATGGCAGTGTGCCAGTGACTCTTACTAAATGGTAAACTGGTGCATTTTATAGTGCCTCTATCCAATACGTTTGACATAGATTGTAGATCCCAGTCACACACCAATGGCGGAAGAAACCATGCAAACAACTGACCAGAACGCAGGGACCCCAATATATCCGTAGTTTTCAAAAGGATGGCTTTTTAGCATCTTTGCTTATTTATCTAGCAACCCTGCAGCCGCCCAGCTCCAGGTTGGCCAGATAATAAGCAACCATAACAAACAAAAGAAAAAATACGAGACACAATACATAGTTAAAATTTCCCAATGAAAGGGAGAGAAAAGAATCAGACAACGCATTCATACAGGGGAGAAGGAGAAGGGAAGGGGAAGGAAGGGGGTTATGCATGCTCAAATACAATCTTCACTTATGGTTAAGGGGTCGAGTCTGTCGACGTAATTCAAAAAGGGTTGACAGGTTTCGTTAAATTTCTATAGGAAACCTTAAGGGAGAACCTAATCTCTTCATGTTTGATGCAATAAACAATTTCATGTATCCATCCATTGTGAGTGCAGGATTGGAAAAACAGCCATCCTATTGATATATATTTAGACACACACACCAGGAAAATGCGGGTCCCTTGCACAAAATAATTGTGTGTGCTGGTTAGTAGCCGTGCATGTTTTCTCCCGCCAGTGGTGTGTTGATGGATCTACAATCTACAGTATGTAAAACACCTTGGATAAAGGTGATGCACCATTGAACATTTAGAACAGTAATCACTGGCACAAATATTTCTAAGTGTTTCTTTCTAAAAAAAAAAATAAAATAAAAAATAAAGCTGTCAAATGCATGCAAATATTGCACAATTCTACATTCATTCAAATTGAACTCTGGTAAGGGGGGTTAGGAAATAGGTGGTTTATTTCTAATGATTATAATGTACAGATAATAAAGAAAATGTCCAAAAGAAAGAAATCTGTTGGAATTGTGTTATGGGGTGTCATAATTCAAGATAGTGCTGACATGGCACACTGACTATCAAGAAAATAAAAACAAAGAAAAACAAACAAACCAAAACTAATAACTACAAATATTTATATAAGCAACTTTATGGAAGGTTGTTTGTAATAATGCAAACATGGCAACACTGATGTGTCCTACTGTAGTCACTATCCAGGGCAAGGAAAGAGTAGAGCACCTTTCTCAGTTCAGGGAATAATCCACAAAAGCTAGCTCTGGTCCATAGCTCCACTGCTTCTATGCTTCTGTAGAAGCAGTTGAGCTACTGACCCCACACACTGACGTCTCGTTAAGGCCAAGAGGACAGCTCTGCATGACTATAATACTCTTCTGCTGCTGTGCAGATTGTGCAAAAAAATAAAATAAAATGTGGACTCGGGCAGTTCCAGATCGAGTTGTGAATCACTGAGCAGATTGGAGGGAATATGTTTGAAGTGTAATACAGTCATGCTAGATGACAATTTTTAAGAAGCCCCCCGATTGCATCGGGTCGGGGTCGCCCGATCGTCAAAAATGCCCAGTTATCGTTAAATGTGTGGCCACCTCATATGTACTTCTCATGAATGGTAAAATAACTGTTTCCATTAACAAAAGTGCTATGGATCTTATATTAACTATAAGTTTAATGTAAAACAGATTTAGTAATTGTTTCCCAAATCGGTTGTGAGTTTAGCCACTCCATGGGCAAGTAGATATTTTGTATTCATTGCATCGCTGGATCACGGCTACTACTAGTAGGGTGGGGCGAAGCATAGTTTTACTGAAGTTATGTTTAGGGTTAGTAACCCACATAAAGCACCATCTAATCCTAGCCTAACACTAAACATAACGGAAAAAACCCTAAACATAACATAACGTAAAACTAGGCTATGCCTACACCTAACCCCAACTCTGAGCTTAACCTCAGTAAAACTTCTGTGTGTGTGTGTGTGTGTGTGTGTGTGTGTGTGTGTGTGTGTGTGTGTGTGTGTGTGTGTGTGTGTGTGTGTGTAAACCGCAGACTCCAAAGATTCTCAGGACAGTTATACATGTTGCTTTATTGTTTTATTGCACGCACAACACAGGTGCTTTCATCAGGTGCTTTGCATGCACAGGTGTGCATGTCACCCGTATTTATAGTGACAACCCATGATTGGGGAAACATACAGTATATACTGTACATACACTGTATGAAAAAGGCTGTCAGCATTAACTATTTAATTGTGAGTTAACTCAGATTAACTCACAGTAAAAAAAAAAAAAACGTTAAACCTCTGCATTACTTAAGTTATTTTAAAATAATCTACACAATTAGAAAATATTTCACAAAATTCACATGTTCGCTCCTAATGGTACCAACCTCAATACAACTTGGAATTGTGACAAATTCTTTAATTTACGTCTGGAAGTCTAAATGTTGATGAATGGCATCCCCTGATACAGTTAGCTTGCCTAATTCTAGAGCACTTTGGTCAATGTTGTTTTAAATGTGCTCTATAAATAAAGTTGCAACAAGATGGTCAGAATTGGGATGATTGGAAGCAATGATGGAAGGATTGTCTAAGTATGACTTGGAGAGTGTTATTCCTGTGTGACACCATGGGCTGCATTTTCATCACCACTAAATCCCTTACCCCTAATTTTCTTTGCTCTTTTTTACTATTTCGAAAAACATTTTGGGCATTTTTTTTTACGTTTTGAAAAATGTTTTTTAATAGTTTAAAAGGCAAAGAGGTTAAGGGATAACAGGTTTAGCTGTGACAAATCTAAGCATGTGTTTTTCCCACCTTGCATCCGACTACATCCTTTACCACAAATGGTATAAATAAATGACTAATCAATCACTGGTATTAGTCCTCATGCCTATGCCACAAACTTTAAAGTAAAGTGTTTTTCCCCCTGTATGAGTTACCATGTCTCTGTTCAGTCTGCAACTGTAACTAAAACATTCACCACACTTTACAATTAACTCAAACCACTAAGTGGCGCTAACAATAACGCTCACACCAACCTTTCCTAATATTCCATTTCATCGTACAAGAAGACTGCATCTTGCCTCCCCAAAAACAGGACTGTTGTTGCTGCTGCCATCGATCGGAGTAAGTCTTTAGAAACTGCAAGTTGGTATTGAGCCACTAAATACAGCTTCCTTGTTAATCTACCAAAATCTGAACTTGAATAACAAACTAGAAATGCCTCGAAATTAACCCCCCGTTTTTTAATGAATTGTTGCTAATGGGAATGGGTTTGGAACACAGGGATGTGGATCGACTTTGAAATTACAGGTGCGGTAAGACAACACTTTTTCCTGCAGTGAATAAGTCAAGGAAGTATTCGACAAAAAAAAAACAGTAAAAGGGCTTTTCCCCAGTGCACGTGAGTGTGTTTAGATCACCAATGTGACTAAAGCCTTTCCACCTTTTTTAAGATCAATGTTTATAAATCCTTTACTACAAATTTTGTAACTAGATGTTTTTTCCCCTTCCCATGTGACCACAGGTCTTTTTAGTTCACCACTGTTACTAAAACCTTCATGGGTCCTCATGTGTGATTTTAGATGACCTCTTCTGCTAAAGCCTTTAGAACAGACTTTACAACTAAATGGCGCTTCGACTTCAGGTGTGATTTTAGATGAGACCTTCGATTAAAGCCTTTACCACAAACTTCACAACTAAATGATTTTTCCCTTGTATGAGTCCTCATGTGTAATTTTAGGTCACCTCTTCGACTAAAGCCTTTAGAACAAACGTTGCAACTAAATGACTTCTCCCCTGTATGCATCCTCAGGTGTTCTTTAAGATTGCGATTGTCAGTGTAGCGTTTACCACACACATCGCAACTAAATGGCTTAACTCCTTTTTTTTCTCCTGTGTGCGTCCTCAGGTGTTGTTTTACATAAGACATTCGGCCAAAGCTTTTCCCACAAAGTTCACAACTAAATGTTTTTTCCCCTGTATGTGTACTCAGGTGTATTTTTAGACCGGCACCATCGCGAAAGCCTTTACTACAAACTGTGCAACGAAATGGCTTTTCACCTGTATGTGTCATCATGTGTTTTTTTAGATTGCCACTGGCAATAAAGCCTTTCCCACAGACTTTGCAACCAAATGGCCTTTGACCTGTATGGATCCTCATGTGTATTTTCAGATCACTACTGTGACTAAAGCCTTTACCACAAACTTCACAACAAAATGGCTTTTCCCCTGTATGGCTCCTCATGTGTATATTTAGACGAGACCTATAACCAAACATTTTGCCACACTCTGTACAGCTAAAATGTTTCTTGACTCTGGAGTGGGCTTGTGTTGACCAAGTCAGGTCCTGGGACAGCTTGTGGCTTGAAGACAATGTTTGTTTCCTTGCCTTGTGTGACTTAAGTGTTTTCACAGCCAACTGACATTCCCTGGTCTCCTCCCAGTCACTATCTTCAGTGACATCAGATTCAGAACAGTGTGGAGAGAGGTCTTGCTCATCTCTGATCGATTGTGAAGTTCCATAGTCCTCTACGTCAGCTTGTGTTTTTATGTGTTGAGTTGAGGTACTGGCTTCAGCCTGACATTCCCTGGTCTCCTCCCAGTCACTATCTCCAGTGACGTCAGATTCAGAACAGTGTGGAGAGAGGACTTGCTTATCTCTGATCGGTTGTGAAGTTCCCCAGTCCTCTACATCAGCTTGTGTTTTCATATATTGAGTTGACGTACTTCCTACAGCTTCTGTCTCTGTGTTTTCATAATGGTCTTCACTTTTCACTGGTAGTAACATCATCACTTCCTCTGGACTTTGTAGTAGCTCCTCTGGTTCCTCTTTAATGCGTGGAGGTTGAGCTTCCTCCTGGACCAGACTGGAACTCCACTCATGTTCAGAGGAAACTTCCTCTTTACACACAGGCAGGTGGAGGAAGTCTACAGGGAAAGGTACAGTGACAGCATTAAAGGTTTGAATTTTGAATGCTATTTTACATTATTACATGTCTTGAATGAATGCTCCAATCAGAAGTTAGCGTTGTGGTCACGTGAGCGATGTCACAACATGTCACATGTGTTTGAATCTTCATAATATAACTTTTTCTGAATTCCTCAGATCCTAATTGAGTGTCCATTTGTCCCTGTTCAAATCCACCCTTCCTCTTTAACACTCCAAAACGTATTCGCATTCAGGCCTCTGCACTCTGGCCTACAATGATGGTATAGAATAAGGAATTTAATGAGGTTACGTTTAGGAATGCCTGGTGGCGACCATTGAGAGTTTGCATCCTTTGACCCAGGCTGATACCAGCTCAGTGGCCTTGTGGTACCGTTAGAGTGTTCGCCCTGAGACTGGGAGGCCGGGGTTCGATTCCCGGCCGGGTCATACCAAAGACTCTAAAAAATGGGACCCAATGCCTCCCTGCTTGACACTCAGCATCAAGGGATAGATTGGGGGTAAGTCCCTGCGATATACTAGCGTCATGTCCAGGGGGTGTACTTGTACATCAAGCTGCCTCACGCTACAGAAACGGGAGATAGGCTCCTGACCTATATGGGCCTCAATGGCTCAGCTGGGCCTCCTGACATCATGGCCTGGCAAGGCTACTTACTTACCCAGGCTGAGCGTATTCTGGGGTGAGAATTATATTTAAATAAAACCGCACATACCCATCTTGTGCAGCTTCACCACAGGTTGCATCAGTGCATAAAACAGTCCATGCACCTGGTCCATCTCTTGCTGTTCCTCGGAGAATGTTGATGTTTTGGAGGCTGTCTCCCCAGATGCATTAGAGCTCTCCCCGTGGTGCTCTGTGGAAATCATCAGTAGAAAGAAATGTTGGGTATCATTCAGCAACCTTACATAATACAGTCATGTAATCAAATCAAACTACAGGCGTCTACCATGCTCTGTTCCGTTGAAAGGTGCAGTCACTGGGTAGGAGCTAACATCACTGTCCTCCATCCCGATATAAACATTAGGAGAAACATTTTAATTTTATTTCACTGCACCTGGCAGTGAAATGAAACTGGGCAAGTCTGGTTTGCTTTGAGTTTGCGTTCAGATTCCTCACCAGGCAAGTTCCCCTTTGGGAGGGAACGCAACCGTCTAGAAGCATAACAACGTATCTGCCACAGCCACAGCACTTGCTGGTCTGTGGAATGTCCCATAATAGCACTGTCAGTGTTTACCACCACTACCGTTTACCATAGTCCCTGCAGGAATCCGTGGGGAAAAGGTCAATACTCCGCAGAGCACATTTCCTGAATCTGCGGAGAGCAATTCTTAATTCCGCAGTTTAAAAGTTACTTTTTTTGTGGATATAAGTAAACAACCTAAAATGAACACTTATGAAGATTTTTTTAACGTAATAATGAAGTCAGAATGAAAATAAATACAATATCATCCTCATGGGAGGAAACAGACATGCGCAGTACAGACAAGGAAGTTTGACGCTTGGCAAACCATCCAAGAGACCAATGGCATGCATGGTTTGCTAGAGTCAAACTTCCTGGAATGCACTGCGCATGTCTGTTTCCTCCCATGAGGACAGGAAGCCATGTCTTGGCGTCCTGTCCTTTTTAGATAGTCCTTGCCTTACACTTGAGGGACCATAGATAAAAGTGGTGAATGGGAGTCAATGGAGGGTAATGCAACTTTGGATGCATCCTATCATAATAAAAAAAAAAAAAAAAAAAAAAAAATCTAGAGTTGCATTGAGGCTAGGGTTGATGTGGGTGTGACACACATACCTGCAGTGTGTAGTTTGATGTGTAGAGTCTCCATCTCTCTCTGGAATAGGCTGCAGATGACCTCTGTGGCCATACTGAGGCGCTCCAACACAAACACTCTGACATCAACCTTCACACAATAAACGTCATCATCGTCACCACTCTGCTGCTGTTTGTCCAAAACACACAATATGTCCTCTCCCACCGACGTCATGTGTTCGTTTATCTCCAGCCGTACAGACTCCATTTGACTCGCTTGGCCTCCTTTCCACATTTCCACCAAGCGTTATGTTCCTGGAATTTAGAATGTGTAAAGACGTAAATATCAACAATGACCGAGAGACACGACGAAGAGCTCCCTTTTCAACAGCGCTGCTGCCGTAGGCAGCAAGTGGATGATGGCAAATACTGCGGCATGGTCATGCTGGACCTCCAAAAGGCCTTTGACACCGTGAACCACTCCATACTGCTTAACAAACTGAGAGCAATTGGTTTCGATAGCATATCAGTGAGCTGGATGCAGTCCTACCTTGAGGGAGAGAACAGATGGTGGAGGTGGATGGAGCTCTGTCCCCTCCCCTCCCTGTGAGCTGTGGTGTTCCACAAGGGAGCATACTGGGGCCTCTACTGTTCCTTCTATATGTGAACGACATGACATCTGCCTGTGACTGCAAATTGTTCTTGTTTGCCGATGACTCAGCACTGCTGGTCTCGCACAAGAACAAACAGCAGGTCGAAAAAGTCCTCAGCTCCGAACTCAGTAGAATCTGCACCTGGCTCGCCGATAACAAACTATCACTACACCTTGGTAAAACTGAATCCATACTCTTTGGTACAAATGCTAAGCTCAGTAAGGCAGATGGCTTCACTGTCAAAGTGGGGGAAACCATTATCACCCGGAAAGAAGAAATTACCTACCTGGGTTCCATCCTGGAGGCAAATCTTTCCGGTGATAAAATGGCCACCAACGTAATCAAAAAGGTCAACCAAAGAACTAGATTCCTATACAGGATCTCCTCACTGGTCGAGAAAGACACTCTGAAGACCATAACTGGAGCCCTGGTTCAAGGTTACTTTGACTATGCCTGCACCTCTTGGTACCACAGCACCTCAAAAACCTTAAAAACAAGGCTACAGACCTCCCAAAACAAACTTGTCAGACTGTTACTTGGCCTCACACCTCGAACCCACCTCACCCCTGCCCACTTCGACAGTTTGGGTTGGCTTAGGGTTGACGACAGAGTACAACATCTCGCAATGGGTTTGGTCCACAAAATACGATACTCTACCAAAATACCCTTATACCTATCCAAATACTTCCTTAATGTCAATGAAGTACACTCCCACAACACCAGAGGGAGTGCTACTAACCATGTCCAACCCAGATTTGGCACAAACAAGGGTCTTAACTCCTTCCGCTCATATGCCACCAAAATGTGGAATGCCCTACCAACAGTCATAAAGGCATGTAAATCCCTTGACTCCTTCAAAACCGCTCTCAAAGGGCACCTACAGATGGCTGCAATTCTTAACTGGCCTCTGTAAAACAAAAATGTATATAAAATCCCCCCACCCACCCCGCCTCTCCTCTTTGTACATTTCTCTTTTCCCTTTTTACCTCCACTATGATTTTGCCTCCATGATTTGCTGCTTCTGTTTTTACTGAAGTAGTTGTTTTGTATGTACGGTACTTGAATGCCTCTATGAAATGAACAAGTTGGCCACTATTGTAAACAAGTGTATGCTTAACTAGTGTGTCCAATCAGCTTTTTCAGATTTGATGCAGTTGTACTTGAATTGTACTGTAATTCTCCAAGCTGTTATCAGTTTTGTAGCAGTGTGTACTTGACTTGTGCAATAACTCTCATCTCTGTTAAATAAAAATTTCATTCATTCATTCATTCATTCATTCATTCATTCATTCATTCATTCATTCAGTCATTTGTTCCGCCGAATCTAATATTTCCGGTGCCGATCTCTTCAAAATAACAGTATTTTTATAATATTGAAAAACGATTTACTATTTGCACATTTAAACTATAGATTAACAATGCGACACCACATCATGTATCTGTGGGCACATGCATATTTTGTAGCATTGTTAAATATTATTTTAAATAACATGATCGTCTATGGTACGTGCACCCCAGAGCCCTGGATTACGACATCTCCGTTCACTTCATAAGGCCGATCCAATGGCGGCTCTTCTACATAGACCTCTAATGAGAATGGGGACGACACATAGGGACAGGGAGTAGGCAGAAATGCATTGAAGTGAGGCAACAGTTTAGCTGTTTTTACTGTATAATAATTAACAGTTGACATGTTGCCTGCGGGTCTAAAAACAGCTCTCATTCGTGCCGCCATCGTTACTTACAAACAATGTATTTACGACTTCAGCTTGCCCATATTCAGGCTACATGAACGGCACTCTAGCCCACAATTTTCGACCCCTCAATGTCGCAACTTTTCTACTAGATGGCCAGAGCCATCTAGTAGAAAAGTTGCGACATTGAGGGGTCAGAAAACAGCCTGGTCACGTGGGCCACGTACTCGCGCGAGCCCATAGACTCCAATGCATCCAGTAACTCCCGGATGTCACTATTCATTGTCACTATCCAACAGAAGTCTATGTAGATGGACTGGCCCCGTGAAGTGAACGGAGTTGGCGTAACTCTGTCTTATTTCCAAGGCTCTGTAGATGGCTTTTGCGCCGTGAGCTCTAACAGATTGCTAGTGCGCATGTGCAACAACCATCGATGTGTGTCGCTTGCAGCAGCTGCCTGTGCTGTTTTTACAATCTAATGAAAACTATAAACGTCCCGTTTTGTAAACAGTATCGTCCTATATAAACAGCTCGACCTCTGAAACACAGCAGGTAAGGTTCAGCTTAATTGTGTTTTGCCTTTTATATTTACTCATCTTTGATTTAACTGGAACATACTGTACGTCTCTTAAAGATGTTATCAGTTCATATGTAGGCTACATTTAGCTCTGCTCCTTATCGCCACTGCATCTATGATTCTGCCCTGCAGAAGAGCTTTGTGAAAGAGTTGTGTTCCGTCAGCAAATTTAGGACCTGGTAGTAATCTCTCGGGTGGACGAACAGCGTTGGAAATATTATAATATTTATAATTGCAAATATACGGAACATAGCCTACTCAACAAAACAAATACTGCGTGTGTGATTAGAAAGCCTACTTTGCTTAGTGGGGACACTCTGACCCTCCCACCATACAGTACGTATAAAATGGACTTTTGGCCAAAACGCGAATGTTTTTCACCAGGAAAAACAACCAGGATTTGCGCACTCTACCGATATTACCAGCCAGGAGAAACCGGAGGTCCATCCGAGAGATCACATTGTCTTTCGCAGAGCTACACTGAAACGCGGAATCATAGTGTATGTTTTTTTTTTTTTTTTTTTTTTTTTAATGAATGAAATTTTTATTAACAGAGATGAGAGTTACAGTACAAGTCAAGTACACACTGCAACAAAACTGATATAACAGCTTGGAGAATTACAGTACAATTCAAGTACAACTGCATCAAATCTGAAAAGGCTGATTGGACACACTAGTTAAGCATACACTTGTTTACAATAGTGGCCAACTTGTTCATTTCATTGAGGCATTCAAATACCGTACATATAAAACAACTACTTCAGTAAAATCAGAAGCAGCAAATCATGGAGGTAAAATCATAGTGGAGGTAAAAAGGGAAAAGAGAAATGTACAATGAGGAGAGGCAGGGTGGGTGGGGGGATTTTATATACATTTTTGTTTTACAGAGGCCAGTTTCGAATTGCAGCCATCTGTAGGTGCCCTTTGAGAGCGGTTTTGAAGGAGTCAAGGGATTCACATGCCTTTATGACTGTTGGTAGGGCATTCCACATTTTGGTGGCATATGAGCGGAAGGAATTAAGACCCTTGTTTGTGCCAAATCTGGGTTGGACATGGTTAGTAGCACTCCCTCTGGTAGTGCAGTGGAGCTATGGACCAGAGCTAGTCAGCGGATTCTACCGTTATCAGTAGATGATAGCAGACTCCCATTGTTCCGAGACGCAAAACCCTATCCCCCTCCATCCGTAACCCTAATCCTAAATGCCCGACCCTCAACATACCTCAGTCGGGGATTTAGTCTTACTGTTATGGTTGGGGGGTCTTATCAGTGGTCTTATCAGTGGTCTCCCAGACAACATGCCTCCTCGATAAGATGGTGCTGATAAGCAGCCTACTGGGAATTATCGCTTGATAATGGTAGAAGCGGGTGCAGCTAGTCAACATTGGTTGCGTCTCGTTCCAATACCATTACACCAGAGAGAGAGAGAGAGAGAGAGAGAGAGAGAGAGAGAGAGAGAGAGAGAGAGAGAGAGAGAGATTTGATTTAAAGGGGAACTCCACCCATTTTCAACATTTTACAAATGCACCCAAATGAACCCTAACGGCTTCATTTGGTTCCATTTTACACTCTCAGGGGAAAAAAAATCCATTAACATGGTGAAAATACATATTGATGATGTCATCAAGATGTTAGTGGTTTTCTTCAGACCTCCATTTCTTGGGAACACAGAATGGGGGAACTTTTTTTTTTTATCATATCCACCCAGCACCTCTAGGGTATACTAATAATGACATATTAGAAAATGGTTGGAATAGTTGAAAATGGGTGGAATTCCCCTTTAAGAGGGCATTCCACCTTGCCACTTTCAGCAACTCCCAACTTTTGTGTAGGCTACTGCATATAACAATATAACTTATAAGACTTAGAGATCTTTGGAGAAAAAACAAAAACAAAAAAAAAAAAAAACGCCCCATTCTTTTTTTTCTCAAGTCTAACATGTCAATTTGGTTTCATGTGTACACTCAGAAAAATATTGAAAATGGGTTTAATTCTCCTTTGAGAGCTTATTCATCTAGTTGCAGTGGTGTCCTTTGAGCCTATACACAATACACAGCACTGTATGATGTTATTGATCATCAGCTTTGGTGTGTGTATATGTTTTTCAGATTACCAACATCAAACTAATATATTTTAACCCAGTGGTTTTGAACCGGTGGTCTGGGGATCACCAGTAGTCCTTGAGAGGGTTCCAGGTGGTCCCCAGCTAAATGATGGACAGTTGGTTAACCCTTGTGGGTCCATTTGGTTTCATGTTTACACTCCCAAGAGTTAAAATGTTCACCATCAACCAGTGGTTGAAAACAATTAAAAGCGTAAAAAGAATCCCAGTGTATCCTGTAATTATTGTTAGGCATTTGCATTGTTTAATTTGCAAGAAAGTCTCCACAAATTAGAGAATGTAGAACAATTATAATTTCTGATCAATGTCTTTTGTCGCTCCTATGGTACATCATTCACAGGTAGTTATCTAACAGAATGTAGTTTATTGAGCATTTAGTGAAGACTCTTGTAAACCATGTTTTTTTCTGTTCTATGAGCCCCATAGCGCTTGCCTTTTTGTAATAATTAATGAAAAATAATGAATAATCAGTATCCATTTTCTGTCTTATAGGTCCAATGGCAAACACAGGTATGGTAACACACTTTTCTGTCTCAACTAACTTTGCATCAGGCACTAAACTCATTTAGATTATATAGATGACTATTGTTGAGTATTTTTTTGTGTAGTTATTACCTTGCCATGATGTAATACAAAACGTAGAGGAGACATTTTCCAGAAATGTTCCAGTGATTAGGAATAGACCCCTCCAACCGTAACCCTAATCCTAAATGCCCGACCCTTAAGCCTAAATGGGATTTAGGCTTAAGGTTATGGTTGGAGTGGGCTAGGGTTTTGCTACAAACATTGTTACACCCTTCTCTAAACCTAACCGCAAGCAGATTTGACTGTTATCAGTTGATAAGATCGCAGTTGTCATTTTATCAGTGAGTAGGCTCCGAGACAACATGCCTCCTTGATAACATGTTGCTGATAAGCAGCCTACTTTGAATTATCGCTTGATAATGGTAGAAGCGGGTGACTTTGTAATATGTAAACAAACACAAACACAGTTGATTCAGATACTTTAGAGCTGTGCTACTCGACCGGCAAGCTGCATGCGACGCGCCACACATGTCTGTGTGGTCCGCTATGCTCATAGCAATACATTGAATAAAACATATTTGTTCACAGGATTGACTTTCAGTGTGGAAAGTCAATTCGTTTTCTAACCTTGGTGGTCATTTTTTTTTAACTTCCTGTTGATTTTACTTTTATTTGTATATCTGCATCCCGATCCATGAATCCAGTTAATGAGGAGCATATTTTGAATTATCAATTTAAAATCGCTGGAACATCTTATTTTTTTTATTATCATTTCTTGTCCACATTTGGAATCACGTCATGGCAAGGTAACTACACAGTACACACACACACACACACACACACACACACACACACACACACACACACACACACACACACACACACACACACACACACACACACGTGAACAACAGTGGTCTTACTCTTTCATTTGAAATGTCGTGTAAAGGGGAAAAAAAACAATGGATCATGGCTGATTTGTTTTTTCTTTTATTATTCCACAAGGGAAACGATTAAGATCTAAGATTTCCCAAGAGCAGAAGGACATGTTGTTGCAGGCGTTCCGTGATGGAATGACTTCTGCATTATTCCTCCCTCAAGTCGCAGCGGCTGCTGAAGTGACTGGGTTGGCACCTGCTGTGATAAAGGTAAGGTTCCTTCACTGTAGTGGTGTATTTGTGGGGGAGTACTAGCACCACAATCTAATGTTTGTTTTGAGGCAGAAAAACAAACATTATCACCAAAATATTCATGTTGAAATAGGTGCTGTAAAACGATAAGAGTGGCTCTCACTTCACACGGGTGTGATTTTTATTTGCAATTTGAATCTGTCAGTGACTACAGTGCACTATCAACTGTTCTTAATTTAATGTCTGTTTATGTGTTTTTAGAACTGGATTAGAAATTACCAAAGGGTTCCAAGGCCTACAAGTACAAAGCGCCCTCCAAAGGCCAAAGTAGCTGTAAGAGCCACTTCAGGCTATAACCTGTTTATTGGGAAGCATATGCGCGAAGGTGAGAATAAACATTTAGAATTAACTTTGTTATGGATATTAAGGGCTCCATATTCGTTACCATCTAAACCCCTTATCCTATACCCCTTATCATTTTTTTTTACTATAAAAAAAAAACTTTTTGGAATAGTTCAACATGTCAATCTATTGACACACCGTGAGCTTGTAGACTGGCCATTTAAACTATTGAAAAATGTTCTTTTTTTAATAGTTTAAAAAGGCAAAGAAGTTAAGGGATAAGGGGTTTAGCGGTAACGAAAATGGAGCCCCTTGGGTTGAATAAAGCCATTCTCTGCATTTCAGATATGATTAATTCATTGGTTTGAAAAGTCTGTCTGCTCAGTATAGCCTTAGTCAGACAGAAACATGACAGTAAAATCTGTCAGAGACGTAACATTTGCTTTTTTTTCTCCCTTCCATGACTCCCAGGCACTAAGGCTTCTCTTAAGGACATCAACCTGATGTGGAAAGCCTTAGACCCACTAGAGAAGGACCGCTATCGTGCAGAGGCTGCAGCTGTGGAGGCTGCAGGGAAAATTAAGCCCCTCACCCCCGAGCAGAGGCAGCTTAAAATAAACAGGCACCTGAGGCAGATGAAGATCGAGGTTTGTAATTATTTACTGTACACAGTCTCTTGTGGAAATGCTTTTACAAGCGCACTTTAAAGGCACACTAGGGGGCGGCAGTGGCTGAGGGGGTAGGGTCACCGGATGGTAACCACAAGGTTGCCAGTTTGATCCCGGGCTCCCGCAGAGTTAGTTGTCTAAGTGTCCCTGAGCAAGACACGGAACCCCTATTTGCTCCTGATGTGCTAGTAGGTACCTTGCATGGTTTCCACTGTCATCAGTGGATGAATGTGTGTGTGAATGGGTGAATGTGATTCTATGGAAAGCGCCTTGGATAAAGGCGCTATATAAATGCACCATTTACCATTTAGGCATATGGTACATATACTGTATATACAGTGTATATGTTATATAAAGAGAATAGGGGTGGAGAGAAGATAGGATTCCGAGTGATTTCAATCCAGGGGTGGGACGATTCACTTACCTCAACAATAGATACTGTGCTTTTATTATACTAGAATCTTTTAAATAGGAATTCCACCCATTTTCAGGATTTTTCTGAGAGAGTACAAATGGGACCAAATGGATTTGTGCACTCTCAGAAAAAAACTCCTAAAAGAAAAATCATTAACAAACACAAACACAACTTGATGATGTCATCAAGTTGTTTCACCACAAGTACAATCAACTAGAAAGTTTTAAGCAATTTTAAACAATATAGATAACAAAAAGTTCAATCACACAGATCAATGCAACCTGATAACGTCAGTCAGTCGTTCTAACATGAACAAATTAATGACTAGGCCTACAATAAATATCAAATGAATCGATCTTGAACCTGGCGATTCGATATTGATATCATGGCATTAAGAATTGCGGTATATTGGCATATCTATTTTTTTCCCAACCCTATTTTAATCATGAGTCTATTTTAAATGTGCTTTAAAGGTGTCCAGTCTGAAGGAGTTGGGAGTGGAGACTTGCTACATGGCATTCGACCATGAAGAGACAGACCGGGATGTCCATTACTACGGCAGCGATGCAGCAATGGCCGCTGCAATGGCCTTCCTGTACTCCACGCACACCACTAATCCCTTCGCTTTTTTTCAAGGTTTGCACAGAAACATAATCATACAGAGATAAACCCAAACGTGTGTTATGGGAGTGTTACTTAATTTTCTTTTTTTGTTGTTGTTTTGTTTTGCATTTTGTTTACATTTGCAGATACGTCCTCGGCAGGGTCCCTTCCAGCCAAAGAGAAGCCAGGTGACATCGTTAAGCGGGTGCAGGATCTTTTCAACAAAAAATACCGTAAATATGCCTTTTAGACTAATGCAACAAATGCATGAATTCATACCATACTACGAGCTGTTCTGTATACTTCTGGTGTTTTAACTTTCATTGAAAAATAGCAGGCATTCACGGCTCATAGCGCACCACAGAGTGCTGCGCTATGAGCCGTGAACAACTGCCATGTTTTGGGAGAATGTGAGAATGCAGCTCAAATCTTTCAGTATGTTCTTTCAGAACAAATGTTTTGTAAAATCTACAATGTCAGGACAAAATGGGTTAAAGCTTACTAATATGAATGTGTTAATTAAATAATTGCATATGGTAGAACCAAGAGTCAACTTCACCCATTTTCAAGCTTTCTCTATCGCTATATCTCAGAGCAGGGCTGTGGACAGTTCAGAAACCTTACCAGTGACATTATCTATGGAAATTCCAATCTAACAGAAACTACCACCTTTTCCTTCCGACAGTTAGCATGCCAAAATAGCATCCATCGTTCTTAAAACGTAGAAAAACTGTTGTACCACCTGGGTTGCTAACCGCCATCATAACGCCGCTTTTGCATAAGAGAAAACGTTTGTGGGAAGTGGGTAACAAGAAGTATGTAACCTCTAGGAGGGGTGAAATAATTTAGCGACCCGTCCAAGATCGCAACCCTTTTTTTAAAAAGGTTCCATGAGTTTTACTGAGGTTACGTTTAGGATTAGGTTTATAGTGGGGTCCCACGACACACCGTCATTTACAACTCTTGTAAAAGTTTGACTTTCACTTCTAATTTGTAGATAATGACCTATAGAACAATTTTAGTTCGAGTGGCCCATCTGCAGATGAAAAAAATATGCATTTTTTGCCCAATTTCAAAATTGGCCAAAATCGGATTTTTGTTTTTCTTAAGTCTTTATTTTCTCACAATTGCTGTTTTTTCTTTGTTTTCTTTTACTATGTCAAGTCAATACTAACCCAGGAATTAACTGGATTTCAAATATTAATGTTTGGAATATGATATGGAAAAAAATGGACGCCCATGTACATCAAATTACTTCAAAGGGCACCTAATTTAAATTCTGTTGAACCTAGAAGGATGAAGTTAGTGCCTACCTATATTATCATGAATAAGTAATGGTATGAATTGTAAATAAATAGAAACAATACAGTATTGGGGGGACTAAAGTTAGACATACCGGTACCCACTTATAGCCCAGCCTCTATGTATGAAAATTGTGCACTTTTCAATGAAAGCATGACATTTGGCACAAAGTTAAAGCCTGCCATAAGGAATTGTTTTGGCTATGGGTCTGTGCTGACAGCTATGGTGGCCAACATCTGCTGTTATCTTACCAATTCAGCTTCTACAACATACAATCTTGATTCTGATGACAAAACGTTTTCAAGGATTATGATTTTTTTTTTTATAAAATGCTAGATAATAGTCAAATCATCAAAATGTGTAATATTGATGTATTGATGTAGGCAGTAAATTCATGTCTTCTACCCTATATGTGAAAATCAAGTGAGCCCATGAAATCAGCTGACATACTCTACTCACTACTCACTCCAACTCAAACCAGCTCTACCCGATTGACCAGTACCGAGTGAGGTCAACACCAGTCTCTGTACTTCTAACCAGATCCCCATCCAGATCCAACACCAGTCTGTGTACTTCTAGCCAGATCCCCATCCAGTTCCAACACCAGTCTGTGTACTTCTAACCAGATCCCCATCCAGATCCAACACCAGTCTGTGTACTTCTAGCCAGATCCCCATCCAGATCCAACACCAGTTTGTGTACTTCTAGCCAGATCCCCATCCAGATCCAACACCAGTCTGTGTACTTCTAACCAGATCCCCATCCAGATCCAACACCAGTCTGTGTACTTCTAACCAGATCCCCATCCAGATCCAACACCAGTCTGTGTATTTCTAGCCAGATCCCCATCCAGATCCAACACCAGTCTGTGTACTTCTAACCAGATCCCCATCCAGATCCAACACCAGTCTGTGTATTTCTAGCCAGATCCCCATCCAGATCCAACACCAGTCTGTGTACTTCTAGCCAGATCCCCATCCAGATCCAACACCAGTCTGTGTACTTCTAGCCAGATCCAACACCAGTCTGTGTACTTCTAGCCAGATCCCCATCCAGATCCAACACCAGTCTGTACTTCTAGCCAGATCCCCATCCAGATCCAACACCAGTCTGTGTACTTCTAGCCAGATCCAACACCAGTCTGTGTACTTCTAACCAGATCCCCATCCAGATCCAACACCAGTCTGTGTACTTCTTGCCAGATCCAACACCAGTCTGTGTACTTCTAGCCAGATCCCCATCCAGATCCAACACCAGTCTGTGTACTTCTAACCAGATCCCCACCCAGATCCAACACCAGTCTGGGTACTTCTAGCCAGATCCCCATCCAGATCCAACACCAGTCTGTGTACTTCTAGCCAGATCCCCATCCAGATCCAACACCAGTCTGTGTACTTCTAGCCAGATCCCCATCCAGATCCATACAGTAAAAGCTGTCTTGTGAAAACCACTGCTGAAGTTCTGTACCTTCACACACAAGCTAGTTGACAGGAAAATAGTCATACTCAAAGTAGTTACATATTGCACCATGGTGACCATTCTTTTCGACTCTCATGTCCTTCTTGAAGATGGTTCGGAATGCATAATGCTTCTCCCCATGAAGACTCAACAGAACACCTGAAGATCTGCCCTCATACCTAACAGGCAGGATGTGCATACACTGGAGTGGCCTTAGTGTCATTCTCATTGTCCCTATCATGTCAATTGAAGGAGCCTTCACCTCATGACACCTGGTACTGGAGAGCAACTGTCTCCTCTATATAGCCTCCAAAGCAAATGCAGACACTTGGCGAGACTGCCACAGTTTGAAAGGGTCAAGCCCCTAATCCTGATTGCGGCAGTCAACCCCACCTAATCACACAAACTGGGGCCGCCAGATGAGCCAGCAGCCATCTGCACAAGTCTGGGTTGGACCTTGCAGGGCTGAGCTAGAGACTTTGAAAGAAACCTTCAGCAAAGACAATGGCATTGACATAGTTGACATAGCCCCAGAACACTGAGGCCATAAGAAGTGAGGAGAAACTCTGGCTGGAAGCCCTCACCCCACCTCATCCTTTAGACCTCGTCCTTGAAAACGTAGGATTAGTTACCAGAATCAGGATCAGAGAATTGTAATTACTGTTAAAATATCAGCAGGTGGTGGCCATTATGAGAAATATTTACCATGGTCGCATGACAAATGTAAATAGTACCACTGAATTCCTCATCATTGACAATGTGGGACTATTTACTAGAATTAAGATTTTAGAAAATAGCTGTCAGGATTACCAAGGGACAAATCTGTGATGGTGCCATAGCCAACAATGCTCCTAATGACATGCTCCAATTGTGTTCCAAAATTCATGCTGTTATCATCAAAATACTGCACATAGAGGCTGGACTATGTGCTATTTTTGTGGATATACACCAGGGGGTGGGGGGGGGGGGGGGTAATATGGTCTAAATGACTAAATACTACTTCTGAATGTGAATTCATACATATGTCATATGTTCAGATTGGATAAGTTATGACAGTCATATATCATATTTTGGAAGGCCCCCTAATAATCTTTATCTGCGTGCTGGCCACTCTAACCAAAATGGTTCTGTAGACCTCACCTAGAATTTAGTACTGAAAGTTAAACTTTTAAAGTTGTAAACGACAACTAAATTTAACATGGAGATGGAAACTCACTTCGGTCTTTTCGGCTAATTTTAGCTTGTTTTGCTTGCTATTTTTGTGGATATACACCAATAATGGATGAAAAAATATATTTTATTATATATTAGGTTTAGGTAGCAAATGCTACACCTGATTGTGAATTCATAGATATCCCATATGTACAGATTGGACAATTTGATCAATAGTTACAACAGTTTACATGTTTTGATAGGGTTGGCACCTTGTTACGCCCCCTACAGGCCAATTATGGCATTTGTGCGCGGGCCACTCGAACCAAAATGGTTCTATAGACCCTCACCAACAAATTAGGACTGAAAGTGAAACTTTTACAAGAGTTGTAAATGACATCTACATTTAACATGGAGACGAAACCCCACTATTAGTTACGACCTATAAAAAAAAAGTTTGCGACGGTTTAGAAAAAAAGTTTGGGCTCCCTCACCTACAAAAAAAGTGGTTGGTAGGAATGACTCGACTCTATTTGAAGCAATGGCACTTTAATCAGGAGAGGTAGACAACCAGAGGTGGGTGTAACTGGTAACTAGTAACTGGTGTAATGATGCAACGTGTAATGTTTATTGCACGCTTACTGCTACTGTGTTGTTCCTACACGTATACAGACACACACACAAGCTACAAATTGTATGTTTTATAATTTAGAACCATTGCGTCATAGTCAGTACATTATAAGTACTGCCGGACTGTATGTGAACATTCTTATGAGATTTGTATATGTACTGTATATGTCATTTCAGATGACGCCGGGGGCCATGGCAGTATGCCATACAAGGCTTTAGCAGAGCAGAAGGTCTTCATCAGAGCAACTGGACTGCCTGATGGCATCAGCCTGATAAAGCCATCGCGTTATGGACGACATCAGTTGGAGAAGATCTTGGAAGCTGCAGAGCAACTGTCATTTCAAATAAGTAAGGTGTTTGCACACAGATGTAAAACAAACTTCAAGACAATGTAGATTTAAAACACCAATCTAGAATGATTTTTTGATTCGTGCCATTCCGCACTTGCCAAACAAAGCACACTTTCTGACAACACGCGTGCAGGATTCATTTCAACACAGCATTGTTTAAATTTGTACCCGTAGAGCACCTAGCTTGTGTCAAAACAGGGTAACACTCAGAACGCCATGACCGCCTCCCACGCAACTCCACGCCCCACCCGCCCAATCAGTAGATAAGAACACAGTTATCATGTTGTCATCAGCAGGACTTTTTCATCTCAGAATGGCCATGCTCTGCAGACTCTCATTGTTCCGAGACGCAAAGCGTCAGGCATTTATACTTAGGGTTATGGTTGAAGGGGCTAGGCTTTTGCTACTACACCCTTCTCTAAACCTACCCCTAAACGTAACCGTAAGCAGATTTGGCTGTTATCAGTGGATAAGATCGCAGTTGTCATCTTATCAGTGAGTAGGCTCCCAGACAACATGCCTCCTCGATAAGATGGTGCTGATAAGCAGCCTACTGGGAATTATCGCTTGATAACGGTAGAAGCGAGTGCGCCAGAGCCCAGAACTGCATAGGTGCAGGTACTAGTTACATACAGTATATACAGTACGTAAATGAGTGGCCAGCTGTCCAGACTCGTCGATGGAACATGACGAGTCTGGACAGCTGCACACACACACACACGCACACAAAGCCGCTGCAGCATAGAATGGGGGGTAATGGTGGCACAGAGCGCCTACTATAGATAGAAAGTTAATACACCGTGTGCCCAACGCGAGGAACACAATTGGGTTTTATTTGTCCTCCGTGGCCATTACGGTGCTAAGTAAACGTGAAAAAGTGATTACATTCTTTAATCCACCTTTTTATCCGATCGTATCGTAAGCTCCTAGCTGTTCTGTCGCATTTCATTTGGGACAACATGGGCACAACCTGTTTTGCCCCCTTGTCCATTCTACTGTATGTTATGCATTCGAGTGCCATTATCCCTGTGTCTGTGTGTGTTTATGTCAGAATTGTTTCTACATTGCAGTGGTGAAAACAGTCTGCCATTTCTTTCCAGTTGATCAGTGCGGTGAGGAGCCACTGGAGCCAGAGCCATCTACCTCTCTGGGAATGGTGACCAGAGTAAATGGTCAGTTTTCATTTATCTATACTACATATTTAGAGTCCTGGCAATCTGTTAGTCTAGATGTTATGGCTGATAGGGATCATAGCGCTTATGGACCTATGAAGCAACACTGACCGCTGCAGGCGAAAGTGTGAAACGTAGAAAGATTCATGAATTAAACATACAGGGCGAAGAAGGCTCACAAAAAGGGAGCGAAGAACACAAACACAGGAGTAAAATAGACAGGATAACAGGGCACAGGTGGAAACACTGGCACATTAAAAGGTATAGGTGAGAAAAGGTACTGTAGGTAGGCAACAGGTAAGGTAATGTTATGAAGCACTTTTCAAAACAGTTTTACAAGGTGATGTACAAAAGAATAAAATAAACATCACTGTCAAAAATAAACCAATGCTGAAATATGAGAGCAGCAAAAAAAAAAAAAAATGTAAGCCTAATAAGCCCTTAAAGGGGAATTCCATCCATTTTCTTTTTTTTTCTGAGAATGTACAAATGTGAACAGGTCCATTTGGTTCACATTTGGTGAACCAAATGGACCCTGAAAAAAGGTCCTAAAAAAACATTAGCATGGTGAAACATGGTCATTAAGATGTGTTTCACCATGTCAATGATGTCTTTTTAGACCTCTATTTCTAGGAACCACAGAATGGGGGGAACTTTTTTTTTTTTATCATGTCCACACAAGATCTCTAAGATATATTAAAGGAGTGCTTCGTCAGTACGGAATGCCTTTAAATCCTGTACAACAGCCTCTAAATATGTGAAAATATATACATATGTAAAAAAAAGCCACACAGTGGCGCTCGAGAAAGTACAGTATATTTTCTGTGCATGCCTTGCTGCTCTCCTGTCTCCTTTAGTGTTCAGTGCTCTGAGAAACGTTTACCACCTACGTCACTTTTAGGGCAGTGACGTAGGTGGCAAACAGTCTGTAACCCCCTCCTCTGGTGTTCCACTACAGTATGCGCTGACTGAGACACGGACACAGAGGCACGGATGCACGACAGTATAACCATACAGACGAGGTTTACTTTCGGCGAAGTATCCCTTTAATGATGTAGTAAATTGTTGAAAATGGTTGGTTCAGATTAAAGCTCGATCTCTGATACAGTACATACTGGGCTTTTGTGAGCCACTAGGGCTGTGTTCTAGAGGAGGATGTTCTAAGCATAGTCAAGGTGCTCCTCGGACCATGTCCGTGATCCTTTGCATTCGAGCTCATTTCATTGATTTAGATTTAAATTAGTGGTTCAAAAACATTTTTGACTCAGGGCACCACTGTAAATTATTATGGCATGTAAATATGCAAATCTTCCCCGTAAGACACAAAGAGAAAAGACAGAGACTCAAGTTATAAGATAAGAACACCATTTCTCCCTTTTGTAAACTTAGGTTAAAAGGATCCCTGCATAATAACACAAATATGCCTTAAAACACTATACTTGCCTTCTATAACTAAAACATGCAGATAAAAACACCTTCAATACTTTATTTCTTTCATAAATAGAGAATCTTTCACTCAATAGGAGGTGCTACGGTCGCAGGATGATGATGTCACATGAGCATGTTCATCCATGTATTCCATAGAGCTAGATCACACGTGACATCATCATCCTGTGCCAGGAGCAGTTCCTGTTGAGTGAAATATTCTCTGTGTATGAAAGAAATAAGATGCCATTGGTGTTTTTATTTATTTATATTGGAGTTGGTTTAAAGGGGTATTTCACTTTAAAAAAAAACCTTTGGTCATTTTATGGTCTACTCAGCCTCATGTGAACACACCAGACAGTTTACAAGTTACTCTTTTCAGTATTTAGATATTTGATGTTCATTAATATGCCGGAACGTCCTTCCTATACAAACCCATTATAACTTAAAACTCCATTTTAACCATGACAGATTATTCGAAAACAACCCATCTTTTTTCTGGTGACTGATATTGTCCTCCTAATATGTGAGAGGCCTGTGGAATTTCATTGACAGTTTTTATTTATTTTTAAAATATTGTTTTATTCATTTGGGTGGGCATTCCCTAATACGGAGGCGGCTACATTTTACAAAACAATATTTTAAAAATAAATGAAAACTGTAAATGAAATTCCACGGCCCTCACGTATTAGGAGGACAATATTAGTCACCAGAAAAAAGATGTGTTGTTTTCGAATAATCTGTCATGGTTAAAATGGAGTTATAATGGGTTTGTATAGGAAGGACGTTCCGGCAGGTTAATGCATATCAAATATCTAAATACTGAAAGGAGTAGCTTATAAACTGTCTGGTGTGTTCACATGAGGCCGAGTAGACCATAAAATGACCAAAGGTTTTTTTGAAAGTGGAGTACTCCTTTAACATAACTAGGTCTCCAGTTAAGTGTGTTTAGAGTTGGTTTAACATAACTAGGTCTCCAGTTATTAAAGTCCTTCCTCATTCCCTTGATTTCAGAGCAGTGTATGGAGTCCAGACTGCAGATGAACTCTCCAGACTCGGCCAGTGATGTTTCTGTTAAACAGGAAGCTGACGACGTTTCTATTACACAGGAACCTGAAGAACACCTTAGTAAGTTTTTATGGTTTTACTAAAATGACTACATCAATTCAGCAACGTCCCACTGCAGAGGTGTTGATAGATTAAAACCCAAACACAGACCACACAATACTGCTTTTAGCTTGATCCATTTTCCACACGCATTCACACAACAGCATAGTAAGCGAAGAAGCTACCTAAAACTAGCACTTTCCGCAGTAACCGCTCTTTCATACAGGTAATCAAAACAAAACAAAAAAATACACAATACATATAATCAACAAGAAGAAGAAATGAAAAGCAATGACTAATCGAAGAGATTGGTACACTCACATTGAGAGCTTGTGAATCTGCCTGTTTTTGCAAAGCCGGTGTCAGGTTAAGAATGTTCACGTTCACTTGGTCAATAACAAAATATTGCAACATCTTGCTAAAATGTTCAGAACAGTAAAAAACAGTGAATTAATTATAAACATGAATTAGTTATAATAACTAGGGGTGGGACTCGATTAAAAATTTTGATCTAATTAATTAGAGGCTCAATAATTAATTAATCTCAATTAATCTCATTTTAATCGCATATTATTATTTACCTGAGAAAAGTGAGAAAGCACATTTTTGAACTGAATTTATTATTATTATTATTATTATTATTATATTATGAGTGAAGCAATGAACTGAATGAGTGAAGCAATGAACTGAATACTAGGCCTGTGAATCTGTGGGTGTCCCACGATACAATTCAGTATCAATTTTCTGGGTCACGATTCGATCCAAAAACTAGATTTCTAGATTTTTTTTTTTTAAATTCTCGATTCAAAAAGATTCCCCAATTCCAAAGCTTTCCTCTTTTCTTTTTTTCTTCTTCTTATTTACCAAATTCAAGTACAAACGTTAGCATTTCTCAGTCAGTCCAGTACAATAATTGACTCTGGGGCAAAATAAATAAAATACTGGCAGTGCCACACACACAGCGCTGATTGTTCTGGAGCATACATTTGCGTACATTTAGCAGTCATTATTATCATGCAATTTAGTGTCAGATAAACACAGTGAAGTGAACTACTCTGAACTAGGCTACTATGATCAAACCGTTTGCCCAAAGCCCACGTCAGTTGATCATCTGAGCGCACACACACACACACACACACACACACACACACACACACACACACACACACACACACACACACACACACACACACACACACACACACACACACACACACACACACACACACACACACACACACACACACACACACACACACACACACACACACCTACAGCCAATATGAACTCGACTCCAGCTGCACTGATGAGCGCCGGTCGCCAACTCCAGTTTGTCCCTATTCAAGCCATTGAATGTCGGACACCTCAACGTCGCTCTGGTACTAGCCAGAATGCAGAAAGACTTACCCAAGCTCCCTTCTCTTCACGGGGTCAGTCCAATGGCGGCTCTTCTACATAGATTTCTACGAAACGGGGACAGTAACACTAGCTCCAACATGTTGGATGTGATTTGAGGCTCGAACTGCTGCGATGGTATGCACATTCTTTGTTGCATAAACTGCCTTTTTGTCCACGCTTCCATCCGTTCTTTGCTTAAATCTAAATTTGCCATCAACGGGGCCGAGTAATGCTTGCTCATCTGGTTTGTCGTTCATGTTGCGAGTTGTTTTGTTTTGTTTTTGCTGCGGGGGGAGAGGACGACGAGGCGGACGGAGCTTTAGAGTATAGACTGAGTTACGTTTACTCCATAGAGCTAGTAGACCAATGGCGATTCTTCTACATTGACTTCAACTGCAGTTTGTCCCTATTCAGGCCATTTGAACAGCGCTCAAGCGCTCAGTTTCTGACTCCTCAATGTCGTGACTCCGGGTGGACTGCCGCTTCCGTGTGCGTTAGCATATTGGGTAGGTGTGAAACGGTGATACAGTGAGAAACGTTCCACTTCAATGGTGTGAATGGGCCATCAGTGACAAACGTTCCGTTCCAATGGTGGACAAAGAAAAGGTGCGAATAAATGCGTTATTTTTTATAACGCGCTATATTTTCTGTAATTAATTAGTCTCAATTAACGCGCTAAAGTCCCGGGCCTAATAATAACCACTTGATCCTAATTCGCAGATGGTCTGCGGTAGTGCATTAACCAAAAAATCGATACATCGATGCATCGATTTGCATAACATGTGTTGACTCCCATCAATTCGAGTCGAAAAGTATTTTTTTTTTATTCTATTTATAAAGTATCTGCTATAGAGACTGTGTTTTGCTGCAGCCGTTACAAGAGACCACACGTATCAAACACATTGATATTCTGCCTGTTCTGGCTGTTTCTGCCTGTGTTTGATGGTCTTTGTTCAATGGACGTAAGGTCAGAACATGCTAGTTTGTCATGTGTGAATGAGCCTAAGCACACGTGTGTGCTGCTAAAATAAATGTTATGTGCCGTTCCTCTACTCGTCGTAAGTCCTGTGAATCTCCTCATAATATAAAAGTGCAGCCTTCCTCATGAAAAAATACATGTTTCCTATAGTCCTACAAATTAAACAAATAACAGACTGTGTGTGTTTTTATTTTATTTAGCCTACTATTATAATAGCATTTAAAAAAACAAAAACAGTAAGATCACAGAGGCTCCGCCCAGCCTGTCTAATTATGAAATCAACCCCCCCGTCTGCGGTATCCATGGACAAATCCGCAATTTGCTGATCTTATTGTGTATGTAACATGGTAGTAAATTTGATTTGATTGATTTTAGCAGTGTTGACCATCATATTATGTTTCTGCTCTTAGACTACCTGCTCATGCATGGGCGTAAAGAGGGGGTTTCATCTGATGAAGAGAGGAGCCCCGGTCTGCTCCAAGAAGAACCAGAGCCTCCATTCATTTTAGAAGGACAGGAGGAGTTCAAAGAGGAACAGGAGGAGCTACTTCAAAGACCAGAGCAGCCTGTCGGGTCAACATTGACATCACTAGCAGTGAAAGATGGAGAGGAAAATGATGAAGAAACATCCTCCCACTGCCGTGAAGTCGAGGTTGAACTTGGGTTTGACAGTGAAGTCACTGAAGACAGCGATGATTGGGAGGAGGAAGACGACGATGACCAACAACAACGTGACAAAAGTTTCACTGACGGCGCTGGAGGAAGACCTTTCCACTGTAAACATTGTGACAAGAGTTTCAGTCATTCATCTGAACTGAGGAGACACCAATATGTGCACACAGGAGAAAAACCATTCCAATGTAAATATTGTGGAAAGAGTTTCAGTCAAGTATCCAACCTTAAGAGACACGAATGTGTCCACACAGGAGAAAAACCTTTCCAATGTAAACATTGTGACAAGAGCTTTGATTGGTTAAGTCACCTGAAAGCACACCTTCGTGTCCACACGGGAGAAACACCTTTCCAATGTACACGTTGTAAAAAGAGGTTCAGTTGGTCGCGTGACCTGAGGACACACCATTGTGTCCACACTGTAGAAAAAAACATTCCAATGTAAATAGATTTCCAGTTGGTCAAGTCACCTGATGACACAGCTTTGTGTACACACTAGAGGAAAAACCCTTCCAATGTAACCAGTGTGACAAGAGTTTCAGTTGTTGGGTTAATCTGAAGAGACCCATGAAGAAAAAACTCTTTTCACTGTAATCATTGTAACGAGTTTCAGTCGATAACAGTACAGGAAAAACCTTTCCAATGTAAACATTCATAGACTGATTAAGAAACTATTGGCCCCTGGGCCGCCGCCAGCCAAAGGGCCCCCCTACACCAGAGCATTTTTCTTCCCCGTACGGCACACAGGCATTTCAGCAGAATTTACAGCATGGGAATGCTTGAAAATAATAAACACCAAAAATAACTAAGCCAAATCAATGCAAAATGTTTAAACACTTGCAGTAATTTACCATATCATGATAGTTTAAGACTTTTGGGGTTATTTTATTGACACAAAATGAATAAACCCATTGTAAATAACAGTGAAAAGGACCATGTGTGCCACTTTTATACCCCGTTACCCCTTTTTTGGGGGGGCCCTGAGCTTGAGCCTCTTAGTGATCACGTGAGCACTCAAGCTCAGGGGCCCGGGCCCAACGTGCCCGTTGGATAATCCTTCCCTGTAAACATTGTGACGAGAGTTTCAGTGTTCCATTTTCCTTGAACGGACACCAGCATGTCCATGTCTGAGAAGAAACATTCTGGAGCTACACATGCAGCTGGTTGTGAGTAGGGCAACAAAAAGGTCAGCTACAGCCCTAAACATACTCTGAAACAATGACTTTTTTTAATTAATAGACAAGATAATGCTCACTTCTGTTAACTGTCAAGTGAATACTCTCCTATAGTACACTCAGAGCATTCTTGTGTCATAGGGGAAAGCGAGGTAATGTTAGACACATTTTTACATTTGCTCCTCTCTAGGCGAACTAAAATTATCAGCAAAGTTTAAATATTTCCCATGAATTTAGGGTGTTCCCTAACAATGGGAATTAGGTAGTGAAAGTGTAGTGAAAATATGTTTGTTTAAAAAAAAAAAAAGGTTTTCATGTGACTCACTTTACCCCAGGTGACTCACTTTACCCCAGGTCAGGGGTAAACTGAGACAAACCAGAAAAATCACTCCAGGCTAATCTTCAGCTAGCAGCAATCACATGGATGTTTACGTTGGTAGTTCATCAATGTGTGTGGCTTCAAAATATAATGGTCCACTGGCATAAATGTGTTGTGGTCATGAGATATCGAGGGTGTCTCAAGGCTCATTCAGAGTTTACAATTTCAGTGAGCACCGCGACCACCACTGTTCATAGACCAGCAGCACCTCGCACCACCTCCTCCTCTCTCCCCCTTCTCCTGTTCTCCTTGCGTCCATTGTTGTTTATATTTCCCCCTCTGTTTTCGCTCTCTATTTCCTACCTACCTCAATTATAATTGTTTATGCTTCTTTAATGTTTATTTCCTGTTATATTTATGTCATTGTCTCTATCATTGAATTCCTTCCTTCCTGTGGTGGTGTGTTGTATTTTTTTTGAGGTGCTCCAAACTTCTAGACCAATCAACATGGAGGAGGGCTGGAAGAGCAGCCATTGTGGTGGTATGACGGCATATCGTAGGCGGTGGTCGCGGTGCTCACCGAAAATCGAACTATGAATAGGCCTTCAGTTTACCCGATGTTTCACATTACCTTGCTTCACCCTACTAAACTTAAACTTTGCAGCTCAACGTAAGCCAACCTACTTGAAATTTTACTCCACCCTACTATCTGGCAAGATATTTATTAAACAGTTAAATAAAGATATGCTGGAATTATCATTTGAATCTCAATGCTTTCAGAATGTCAAATATGATTAATAGATAATAAAGTTTGACTGTGTGAACTGCACACACAGAAACACAGAATTTAGGGAGATGCGGACTCCATGTTATACATACAACGTTCATGATTCCAGAGCTTGTGTAGTAGGCCATTAAAATGGACTTCACTTTGTCTTTTGCAATAGGGGAGGAATGCCATTCCAATCAATAGAAGTCAATGGTCGGAATGGTGGGGCGTTTGCAGGACTCCAATCAATAGAAGTCAAGGGTGTTTTTGGTTGCAGGACTTTTATTAGGCAATTAAACATCAATAATACCATCAGTAGTTGTTGAAGTTGCAACAGACACACAGCATGCATAAAGCTAAAGGTCTGACTCAGAGAGTTTTCTGTTTTAAATGATGAAAAGCTGTCGGTTTAGTGGTCAGTTGTAGTTAGTAGCAGTAGTAGTGTTTCAAATCACTTTAAATATAAGCACTTTGAAATATTTGGGTTGTTTTGCATGCCATCATGTTTGGTGGGGCAGTCTGGGCATTTAGAGGGGCTGTGTGTGTGTGTGTGTGTGTGTGTGTGTGTGTGTGTGTGTGTGTGTGTGTGTGTGTGTGTGTGTGTGTGTGTGTGTGTGGTAAGCCTACACACACAATTAATTTAAAAAGTGTCCTATTCAATCACATTCTATTGTTTGATGCAAATAATTGCTAATTTTGAATTTGATCCCTGCAACACGTTTCGTAAGAGTTGGGACAGGGGCAACAAAAGACTGGGAAATAGCACCTGTTTTGAACATTCCACAGGCGAACAGGATAATTGTAAATTGAACTTTCTACAAGAAAGAGGCAAGGCTGAGAGCCAACATGAATGCTTGTGTCCTTTGCTTTGATTATAGGGGTTGAAGAGGATTTGCAAATTAATGTATGCTGTTATACATTTTACACAACGTCCCAACTCTTTCTCTCTCTCTCTCTCTCTCTCTCTCTCTCTCTCTCTCTCTCTCAAGCAGGACCGAACTGTTGCCTGAAGGGCAACAGTAGGACAGTATACATTTAAAATCATTAAATGAATGAAGTTATAAACATATTTTATGACTAGCGTGCCCCCCCTAGTGACCCTTTATGGTGCGTGCACCTCAGAACCTTGGATTACGACATCTCCGTTCACTTCATAGGGCCGGTCCAATGGCGGCTCTTCTACATAGACTACTAATGAGAATGGAGACAAAAAGTGACCGGAAGTAGACAGAAATACAACGAACTGAGACTCAACAACCCAGCTTTAAGAAACCTAAATTGGGGGGAAAAAAATTAAAATCAAAAACTCTTGCATACAATGCATTTCTGACTCCCGTTTGTCCCTATTCAGGCTCTGCATGAACGGATTTCGAGCGCTCAGTTTGTGACCCCTCAATGTCGCAACTTCTCTAACAGCATCGCTAGTGCGCATGTGCAACAACCCTCTATCTGTGTTGCTCATTGAGTTGGTGTTGCTGCAGACAGCTTGCAGCTGCCTGCGCTGTTTACAATTGAACGTCTTTTTTTGGAATTATTTAATGGGTGAGTACAATTAACAAGAGTAAATGACCGCTAAAGAGCGCCGATGTTTCCCTGTAACAGCATACGATATAGAGGCTGATCCATGGCACTGATATGAAGTCATTTATGACGGAATACAGAGACATGCCAGGGCTAGAAAAGTCCTAAATCACCATGCTACTATTTGTTATTGTTTTTAGGCAAGCCCTTTTGCCCAGTTTACGAGAGGCTAAATCACATCCAATTGCCATTGTGTGTCAAATGCCAAATAAATATTTTGAAAAGGGTCTAAATGAAAACCACTGGTGAAAAATAATAGAATGATGATTATCTATTATTTCTGTTTTAGGTCCCATGGCAAACAAAGGTAATCAATTAATTCTGTCTTGTCAACCAACGTTGCAACAAGTGCTGAACCCATTTACATTTATTTATTTATTCATTTTTATTGCTATGGCATGTTTATTGTGCAGATCACTAGATCACTTGAACCTTAGCTTCCCTGCATTCTGATCAAGTCATGACATCCTTTATAGACTTGGCAGTTTGAATGGTTAATTTGAGATTTTATGTACAGTGGAAAAACGCAATGGATCATGACTGACTTTCTTTTTCTTTTATGATTCCATATTCCACAAGTGAAAGGATTGCGATCTAAAATTTCGAAAGAGCAGAAGGACGCGTTGTTGGTGGCATTTCGTGATGGAATGACCGCTGCATCCTCTCCTCAAGTCACAGCAGTTTCTGAAGAGACTGGGTTGGCAACTGATGTGGTAAAAGTAAGATTGCTTCACTGTAGTGGTGTGTGTGTGTGCGTGTGTGTGTGTGTGTGTGTGTGTGTGTGTGTGTGTGTGTGTGTGTGTGTGTGTGTGTGTGTGTGTGTGTGTGTGTGTGTGTGTGTGTGTGTGTGTGTGTGTGTGTGTGTGTGTGTACACGTGCGGGGGGTGCCCTCAGTGCCCTCACGCAGTCCATCAATGACTACAGTGACAGTTACTTACATTGCACTATTAACCAGGGCTTGACACTAATACTTGCCCGCTTACCTGGGGCAAGTAAAGAAAATGGTTGGGCAAGTGAAGATTGCTACCTGGTTGCCCAATTGGGCAAATTTGTCTTGAAGGTGGTCATTGCGCTCTGCCTCTTTCCCTGCTTTCTAGCTATCCCTTCTATCTCTCTCCCAGGTTCATTTGGTTCCAAACTGTCATTTTGCTGGAACCACTGATTCACACTGATTTAGCCTACAAGTTGAATATTTACTGTAGCTGATTGTCTAAAGCACCCAAGTAGAAAGTAAACTAAAATGCAAAATTTGCGATATATTTTGGGGGGCAAGTGACCATGACCTGAGGGCAAGTAGAACATGACTTGCACTTGCCCAATATGCAAGTGCCTCAGAGACCTTAGTGTCAACCCCTGATTAACTGTCGCTAATGTCTGTTTATATATTTTTAGAACTGGATTAGAAATCACCAAAGGGTCCCAAACCATACAAGTGCAAAGCGCCCTGCAAAGACCAAAGTGATTGCAAGAGCCACTTCAGGTTATAACCTGTTTCTTGGGCAGCATATGCGCAAAGGTGAGAATAAACATTTAGGACTGACATTGTTAGGGATGTTATGGGTTGGGTTGAATAAAGCCCTTGTCTGCAATTCAGATATGTTTCATTAATTGGTTTGAAAAGTCTGCCTGTTCATTATAGCCTCATTCAGATTTTACTGTCATGTTTCTGTCTGTCAGAGACTTAACATTTGTTTTTTTTCTCCCTTCCATGACTCCCAGGCAAGGTTTGCCTTAAGGACATATGCCTGATGTGGAAAGCCTTAGACCCACTAGAGAAGGACCGGTATCGTGCAGAGGCAGCAGCTGTGGAGGCCGCAGGGAAAATTAAGCCCCTCACCCCCGAGCAGAGGCAGCTTAAAATAAACAGGCACCTGAGGCAGATGAAGATCGAGGTTTGTAATAAATATAAGAGGTCTCCTGGGGAAATCTAAATCATTTGAATGAGTTTGGATGGACATCGGAGAGAACAAGAGTAAGGGCTGTTATTTGGTATTCTATGGTGTGTGAAAAGCAGAGTGAAATGTGAAAGCAAAGAAACAGATTTGTATTCTGATGCTGCGCCTGCTATGGTAGATGGTACCTATAGGGGTGGCACTCAATTGAAAATTTTGATCTACAACGTTGTAATTAATTTGAAGCTTTGTAATTATTTAATCTCAATTAATCGCATACCAATATTTTATCCGAGAAGCATTTTTTAGTCAATTAAAACAGATTGGTTGCATGTAAGGGAGTTTTTCGAAACCAAAAGTTTGTCCACACTGCAACATGTTTTAATTGACCTGTTGAGGGTGAGGGTTAGAGACAGCAATAGTAATTTTGGACCAATCTCGTGTGTGTGTGTGTGTGTGTGTGTGTCTTTTGTATGCGCACTGCCATACACTAGTACAATTATAAGATAATTAAGACAATCATCTTATAATTGTCTTAAATTAGTTACACATCCTTTTTGTGTAATTGCTTTTACAAATGTATTCTAAAGGCACACAATGCACATACGTTGTATTTAAAGATTCATGAAATCTAAAGATTTATGAGTGAAGATTCAAGATTCATGAGTGAGCCTTTCCAAATGTGGTTTAAAGGTGGCCAGTCTGAAGGAGTTGGGAGTGGAGACTTGCTTCATGGCATTCGACCACCAAAAGGCAAACAAGGAAGTCAGTGCCTATGGCAGCGATGCAGCAATGGCCTTCCTGAAATCAACGCACACCACTAATTCCTTCGCTTTGCATTGTCAAGGTTCCTACACAGAAACATGATCACACGGATAAGCCCAAACTTGTGTTATGGGAGTGTTACTTGATGTTCCTCTTTAATTTTTTGTGTTTATTTATTTATTTATTTTTACATTTGCAGCTTGGTCCTCGGTGGTGTCGCATTCAGAGAAGAAAGGTGAATTTGTGAAGCGGCTGCAGGATATTTTCAACAAAAAATACCGTAACTATGTTTTTTTTTTGTTAATGAATATGTTATTTAAATGAATGTGTATGATAGAGTTAAGAGACGGCTTCAGCCATTTTCACTTTCTCTATCACTATATCTTTTTTTGTTAATGAATATGTTATTTAAATGAATGTGTATGATAGAGTTAAGAGACGGCTTCAGCCATTTTCACTTTCTCTATCACTATATCTCAGAGCAGGGCTGTGGGCTTTTTTTTTTTTTTTTTTTTTTTTTTTGTAATGTTAAAGCTGTCCAGCCCTCTGATACACAGCAAATGCTAATAATACCTTGGTATATAGTGTTTCATGACACTCAAATAGGCATTACATGTTATGAGGGGCAGGGGACAAGAAAAGTTAAAAAATAATAAAACCTCTAGGAGGGGTTAAATCGTTTTGCGACCTCGACCTAGGTCACCAACTTTTTTAAAAATGTTGAGACCGTTTTTTAAACATGTTTGCAACTTTTTTTTTTTTTTTAATTGTAACCTTTTAAATAAGTCAGGGGCTAAGGTTAGAATTAGTTATACTGTAGTTGCGACTTAAAAAAAATAGTTGCAATGCTTTCTGGAAAAAATCAGGGGCCCCGTCCTATGAAAAGGTTGTGACCATTTTGAAACTGTTGTGATCTTATTAAAAACAGTCGTGACCTAAGTTCAGGGTGCAAAATGATCCTGCTCTCTCCCCCAATGCCATCTTATAATGAACAATACAAATCTTATGAAAATAGGTTGAAAACGGAAGGATTTGACGTCAGTTCAATATAGCTAGCACATCACTGTTTGAGGTTGTCTCCCCACTGCTGATGAATGCAGGCTGGAAAGAATAGTCGACTCTCAATGTCATTTATTTATTGTAATTTGGGTGCAGTTACAAGGACAGGTAGGCCACGGCTAGCGTTGTAGTTCTCGAGACATTGTCTCGTCTCGAGGCCAGTCTCAAGACAAATTTTCATTGTTTCGGCCTTGTTTTTGTCTCGCTTTGTTTTGTCTTGGGCTTGTCTCGACCTTGCGGCTCTCCACTTCATTTGTCTTGTGGTCTCGTCTTGTTCTCGTATAATTTTGTCTTGTCTCGACCTCGGAGCCATTGTCTCGGGTCTTGATCGCCAACAAGACCTCTCGAGACAAGACAATGCAAAGGAAAAGTTCTATTCATTGTGCGGAGCGAGGACCCATTCATTAAGACAGCTGCAGGCACAAATAGCAATATCTATTATATTATTGGTAGCTTTGTTTAAAAATGTAATAGTGGATGGCAGAAAAACAATCAAATTCAGTGCTACTAATAATAGAAAATTGAAAATCATAAAGAACCTTATTATATGTTAAAATGGGACGACATGACAAGACTAGGTCTTGGCCTCGGTCTTGACCAGTCATGGTCTTGTCTTGTCTTGATCTCGTCTCGATCAAGTCCATGGTTGTCTTGGTCTTGTCTTGGTCTCGATTTAAGTGCTCTCGACTACAACACTAGCCACGGCCATGAAACGTACAGATTGCAGCTTTAAATGAAGGCTGGTGGTTATACCAGGGGTTGTCTGTTTGAGTGGCTATCAGCCATAACATCTTCTGCATGTATACATTTGTGTCATTTCAGACGACGCCGGGGGTCATGGCAGTGTGCCATACAAGGCTTTAATGGAACAGAAGGTCTCCATTAGAGCAACTGGACTGCCTGATGGACTCAGCCTGGTAAAGCCATCATGGTATGGAATCCGTCAGTTGAAGAAGGTCTTGGAAGCTGCGGAGCAGATAAAATTTCATATAAGTAAGAGACCTAAAACAAACAATTGTACTATCTACCTTGTGCTTAGATCATTCTAAAGTTTGTCTGCCCCTTCCAGGGCTTGACACTAACACTTGCCCGCTTGCCCGGGGCAAGTAAAAAAAAAAAATGGTGGGGCAAGTGAAGACTGCTACCTGGTTGCCCGATCGGGCAAGTGTGCAACTTAGTGCACTATAACACAACACAAGATAAATTTGTCTTGAAGGCAGTCATTGCACTCTGCCTCTGTGTCTTTCCCTGCTTTCTAGCTATCCACAATTCCAGGCTGGATTTCGGAAACAAAACAGGCAAATTAACACACATCAAAATGACCATTAATCTTCTACATTCTCTAGTTGTGTAGACTTGGGATAATTAAGATGATGAATTTTAACTCTTGAGAGTGTAAAAATGAAACCAAATGGACCCGCAAGGGTCCATTTGGTTTCATTTTTACGTTCTCAAGAGTTACATCTGGTTAAACAACTTAACTGGGGACCACCTGGAACCCTCTCAGGGACCACTGGTGGTTAGGGTTGCCAACCGTTCCGTATAATACGGAATCGTTCCTTAATTGAACACTAAATGATGCGTTCCGTATTGAATCGATACGGAACGCGGTTTGTTCCGTATTTTCCCTAAATGCCTCCTGTGCGATCCGTCGCACAAACATCAACAATGAATTTAACAGTAGTGAACAAAATAAAGCAGGAGACAGCACAATTGCTCTGTGGCGAGTGCACACAGGACTCCTCACGAGCAAAAACCAACAACAACCAAACAACAAACCAAAACCTCCCCGTGGCTGCAGATCTGCATGTGTGTGTGCGCGGTGCGCTGATAGCGCTGCTGCTCTGTGTGCCAATCCTGCCGTGCCCAGAGCCATAGAGTAAGAGAGTTCCGCAAACTCCCAGAGCCATAGAGTAAGAGAGTTCCGCAAACTCCCACAGCCATAGTATGAGAGTTATGCAAATCCCCCACAACAACTGTCATAGACTCAGTCTTTTTAAATAATAATAATTAAAGCTGCTGATATATGCCTATAGCCAGGCTATTTCAGTAGGCTAATATGGTTGACGGTTTATTAGTAGTTATTAGTCTAATAAATGTGTGCGTATTCAATACAAATTTTGCCCTTTAAAAGGGCAAAAAAAAAACTTCTTTAAAAACGGGATTCTTAATGTTATAAAGACAATGGACTACTTATTCATAATTAATTAACATTTATACAGCACAATAGGCCTACCGGCCTATTCTTCCTTACTGACCACAGTAAACAGGCCTTAACTGATCCCAAAGGTTAATATGGTATGTGAAATCATCCCTCCACCTTCAACCGCTTATCCGTAGTTGGGTCACAGGGGCAACGGCTCCACCAGAAAACCGCAGACTTAACTAACCTAATAACCGCGCTGCTTCGCCGCGTGGTCGTAGAAGTGTTCCTTATTCCAAGATCTCAGAGTTGGCAACCCTACTGGTGGTCCCCGGACCAACTGTTGAAAACCCCTGGTTTACAGCAAGTAGGAAGTAAACTTAAATGCAAAATTTACAATATATTTTTGGGGGGCAAGTGACCATGACCTGAGGGCAAGTAGAACCTGACTTGCACTTGCCCGATGGGCAAGTGCCTCGGAGACCTTAGTGTCAACCCCTGCCCTTCATGGTGTTATATATTGGCATGATCCATTGCTGTTGCCAAGAAGACAACATTTTCAAACTGTGTGGAAACCATCCGAGGAGACTTTAAAGTCACATTCATCCCTGCAATGTGGTAGACCTTACCAATGTTAAATTTAGAAACTACACACACTACACGGACTGATCTACTACTTTTATCTGACTCCAGATTAGAGAAGCTTGCAAGCAAAATGAGATACCCCCGTTTTCTTTTGCAAATATAGAATGGTTTTGTTTGATCCGTGCTATTCACAAACCATCACATCTGCCAAACAAAGCACAATTTCTATCAACAAACTGCAGGGTTCATTTTCATCGCAGAAAAGATCCGGGTGTGGATGCATTCTAACATTCTAAGTCCCCCTTTTTTCTTGATAGAATTGTTTGTTAATGTGTGATCAGTATTTTATCTTTATGAGTATTTATCTTGTGAGTCTGTGTGTGTGTGTGTGTGTGTGTGTGTGTGTGTGTGTGTGTGTGTGTGTGTGTGTGTGTGTGTGTGTGTGTGTGTGTGTGTGTGTGTGTGTGTGTGTGTGGTGTGTGTGTCTGTGTGTGTGTGTGTGTGGGTGTTCATGTCAGAATAGTTTCTACATTGAAGTGAATACAGTCTTCATTTCTTTCTAGTTGAGCAGTGCAGTGAGGAGCCAGTGGAGCCAGAGCCATCAACCTCTCTAGCAGTGATGACCACAGTAGATGGTCAGTTTCCATGCATCTACAGTATACTATGTCTTTAGATAGATTTCTTGCAATCTGTTAGTCTATACAGGTGACTCCATCCATCCATTTTCATTTTTGACTTGGGGTACGCCTTTGAATTGTTATGGCATGTAAATATCTGTTGTGATGCATGAACCCCATAATCTCCAGATCAACATGCCAGGGAGTTGGGCTAACATGATTAGGTCTCCAGTTATTAAAGTTCTTCACCCTTCACTTGATTTCAGAGCAGTGCGTGGAGTCCAGACTGCAGCTGAAGATGAACACTCCAGACTCAGCCAGCAGCGTTTCTATTAAAGAGGAACCTGCAGACATTTCTGTTAACTGGGAAACTGCAGACGTTCCTATTAAACAGGAACCTGAAGAACACCAACACTTCAGTAAGTTTGTATGGTTTTACTAAACTAGCCTGGTCTAGCCCTCAATGATTTTGGCCTTGGGGGGCGGGGGTGTCGTGGGATCCACGCGGCGGAAGTGCTGCGCTCTGATTTGATCTCACTAACGTGTCGTCATCCCCGGCCCCTCCCACGCCCGTCCACTGCTGTTCTACGTCACATCATTTAGAGCGACGCCCACCCCGGAAGGTTGACACGCCCCTCAAGGCCACTTTCGAACGCGCGTTAGTCCAGGCTTTCCGTTTTCGCGCAAGGCGGACGAAAATGAAAGCCTGGGTGTCGGGGCTAGGTTTTACTAAACTAGACTAGACTAGATCAGTCCAGCAACTTTCCACTGCAGAGGTGTTATTGATGGATGTAAGTTCAAGTGCAGAACACACAACACTGCTTTTAGCTTGTTTCAGTGTCCACACAACGGCACAGTATGCTAAGAAGCTACCTAAAATGAGCACTTTGTACAGTAGTCGTTCTTTCAGTCAAGTAATCGACTATGGGGAAACAAAAATTACACAAAACATAATCAACAAGAAAAAGAAAGAAAAAACATTGACCATTTGAAAAGACAGGTAGAGTCGACTAAGACCTTTACTTGTGAACGATTGGTATGCTTGTTATATGCAATCACGGCACTTACCTGTTTACAAATAAGCTGTTCCAAACAGGTGTTATCTGTGCATTCATCAACTCTACCAGACTTTTGTTTGCACTGTCCCAACCTTTTTGGGACATGTGTCGCAGGGATCAAATTCACGATGAGCAAGTATTTGCACAAAACAATACGTTTTGAACATTAAATATATTGTCTTTGTAGTGTATTCAATTGAAAATAGGTTGAAGGGGAATTGTAAATCATGGTATTCTGTTTTCATTCACATTTTTCATAACGTCCCAACTTCAATGGAAATAGGTTTGTGCAATTGAGCCACACACTTTTTCCAAATCTCTTGCAAGTCCCAAAAGGTGCGGCCGGGCAGAACCCCTAAATTGTGGGAGGAACAGTTGGCTGAGAAGGCCAACCTACAAGCTCACGTTACATGGTGCACGACCATGTTTTGGTCCAACATACTAGCAGTGTGACATGCAATTGACACTCCCAAATCCTAGCCTAACCCTAACCACACGTGGAAGCCCACGGGTGATTCTTAATCGGCCACACACGTCGGAGCCAGGGCTGAGTTTTAACCGACCACACCTGTTGGGACTTGCAAGTGATTTCGTGGAAAAAGTGTGTGGCCAACCACAGTCGCCTGAATGATGTGTGCTATAAATGCAATGTGACAACAGATCACAGAGAGTTACGTGTTTGGAAACAAGGAGATCTACATACCGTCAATGTGTTGTTGAGAGCTTGTAGAGCTACCAGTCTTTGCAGCACAGTTTGGTACATTGAAAGTTGTCCTTGTTTATCTGCAGGGGCGGTGTCAGGGTAAGAATGTGACTGCACGTTCACATTGTCAATAACAAAACCTATAGATACTAAAGAGTTTTTCAATCTTATCGAGGTGGCGCATTTGGTGGATGTAACATGGAAGTACCGTAATTTCCGGACTATAAGCCGCTACTTTTTTCACATGCTTTGGACCCTGCGGCTTATACAACGGTGCGGCCGATCTATGGATTTTTAACAGGGGTTTTCAACAGGTGGTCCCTGAGAGGGTTCCAGGTGGGCCCTCCAGACTTGATGGAGAGTTGGTTAACCAGATGTAACTCTTTGAGAGTGTAAACATGAAACCAAATGGACCCGCAAGGGTCCATTTGGTTTCATGTTTACACTCTCAAGAGTCATGATATTCACCATCTAAATTAGCACCACTTAATTAATAAGCCATGGTCATTTTGATCTCTATGTTTTGCCTGTTTTCTTTGCTGAATAAATAGTGGGCCCTGGGATGAAAAAGGTTGAAAACCACTGCTCTAACATGGAAAAATCAGTATTTTGCTCCAAATTTAGCTGGTGCGGCTTATATTCAGGTGTAGCTTATAGTCCAGAAATTACGGTAGAATGCATTTTCAATGATTTTGGGAAACCATTGTTGACCATCATATTGTGTTTCTACTCCTAGACAACCTGCACATGATTGTGTGTAAAGGGGAGGTTTCCCCTGAAGAGCAGAGGAGCCCCAGTCTTCTCCAAGAGGGTCCAGAGCCTCCATGCATTAAAGAAAAACAGGAGGGGCTAAAAGAGGAACAAGATCTACTTCAAAGACCAGTGTTGCTTGTGGGGTCAATGTTGACATCACAAGCAGTGAAAGGTGAAGAAGACATGTCTTCCAACTGTCTTGAAGTTGAGGTTGAACTTGAGTCTGACACTGAAGTCACTGAAGACAGCGATGATTTGGAGAGCAGTGAAGAAGATGATGATGACCAACAACGTGACAAGAGTTTAACTGACTCAAGTTTCCACTGTAAACATTGTGACAAGAGTTTTAGTCATTCGTCTAACCTGAGGAGACACCAATATATGCACACAGAAGAAAAACCTTTCCAATGTAAATATTGTGAAAAGAGTTTCAGTTATTCGAGCCAGCTGAAGATACACCTTCGTGTGCACACAGGAGAAAAACCTTTCCATTGTAAACATTGCAAAAACAGTTGCACATGTCACATACTTCCCACAGACACATACTTCCCACAAATTACACACACACACACTCAACAGGAGTTTGAAACTATGACTAATGACTGACTAATTTCTCCCATACCTATTGGGAGAAATACAGCTATGTGCAAACACAGCATTAAGATCTGTGAGCTCTTGTGACATAAGAAAATTGGCTAAAGGAATACAACCACCCTAAGGACTACGGTCTGTTCTATCTAGTCCTGTCCATGTAAACAGCTGCTACATGGTAAATCTGTTTGTTCTCGTTCTTATTCTGCATAAGTTGTCCCGGAGAGGCAAACAATTGACAGCTTGTTTAAAAAAAGGAATCGAAAAAGAAAATTTCAATGCCCTGCTATAACATGTATTTGTCCCCATTTTCAACATTTTTTATTGTATTGTTTTTGTGACACTTGCTTTGGCAAGGTAAACGTTTGTTTTATCATGCCAACAAAGCTCCTTTGAATTGAAAAAAAGTGTTCACACTAGTTAATTTTTTTTTCCCAATGTACAGGTAAACACTGACTAGAGTTTTAGTAATGCACCATCTCTGAGCAGACAGACATCTTTCCACCATGAGTTTCCAATATTATAATCAGCACACTGGGGGATCAAATTCACCAATTCTTCTATTACCACCGTGTCACAACGTTGGCTGGTGCGTTATCCAAACAAGTGTATCTCATCAAAAAAGGGGAGGTGGGTCGCACGACAGGTTGCAGGAGAGTTGTAGTTTATTGCTTTCTGCTTACATTTCTTTGTACTTTGCAGTAGATGAAGGCCGGCACGATAAGGCCATGATACACCAGCAACATTTTCATAAATATCAACTAGCAATATCAACATCAATGGGCAACATGATGAGACACATGGCAACAGGCAACACATTCTATTAATTAAACAGGGATTCCATCCATTTTAAAAAAAATTCTGGGAGTGTACAAATGGAACCAAATGGACCCTAGTGGGTCCATTTGGTTCCATTTATACACTCAGAAAAAAAGGTCAGATTAGAGGTCAGATTATAAAATGTTCTGTCCAGTGAGGCAGCAGCAGCCATGTTGTTTTCAGAAAAGTTTATCTGTGGGAGTCTGGGAGAAAGGATCACTTGACACCGAGGAGGGCTGTAATTGGAGGATTCCGAAATGTTGACCAGTAGACGTTGCTGATGATCTGACTTTTCTGAGCAACCAGGAGTTGATCATTTTGTATAGAAAAGTGAAAAGTCAATGTTGATAGTTGATGTTGCTTGTTGATATTGATCAAAACAATATCAATATCAATAGGTGTATCAGGGCCTATAATTGCAAGAGGCTCTCTTACACCTCCTGGACCTTCGGGCATCAGGTGTAGACACAGTGGACACAGTGTTGGATACTGTCGTGTCCAAGGCTTCTCTCCCCTAAGAGAAGTTAAATAGAATCACACTCCTCCACAATTACTGAAAATAATTTGTCTCTAGTAAAGTTCGGTTCAGTTAATGTGACTGACAGGGGTTGTGGACAGGCGAGGCCACCGGCCAGGCTGACCATGGAAAGGTGGAGGCAGAGGGTTCTTTTTAATGATTTATTAGATGCGTGGTCTGTACAAATGAAATCAAGAGGACAATAGTCTATGTTAATGATAATGAAATAACAATCGTCACATCCCTATAGGCAAATTATAAGCAGTAGGCTACAATAACTGGCAAATAAGGATCAATTCAATAATAAACCATAATCATATATTCAAATAAGGATATATATTAAGGGTATGTATACTTATAATTAGCCATATTTAAATATATACACATATAGAGATCGTATCTTAGGTAGACATATGTAAATAACATAAATTGAAGGTATAATATAATAAACATGTCCTTTAAATCAGGGGTTTTCAACCTTTTTGACACCAGGGACCACCATGTATTCAGCATTGAAGCCACGGACCACCACTTGATGACAATTTCACCTCCAAGACTTAAAACTAAAATAACTATTTTGGTTTTGTCCACAATTCCAGGCTGGGTTTTGCATTTTAAGTGGTGCTGATTCAGGTGATGAATATTTTAACTCTTGAGAGTGTAAAAATGAAACCAAATGGACCTGCAAGGATCCATTTGGTTTCATTTTTACACTCTCATTTGCAGGTCCATTTGGTTTCATTTTTACACTCTCAAGATTTACATCTGGTTAACCAACTGTCCATCATTTAGCCTGGGGACCACCTGGAACCATCTCAAGGACCACTGGTGGTCCCTGGACCACTGGTTGAAAACTCCTGCTTTAAATGGATAAACAGCCCTAGGCTGACGATGTCCCATAGCATTCTCAGAAAACAGTAACAAACCATCCTATTAGTGTGGTGTGATATGTATACTCAACAAAAATTTAAACGCAACACTTTTGTTTTTGCTCCCATTTTTCATGGGATGGACTTAAAGACCTAAAATTCATTACAGATATACAATATAACCATTTCTCTCAAACACTGTTCACAAATCTGCATAAATGTGTGGTATTGAGCACTTCTGCTTTGATGAAATATCCACCCCACCTCACAGGTGTGCCACATCAGGATGCAGGTGTGACATCATGATTAGTGCACAGGTGTACCTTAGACTGTCCACAATAAAAGGCCACTCTGAAATGTGCAGTTTTTTGTTTCTTTATTGGGGTTCTGAGGCCTCAGAACCAGTCAGTATCTGGTGTGACCACCATTTGCCTCATGCAGTCCAACACATCTTCCCATAGAGTTTATCAGATTGTCAATTATGGCCAGTGAAATGTTGGTCCACTCCTCTTCCATGGCTATGTGAAGTTGCTGGATATTAGTGGGAACTGGTATGCACTGTCAAAATGGTAATAATGTGGTAATATTGTGTTATTACCATTTTTACACCCCTTGAAGTTGACATAAATGTACACGTGTCCAAATGCGTAAAATCTGTGCGTATGTGTTTGTTGAGGGGCAGGGACACAGCCCATAGACTCCATAGCGTCCGTATCGGAAACATAGGAGCAATCAGACATCTCGACAGAAGACGTTGCCATTATATTAGAATAGGTGGCAAAGTCGCCTTGGACCTGATGTATGAATATGGATACATTCTGAGTAAGTGATTGTGTGTGTGTGTGTGTGTGTGTGTGTGTGTGTGTGTGTGTGTGTGTGTGTGTGTGTGTGTGTGTGTGTGTGTGTGTGTGTGTGTGTGTCTGTGTCTGTGTCTGTGTCTGTGTCTGTGTTTGAGTGAGCAGACACATATTGAAACATTGTACACATTATGGTCCTGACTTCTGGAAGCAAAACTGTTACAAAATCTCTCTCCGTGTGTGTGTGTGTGTGTGTGTGCGTGTGCGTGTGCGTGTGCGTGTGTGTGTGCGTGTGCGTGTGCGTGTGCGTGTGCGTGTGTGTGTGTGTGTGTGTGTATGTCTGTGTGTGTGTATGTCTGTGTGTGTGTATGTCTGTGTGTGAGTGAGCAGACACATATTGAAACATTGTACACATTATGGTCCTGACTCCTCCTGGAAGCAAAACTGTTACAATATGTTTCCATATTGTTCCATATTGTTGAGCAGCTGGGTGGGCAGTTTCATACTGAGGCCAGATACTAGCTGTTATAGTTTCTGAGCCTAAGAAGTGAGTACCAATTCACTTTTATACACTATTACCACTTACCAGTAATAATAATACCGGTAATCTATCACGTGCACAGACTGGCCACGGAGCACCAGATGTTTTTGCATTGTTTTTTTTATTGGTGCTTCATGTAATATGATGGTGACAGAACTCTTTTTGTGAATCATGTAATACTGTTTTTACATTTTTTCCAGTGACGGTGACGGAACCTATTTTGTAAATCATGTACTAATGTTTTTACATTTCTGCAGTGATGGTGACACTTCACCTGTGGCGGTGACACAAGAGAAAGAGGCCATGGCAGCGGGGGCATGCAGAGGTTAGTGGGACATCGTCCCAGTAGTTTGCGTCCCTTATGCAACTTGATGGTATTTTGTTTTTCCATTCAATTCAAAAAGGTTTTCAACTTGAGTTTTGTCATTTTTTCCCACACTGAGAAACTTTTAGAGAGCAATCGTTCAGAAACAATTCCAAACTACTTAGTCCAACCATCCCACCATGTCCCTTTAGCTTCTTGATTTCCTGCTCAATGGCTTGATCTGTGAAGAGATGAGTGAATGGTATCTCTGACTTTGCCACCACAAATTCACCTGACTTCAGTGCGTTCCAGTTTTCTGGGTCACACACACACACACACACACACACACACACACACACACACACACACACACACACACACACACACACACACACACACACACACACACACACACACACACACACACACACGCGCACACGCACACGCACACGCGCTATGAACGTATTGTTATTACAATGTAGCATTGCTCCCCCTCGTGACTGTTTATGGTATGTGCACTCCTGAGCCTTGGATTACGACATCTCCGTTCACTTCACAAGGCCAGTTCAATGGCGGCTCTTCTACATGGACTTCAAATGACAATGGAGACAACAAATATACCGGAACTAGGCAGAAATGCAGTGAACTCGGGCAGCACAGCTTAATGATCTCCATAGGTTTATAGTAACATATTGCTTGCACCCATGACATGCCTAAACAAGTTCTCATTAGAGCCGCCCTCGTTGCAAACAATGTATTTCCGACCCCCGTTTGTCCCTATTCAGGCTGCATGAACGGCACTCTGCGCTCCGTTTCTGACCCCTCAATGTCGCAACTCTTCTACTAGATGGCTTTTGCGCCGTAGGCCTGAACGACATCGTTAGTGCGCATGTACAACACCAACCCCCTACAATCAGAGCCTTAGAAATAGACAGAGTTGCGACATTGAGGGGACAGAAAATAGTCTGGTCACGTGGTTCACGTACTCGCGCGAGCCCATAGGCTCCAATGCATTCAATAACTTCCGTCTGTCACTATTCATTGTCACTTTTCAATAGAAGTCTATGTAGACGAGCTGCCATTGGACTGGCCCCATGAAGCGAACGGAGTTGGCGTTTGTCTGTTTCTAAGGCTCTGTCTAGGAGTCGTGTTCCGACGGAAGTAACACTGGTCCCTCTACGTGGTGTGTGTTGCTGCAGCTGCTGTTTACAATTTAATGAAAACTATAAACGTGCCGTTTTAAAACAGTGTGGTCGTTATAAGCACCTCTGAGCCTGAAACACAGCAGGTGAGATAAACTGATGCATTCAGCTTAATGGTGTTTGTCATGTATTTGACTTGTACTCACCTTTGATTCTTTTAACTTGAAACATAGCCTATGCTAACAGTAGCCTACTTACTGCTAGTTCGTAGCATTTTGATTGCTGTTGTCGCATCAGCACTGCTTTTGCATTATCCAGTGTTGTAGTGGTACTTTTAGAAGTGGGGGGACGCCTCTGAAAGGGGAATCCCCCCCATTTGAGAAAGGGGAATCCCCCCCATTTGAGAAAGGGGAATCCCCCCCATTTGAGAAAGGGGAATCCCCCCCATTTGAGTGTACAAATGTGTACACTTGTACACTCTCAGAAAAAGGAAACTCATTAACATGGTGAAACACATCTTGATGATGTCATCAAGATGTATTTCACCATGCTAATGATTTTTTTCAGACCCAAAAATATTTTAGATGTGAGAAGAGGGGGGACGCCGTCCCCCCGCGTCCCCCCTCCACTACACCCCTGGCATTAACCCTGCCATGGCTATGTTATTTAGTCCAGGTTGACTTTATATATAGCCATGCTTCACGGTAATCCTTCACCGGTTGGAGAAAAATCTGCGCGCTAATCAATTGATCATTACTCCCTGTGTATGTGTACTCACCCATTAAATAATTCCAAAGACGTGGAGTGAGCTATAGTCTTCTAGTGTTTCAGATCCCTGAGAATGTTGTGGCACAAAACGTCTATTTAGTCAAATATCTGCACTTTTTCACAAGATGCATTATTTGACAAGATGCATTACAGCTCCGATTTTTCCATATCATGGAAAAGTTGGTTTATTTGCACAAAAACCTAAACTTTCGTTAATTATAAATTCAGTGCACACATTATAAATGATTTGCACAATTTTGGCTTGAAGAAAGAAATGGAGAAATGAGCATTTACTGTCAAACAAATGTCACATTAAGAAATTAGGATCACATAAAATCAATATGGTGCTTTCAAAACAGAAATGTCAATACTTGGTTGGAAATCCGTTATCACTGCCGTGGCATTGCTCTGGAGTTATTGAAGCCCAGGTTTCCTTAATGCATACCAGCTCTTCTTTGTTTTCCGGTCTGCTGATCCATTTTTTTCTTAACAATAGACTATAGATTTTCAATGGGGATCAGGTCTGGTCAGTTGTCTACCCAGTCAAGCACTGTGATGTCATGGCCTTCAAACCAGGTTGTGGTGCTTCTGGCGGTATGGGCAGGGGCCAGGTCCTGCTGGAAGATGGCTTTGGTCCAGAGCTCCACTGCTTCTGGATCTGACTTGCATTGGAGCTCTGCTCCTCTCCGTGCATTCGGCCATTACTCCACCAGACCAGCCTCTCTTCTCTAGTGGATATATAAAGAACATTTTACCTACTCACCAAAATGAACACATCTTGTGTCATTAGAAGGCCTACTTAACTTAGTGGTAGCACTCTGAGCCCCCCACCACACAGATAAAATTGACTTTTTGGCCAGAACGAGATCGTTTTTAACCGGAAAAACAACCAGGAATTGCGCCCGCTACCGATATTGCCAATAGAAAAGTTCCATAGGAAATATTTTTCCTTCGGTGAAAAACGATGGCGCTCTGTTTGACAATCCACTGAAGCCCACGGATGGTCATCCCTTTTGCTGGTGCACCTTTTCCTGACACAATTGGCCCTTCCACTGGACCTTACATTAATATGCTTGGACACAGCACTCTGAACAGCAGGCCTCCTTGGTCTAGTCCTCAGTCTTCCCCATATTAAACTGAGCTCAACTGAGACAATTGAACAAAGGTGAAGCTATTTAATGACATGGGAAACATGTTCAGGTGCTTTGGTTTATTAGATGATTAGTGTGTGATATTTTAATAATTTAGAAGAAAATGATCATCTGTTCACCATATCCTGTTTTGGTGGATTTTAAGAGCTTGAGGGTAAAATTGTGCAAATATAAACAAGAAACAAATAAATACTTGGCACTTCAAAATAAGAGTTGCAATAGCAAAATCTTGGCATAGAACTATATTTAACAGAGCGCTGGGTGGGTTTAATAGGAGTAAAACATCTGTGTGTGTGTGTGTGTGTGTGTGTGTGTGTGTGTGTGTGTGTGTGTGTGTGTGTGTGTGTGTGTGTGTGTGTGTGTGTGTGTGTCAGAATTGTTTCTACATTGAAGTGAATACAGTCTGCATTTCTTTCTAGTTGAGCAGTTCAGTGAGGAGCCAGTGGAGCCAGAGCCATCTACATCTCTGGCAGTGATGTCTACTGTAGAAGGTCAGTTTACGTTTACATGTACATCATCTTTATGCTTACACAGGACTAAACTAGAGTAGACACAGGGTAACAGGGCACAGGTGAACCCCAAATACAATCAACGCTGTGACAGGCTGGAGGTATAACGGGACACAGGTGGAAACACTGACGCATCAAAAGCTATACCGGTAGTTAAGACAAGGTAGGCAACAGTAACAAGGCAGACAAGAAACACGAGGAACCATACTACAAAACCAACAAGTTCTTCCCTGACCATGTCACTAGATCCATTCTATTTGTGCTCAACTCATGGTCTTTAGAGTTAAAAGAGTGGTTTTCAATCATATTTTGACTCAGGGCACTCCTGTAAATTATTATGGCATGTGAATATGCAAACCTTTCTCCAGCTACATTTTTTTTACTAGTATTGGAGACAGAGAGTTCAGTTACAAGATAAAAAACGGTTATTTTCGCATTATTCTCTTTACACCATTGCTCCCTTGTGTAAATGTAAAGGTAGTAATAGGCAACTTCAGTGTGTACAAAATCTGTGTTTGTAAACAGATCAGATCAGACCTCACCTTCACTCTATTGGCTCATTATGGAACTGCTAGAGACTGTGTTGTTGACAACAACAACGCAAGTTTGATATACATACAGTATACAACCCCAATTCCAAAATAGTTGGAATTGGGCTTGTGAACAATGCAAATAAAAATGGAATACAATCATTTACAAATCATCTCCAGCCTATATTTAGTTTAATACACTACAAGATACTTTTTTTTGTGCAAATATTTGCTTATTTTGAATTTGATCCCTGTAACACGTACCAAAAAAGTTGGACATGGGTATCTTTACCCCTGTGTAACGTAACCTTTCCTTCGAAAAACACTGCTTACTTGATTTAAGTTGTTCAACATTTCAGGGTCTCGAATGTCATAATTTGTGCTTCATAATGCACCATAGACTTTTAATTGGTGACGGTCTGGACTGCAGGCAGTCTGGTAGATGTAGAGATTGTAAAAGATGTCTCTTTTACTATGAAGTCTTGCTGTTGTAACACATGCAGAATGTGCAGCTTGCCATTGTCTTGGTGAAATAATCAGGGAGGTCCCTGAAAAAGGCATTGTTTGGAGGGCAGCATGTGTTGCGAACTTGCGGTGTAAGCTGCCCATGCCATGGGCACTAACACACCCCCATACCATCACAGATGCTGACTTTTGAACTTTGCGCTGATAACAATCTGGATAGTCTCATCCATATATATATATATATATATATATATATATATATATATATATATATATATATATATATATATATATATATATATATATATATATATATATATATATATATATATTATTTTAAGCAGGTCTCATCAGACCATAGCACGCGTTTCCAATTTGTGTCTGACCATTTCAAATGATATTCAAAGCATTTCTGTTTTATTTTGCTGGTTGGCATTTCTGGTTGTTGTTTAGCTCTGGTCCAGAGTTCCACTGAATTCTCTGAAACTTTTGATTATATTACGGATGGTGGATGATAACATACCTAAATTCTTTGCGATTGCATGTTGAGAAACATTGTTCTTAAACTGTTGGACGATTTGTTTACAGAATTGTTCACAATGTAATGAACCTCGCCCCATCTATGATTGTGAATGACTGAGATGCTCCTGTTATACCCAATCACGACACTAATTGCTGTTTACAATTAACCTGTTCACCTGTTGAATGTCCCAAACAAGTGTTATTTGTGCATTCATCAACTTTTCTTTTGTTGCCCCTGTCCCAACTTTTTTGAAATGTGTTGCAGGGATCTAATTCAAAGTGAGCATGATTTGCACAAAAACAATAAAGTTCTTCCTCATTCACTTGATTTCAGAGCAACGTGTGGAGTCCAGATTGCAGATGAACTCTCCAGACTCAGCCATTGACGTTTCTATCAAACAGGAAGCTGAAGACTTTTCTATCAAACAGGAAGCTGAAGACTTTTCTATCAAACAGGAAGCTGAAGACTTTTCTATCAAACAGGAAGCTGAAGAGGTTTCTGTTAAACAGCAAGCTGAAGATGTTTTTATTAAACAGGAAACAGAAGAACACCAACACCTTTGTAAGTATATATACACGGTAGTTTTATTAAACCGACTATTTTAGTAACTTTCCACTGCAAATAGTTTCATCAGATCAATCTGGGAACTAAATCGTTACCAAGAAATTTCTTCACGAACGTATACTATAATAATGAAATTCAACTTGTGGGAAACCTTGTGAAAACCGGTCAAAGCCAGGGTACCTATAAAAAGCAAAACATGCACATTTTCATCCTGCCTTATGTAGCATGTGATATGTCTAACTAGGTCAGGGGTCTGCGATCCAAGATTTTGAGCCATTTTCTAAATCTAAAGCTGCAACCTATAGTACTTAATGGCCGTACCATAATCTCCATTCCAGGTTTTTACAATAACCATAGAAAACCGGGTGACATGCACCACTCTGAACCCAAAATATAAACTCCACTCAGGGATTTAGTTCAAGCCAAAAAGAAAATGAAGAAAGGCAGCATCCTGGTGCTTCCATACAAGTCTATCGGTGTATAGTGTGTGTGTGGCAGTGGATGCTTCCTCGTCTCAATCCGTCCTAGTTTAATATCAGTTTAACATCCCACTGCTTTGAACCACAGACTTTACTCGCCGCCTGCTCACAGTACTAATGTATTGACAGTACTAATGTACTTGACAGTACAGTACTAATGTACTCCATCGACCATACTATTCAACGTTCTTTGTTTTTCACTCCAATGTATGTCAAGACATATAGAGAGATGAAATATCGTTTTCCACTCTTCCACAGCAGAAAAGGACAATAAGGCAGACTATAAGACAATGAGCAAGGGCAAAGAATTCACTCCTCACACCACCACACGACTTAGACCTGACACTGTCCCACACCTCTGACTCATCTCTAATCTTGTGAGTTATTTGCTGGGATAAAGAAAGATCGATAACAAATGCTGCTTTGTTGGCTCAAATCTATGTTCCTTTTGCTCACACTTAATTTCTTTTTATAGGTTCACTGAGCTATATTTGAAATATGATGATGGGTAATACAAGACTAGAAAACCACCTAACAAAAATACCCGCTGATCAATCCACTGTTATCAAGCCAGTACTTTCATCCAATCACCAAACATTAACAAACCTCAACTTCACGTAAATGAAAGCTTATCATCTATTATTATTGTAGATTGTTTCAGGATTTTAGGATTAAAAGCAAAAGACGTAACATAATTATTCATTTAGCAATACCCTGCTAAAATGTTCAGAACAGTAAAACTTAGTTTGTTTCCCAATCTTATCAAGGTCGCACATTCTGTACAGAACATGGAAGTATAATGGATTTAAAATGATTTTAAGAATCCAGTGTTGACCATCATGTTATGTCTCCTAGACAACCTGCACATGACTGGGTGTAAAGACGTTTCTCCTGAACAGGAGAGGACCCTCGGTCTTCTCCAAGAGGAACCAGAGCCTCCATACATTAATGAAGAACAGGAGGGGCTTAAAGAGGAACAGGAGGAGCTACTTCAAAGACCAGAGAAGCCTGTTGGGTCAACGTTGACATTAGCAGTGAAAGGTGATGAACAAAATGATGAAGAAGCTGAAGTTGAGGTTGAACTTGAGTCTGACACTGAAGACAGTGACGATGTGGAGGAAGACGACGATGACCAACAACGTGATGAGAGTTTCACTGGGTCAAGTTCCCTGAATAAGCCCCAGCCTGTCGGCACTGGGGAAAAAACATTCCAATGTAAATATTGTGCCAAGACTTTCACTTGGCAAAGTCAACTGACAGAACACCTTCATGTCCATGCGGGAGAAAAAAAATTCCAATGTAAACATTGTGACAAGAGATTCAGTTTTGCGTCTTGTCTGAAGACACATCTCAGTGTCCACACTGGTGAAAAACCATTCCAATGTAAACATTGTGAAAAGAGTTTCAAGTCTTCAGCTAGCCTGAAGAAACACCAATATGTCCACACAGGAGAAAAACCCTTCCAATGTGAACAATGTGACAAGAGCTTCAGTACTGTGCGTGCTGTGAAGAAACATCTCCATGTCCACACTGGGGAAAAACCATTCCAATGTAAACATTGTTACAAGAGCTTCCGTGCTGCGTATAATCTGAAGGAACATCTCCGTGTCCACACGGGGGAAAAGCCTTTCCAATGTAAACATTGTGACAAGACTTTCACTTGGCGAAAAAGTCTGACAGAACACCTTCATGTCCACACGGGAGAAAAATTCCAATGTGAACATTGTGCCAAGAGTTTCAGCTGTTCAAGTTACTTGAAGACACACCTTCGTGTCCACACGCGAGAAAAGCCCCTCCGGTGTAAACATTGTGCACAGAGTTTCCGTTTCTCAAGTGGCCTGCAGAGGCACCTGAAGATCCACACTAGAGAAGAAACACCCAGCCTTACACCGCGTGATGAGCGTGTCACTCGTTCAGACCGAAGAGACGCCAATATGTGCACACAGGAAAAAATGTTTTCCAATGTGAAGATTGTGAGGACAGTTTTTGTAATGCTCCCTCCCTGAACAGACACTGGGCAGCTTTCCTTTTCTTTTTGTACCCATATAATTTCTGTTTTTACAGGATAAACATTAACATTGATTTATTTGTATTAAAAAAAAATAAAAAAAAAAAAAACCTGTGGCTAATACCAAATTGCATTTGAAGTCCAACATTGTCCATACTGATATGAATAAATATTGACCACACCGCGATAAAATTGTTAGAAACATCGTTAACAATAAGTGTGGGATAATTGTCTTAAAAAACAGCTGAGTGTTAAACAATGTATCTGAATCTTTACCTAACCCAACTCTTGTCAAAGCCCAAGATATTTCTTTTGATTGCTGTTTTATTTATTTTATTTTATTGTTTTATTCCAAACCACTGGTTTTGGTTGTATTCAAATGTAATTTTATTGCGAATACATAAGTGAAAGGCTGTGCTAAAATGTCAATATGCTGTTTAGAAAATAAATTCATGAATCAAAACAAACTATTTCTAGCTAAATATTAACTATATTAAATCTGTATAATTGAAATCCTTGTTTCCTGTGGTTTGTGGCTCCAGTTTGAACTTTAGAACTTACCTATTATAAGTTTTACTCTTATGTGCCTGTACTAGATGTTTTTGGGCGTTCTTCGAAATTACCCGAGTGGATCTGAGACGTTGGGTTCAACAACACAAGACAACACATGGCATCATATCCAGAGCAGAGACTGACAAAAGACATGACATTAACATAGTTACAATTCATTCCACATACATGCACACATAGGTAGTGAACATATCACAATCCATAGAACACATAGTAATCACGGATACCCTTAACATAACCATGTACCACAATAGTACAATCCATAAATCATAATTAATCACAAAATCATCCACTCGGACTGTGCCACAGGAAGGAGGCTGGAGGGGTGGAGGACATCTGAACAACAGAAACAGAGTCAGCTAGCAGGAAGACTGATAGAGTAGTGACTGCTTATAAAGAACACCTGACTGACATGGAGGAATTGCTGATTGAGAATAAGGGGAATTATATAAGAAACCTTCTGCCCTCCATGTCTCAATGAACTCAAGTTAGGAGGAGAGGATTTGCAGCAAGTAAAAGCCTGTATTGAGCAAAGCCCCTGACAACCTCCTTTTAGCATTCAGGATTACAACTCCGAATCGATCAGTCATTAATGCAAGACGAAGTGGAATATGAATCTGGATGTGCTCAATGCGGTGATGGTGCCATTGATGACATCCAGTCATACATGGTCGAGCGAACCGATTTTTTTTTTTCTTCTTCTTTCAAATCACCCAAATCACTGAATGCTCCTTTAAATCGAAAAATGTGGCAGTAAAGTGCTCTTCCGGATGATACCAAAGGCCATTTGACACACCAAGGAGATCACGTGTACACACTCATGTCACACAGTATGTCATGTTTTCTTGATTTGGACATTTTTTTGAAAATACTATACTATGCATACTGTAGTATGTTGTCTGACACCATGTACTATAGCCTGTCCTTTTACTTTATTTGGGAATCATCATTTCTTATTTTTCAAAGATCTTCAAAACAACATACTATAGCATGACGTGTTTTCTCGATTTCAAAAATTCTCAAATGATGAGAAACAGAATACTATAGTAAAGTATTTTGCCCAAGACCATAATATAGCATGTAGAAAAGTCTCCCAAGTTAGTGGATAAGCAGTGAAAAATGAACTTGCTTAGAAAGTTGTTAAATTGGGCTACAGTTCATTGTCCACAACTCTTTCTGCAAGTTCATTTTCCACTGCCTGTTCAGTCTTATTCATGGGGTTGTGTAGTGGCCTTCATGTGGCAGCCACATGTCTACGACTTTTGTTTGCTATTTATTGTCTAATAAAATAGTCAACAGTCATACTGAAGGCACATTTGAGTGATCATTACTCCCTGTGTACTCACCCATTAAATAATTCCAAATACGTGGAGTGAGATATAGTCCTCTAGTTTCATATCCATGAGAATACTGTGACACAAAACGTCTATTTAGTCAAATATATCCACTTTTTCACAAGATGCATTATTTGACAAATTGCACTACAGCTCCGAGTTTCCATATCATGGAAAACTTGGTTTATTTCCACAATTCCATCCAAAACCTTAAACTTTTGTTAATTATAAATTCAGTGCAGACATTATAAATGATGTGCACAATTTTGGCTTGAAGAAAGAAATGGAGAAATGAGCATTTACTGTCAAACAATTGTCACATTAAGAAATTAGGATCACATAAAATCAAACAAAATATGGTGCTTTCAAAACAAAAATGTCAATACTTGGTTGGAAATCCTTTTGCCGTTATCACTGCGTTGATACATCGTGGCATTGCTCTGGAGTTATTGAAGCCCAGGTTTCCTTAATGCATACCAGCTCTTCTTTGTTTTCCGCTCTGCTGCTCCAGACTATAGATTTTCAATGGGGATCAGGTCTGGTCAGGTGTCTAGCCAGTGATGTCATGGCCTTCAAACCAGGTTGTGGTCCAGTATGGGCAGGGGCCAGGTCCTGCTGGAAGAAAAACTCAAAACGTCCTTTAAAACATTCTGGTAAACTGTTGCGGTGACCTTGCATTTAAAACATTCTGGGAAACTGTTGCGGTGACCTTGCATTTAAGGAAGAAGAGTTTACCAACACCTGCACTGGACATTGCACCTCAAATCATGACTGACTGCGGATATTTTACACTGGACCTCAAGCAGCTTGGATTCTGTTCCTTGCCCGTCTTCCTCCAAACCCTTGGACCTTGATTCCCAAAAATAATTCACACTTTGCATTCATTGGAAAAGAGGATCTTGGACCACTGGCAAACAGTCCAGTACTTCTCCTTGGCCCAGTTGAGTAACTCAAGATTTGTAGCCCATGTCTCGGATACGTCTGAATATGGTGGTTTTGGAAGCTGTGAGTCCCACCTCATTCCACTCTTTCTGGATCTCTGTCAGATTGTTGAATCTTCTCTGTTGACAATTCACTGAAGCCCACCTTTTACTGACACAATTGGCCCTTCCACTGGACTTTCCATTAATATGCTTGGACACAGCACTCTGAACAGCAGGCCTCTTTGGTCTAGTCCTCAGTCTTCCCCATATTAAACTGAGCTCAACTGAGACAATTGAACAAAGCTGAAACTATTTATTGAGTTGAGACAAATGAACAAAGCTGAAACTATTTATTGACTTGGGAAACATGTTCAGGTGCTTTGGTTTATTAGATGATTAGTGTGTGATATTTTAATAATTTATAAGAAAATGGTGATCTGTTCCTGTTTTGGTGGGTTTTAAGAGCTTGAGGTTAAAATTGTGCAAATATAAACAAGAAACAAAGAAATACTTTAAATCTTTTACAATGTGGGCACTGAATCTATAATTATTGAAAGTTTTTGAGTGAAATTGTGGAAGTAAACCAACTTTTTGATGATATTCTATTTTTTTTTTTTTTTTTTTTGGAATGGAGCTGTAATGTGTACTTGATTTTTGTCATAGATGCCCCCTGCCCTAGATTTCACACGATGTGTCCCTGAGCAAGACACTTAACCCCTAATTGCTCCTGATGTGCTAGTATGTACCTTGCATGGTTTCCACTGCCATCAGTGTGTGAGTGGTTGAATGTGATGCACAATCTATGTAAAGCGCCTTGGATAAAGGCGCTATATAAATACACCATTTTACCATTCACAGTTTGCATTGCCACATACTTATTCTAATGGCACTTCAAAATAAGAGTTGAAATAGCGAAACGTTGGCATAGAACTATATTTAGCAGGGTGCCGGGTGGGTTTAATAGGAGTAAAACATCTGTGTGTGAATCTGAATATTTGTTCTTTTTTTATATATACAGTTGTGTTCATAATAATAGCAGTCTGTTGAGTAAATGAGTAAAGCCCAAAATCCTTACAGTGTTTTTATTTCCATGCATTGGGAACACTGCACAAATATTCTTAATCAAAACATGAAGAAAAAAAGCAGAAATTATTTAATTACTTTACAGAAAATGAAGAAAAATGAACATTGGGTTGTTCAAAAAATAGCAGTGTCTGCATTTTACTTTACAAACTCAAATATTTACTGTATTAACTGAAAATTATCCAGGATTCAGCATTCCTGTGAATCAGTAAACTAATATTTAGTTGTATAGCCACTGTTTTTGAGAACCGCTTCACATCTGTATTGCATGGAGTCGACCAATTTCTGGCATCTGTGAACAGGTATTCCAGCCCAGGATGATTTGACAACGTTCCCTAAATTCCTCTGCATTTCTTGGTTTTGCCTCAGAAACAGCATTTTTAATGTCACCCCACAAGTTTTCTATCAGATTAAGGTCTGGGGATTGGGCTGGCCACTCCATGACTTTAATTTTGTTGGTCTGGAACCAAGATGCTGCTCGCTTACTGGTGTTTTTGGGGTCGTTGTCTTGTTGAAACACCCATTTCAAGGGCATTTCCTCTTCAGCATAAGGCAACATGGGGCGGCTGTGGCTCAGGAGGTAGAGCAGCTCGTCCAATGACCCATGGGTCGGCGGTTCGAATCCCGGCTCCTCGTGTCGAAGTGTCCTTGGGCAAGACACTGAACCCCAAGTTACCTCCAATGAGTTGGTCAGTGTGAGCTGGCCACCATTGGTGTACTTCCCAATGTATGAATGAATGGACCATTGTAAAGCGCTTTGAACACTTGGAAAAGCGCTATAAAAATGCAATCCATTATTATTATTAACATGACCTCTTCAAGTATTTTGATGTATCCAAACTGATCCATGATCCCTGGTATGCGATAAATAGGCCCGGCACCTATAGTAAAGCATGGTGGTGCAAGCATCATGATACTCTTACTATGGTGTCAGGCCTATTTATCGCATACCAGGGTTCATGGATCAGTTTGGATACATATAGTTAGTGTCTGTAATGTGAACCGCTATATGCAGATCAGCATTTTAACATTTGCAGGTTGTGTGTGTGTGCGTGTGCGTGTGCGTGTGTGTGTGTGTGTGTGTGTGTGTGTGTGTGTGTGTGTGTGTGTGTGTGTGTGTGTGAGAGAGAAAGAGAGAGAGAATTGTTTCTACATTGAAGTGAATACCATCTGCATTTCTTTCTAGTTGAGCTGTTCAGTGAGGAGCCAGTGGAGCCAGAGCCATCTACCTCTCTGGCAGTGATGACTACTGTAGAAGGTCAGTTTACATTTACATGTACAACATCTTTATGCTTACACAGGATGAAAATAAAGTAGATACAGGGGCACAGTTGAACCCCAAATACAATCAACATTGTGACAGGCTGGAGGAATAACAGGACACAGGTGAAAACACTGACACATCAAAAGCTACCAATAGTTAAGACAAGGAAGGCAACAGTAACAAGACAGACAAGAAACACGAGGAACCATACTACAAAACCAGCTAGTTCTTCTCAGACCATGTCACTAGATCCGTTCTATTTGTGCTCAACTCATGGCCAATAGAAATTGCCAATAGAAAACAAATTGACAATAGGAAACAAATTTCCTTCAGTGAAAAACGGTCGCGTTCTGGCCAAAAAGTCCATTTTATCCGTGTGGTGGGGGGCTCAGAGTGCTAATAATAATAAACTTTATTTATATAGCACCTTTTTGAACAGTGTCCCAAAGTGCTTAACGACATAATTAAAACAACCAAACAACAACACACAACAACAAACAATAGAAAGAGAAGTAAAACAGTAAAACAATAAAACAAACGGGGTGTCAGGTTAAAAAGGCCTCTTTGTAAAGATGTGTTTTTAGTTTTGCTTTAAAACTTGGGAGGGAATTTGCCAGCCTGATGTCCAGTGGAAGTCTGTTCCAGAGCCTGGGAGCCCTGGCAGCAAAGGCCCTGTCACCCCTGGTCACCATATTAGTTTTAGGTACCACTAGCAGAGCTAGGCTTGAGGACCTTAGAGAGCGGACTGGTACGTGTGGCACCAGAAGGTCTGACAAGTAGGGAGGAGCCAAGGCATTGAGGGCTTTAAAAGTCAGTAATAAAATCTTAAAGGTAGGGGAAGTGATTTGAAATTCATGGTGTAGTACCAGCCTGGTGCACTAGGGGCCCCCAACAGTAGCTACACTATGTGAACCTGCTGCTCGCTCCTGATTGGAGGAGAATTGTGGTGACCTGGGGAACTTTTATTAGCTCCTCTGCCAACGTGGGGGAGGGGGAAACTCCATATGTGGTTTCCACACCTTATAATAGAGCATTTTAACAGAAAAAAAAATATTTTTTGGGTGATATCTGACAAAAGTGAAATCACTTCCCCTACCTTTAAATCCTAAAAGAAACGGGAAGCCAATGCAGGGTTGGTAAAACAGGGGTGATGTGTTCTGACCTTCGAGTTCACTAACACTAATGTACGTCGGCTTTCTAATGACACAAGACGGTTTGTTTTGGTGAGTAGGTAAAACGTTCTTTATATATCCACTCCAGAAGAGAGGCTGGTCGGGTGGAGTAATGGCCGATTGCACTGTATTCTGCAGAACTCCAATGCAAGTCAGACTCAGAAGCAGTGGAGCTCTGGACCAGAGCTCGTTGTTGTATGGCTTTTGCTTTGCATGGTGGAGTTTTAACTTCCAGTCACAGAAGTCACAGAATTGTGTAAACTGATAATGGTTTTCTGAGTGTTCCTGAGTCTACACAGTAATATCCCTTACACAATGATTTTAGTTTTTAAAGCAGTGCCACCTAAGGGATAAAAGGTCACAAGCAATCAGTGTTGGTTTTTCGGCCTTGCCGCTTTTGTCTAGAAAGTTCTTCAGATTCTCTGAACCTTTTGATAATATTACGGATGGTGGATGATAAAATCTGTGAATTCCTTGTGATTGAATGTTGAGAAACATTGTTCTTAAACCGTTGGACGATTTGTTCACAGAATTGTTAACAATGTAGTGAACCTCGCCCCATCTTGGATTGTGAATGACTGAGATGCTCCTGTTATACCCAATCACGACACCAATCTGTTTACAATTAACCTGTTCACCTGTTGAATGTTCCAAACAACTGTTATTTGTGCATTCATCATTTTGAAATATGTTGCAGGGATCTAATTCAAAATGAGTATGATTTGCACAAAAACAATGAAGTTCATCAGTTATTAAAGTTCTTCCTCATTCACTTGATTTCAGAGCAACGTGTGGAGTCCAGACTGCAGATGAACTCTCCAGACTCAGCCATTGACGTTTCTATCAAACAGGAAGCTGAAGACGTTTCTATCAAACAGGAAGCTGAAGACGTTTCTATCAAACAGGAAGCTGAAGATGTTTTTATTAAACAGGAAGCTGAAGATGTTTTTATTAAACGGGAAGCTGAAGATGTTTTTATTAAACAGGAAACAGAAGAACACCAACACCTCTGTAAGTATATGTAGTTTTATTAAACTGACTATTTTAGTAACTTCCCACTGCAAATAGTTTCATCAGATCAATCTGGGAACCAAATCTTTACCAAGAAATTTCTTCACAAACGTATACTATAAGAATGAAATTCAACTCATGTGGGAAACCTCACAAAACAGGTTAAAGCCAGGGTACTATAACCTATAAAAAGCAAAACAATCACATTTTCACCATGCTTTATGTAGCATGTGATACGTCTAATAACTAATTCAGGGGCCTGCAACACAAGATTTTGAAACAGCCATTGTCTACCAAAAAGTCAATTTAAAATCTATCGGAAGCTGCACAAAGTGTAAGCCTATAGTACTTATGACCACACGATAATCTCCACCAGGTGGTCCCCGGGTGGTCCCTTAGCGAGGGACCACCTGGAACCCTCTCAGGGACCACCCGGGGACCACCAGGTGGTCCCCGGGTGGTCCCTGAGTGGGCTCAAGGTGGTCCCCAGCTAAATGATGGACAGTTGGTAACCAAATAGACCCTTATATGTCTGTAACTCTTGAGAGTGAAAAATGAAACCAAATGACTAAACTCAACATCAACTGGTGGTCCGTGGCCAAAATGCAAAATAAATAGTGGGCCCTGGTTTGAAAAAGGTTGAAAACCACTGAGCTGTGGGATTCTTGTGTGTTTCAGGACACACTGCCATCAAGCCTAAAGCAGTTGTGATGAGCTGACTTTGTGTGGGGAATATTTTTTCTCAGCTTGTATTGTGATGGTGTTGCTGAATATGCTATGGTGGGCTTGGGTTTCATTGTAGGGCAACACAGGTTGGGTCAGAGAGTGTGGTATATGAGGAACCCACATCATGTCACATTATGATAGAATATTCATATAATGTATGATGCTGTTGTGTTTGTCACTTTCTGTGTGAGAACATTGAGATCTGTTAAGAGATATGCATGTTTCTGCAGTGGCCTGCCATAGGGTAAACAACTCAGTGAGTTAGCAGGAATGCCACTGGGTTATCTAGGTCATCAAAGATTTCTAGGTTTGGGGTAATAAACCTCCTTAGTTAATTTGTGCTCGGAGACACAGGGGTAATTAAGTGTGCACATACAACATGCATTGGTCAGTGTGCACGTAGGTAGACACAATGGTTAAGTCAATGATAAAACCCTCTGCTCAGGTGCAGAGGGGGGCTGTCTACGGGGGCTGTTCTTCAGGTGCTGGCTCTCAGGCAACTGGGGTCAGTCACTCTCTGGCAGTTGGAGAGAGAGTAGGGCAGGGAGATAGGATGGCTGCTCTATATGATTTGGTGTAACTAAGCTGAATGTCCTTAAATAAAATGACTGCAAAGAGGACATGCCTGGACTCTACTTCACTTCCCACACATGGTCAAAAGTACTCCTATAGACTACAATGAAAAGACGACATAATAATGGTGACCACGAAGGGACCCACTATTCGAGAATACGACAAGAGTCTAGTGTCTGCAATAGTGTAGTGCAAATATAAAAACAAAACTCGTCCAAACTCGTCTGTGGCTGTTATCCTAGTTTAAAAAAAGTCGTCTGAACTTGTCTATGGCTGCAGGGGAAGAGTTAAACATCCCAGGGCTTTATTCGATGGAAACGTGTTGAGCGGCAGCGGCAGACTCGTCGCTTTCTCACCCTACTAATGTATTGCTCCATGGACCATGCTACTCAAGATTTTTTTTTGTCACTCCAATGTCAAGACATATGTCCTCACACCAGCTGTGTTCATGTTCATTCTCCCACTGGAAATTAATTACTAATTAACTATTAATAGAAAATAATAGAAACTACTAGTCTCCTAATACTGTTCCACCCCTTTCAGGAAGTAAAACAAGTTGGCCTCTCTTGCCATTGGCCTCTAGCTCCATCTGTGATAAAGGCTGGGCTTTTGTCGCATGACCACTTTAACAGGCGATGTAACCAGTGATGGGGATAACGGCGTTATTGATAACGCCGTTACGTAATCAGATTAGTTTTATTAGTAACGGAGTAAAGTAACGAGTTATTTTTGCAATTTAGTAGTTAGTTACTTAGTTACATTTCCAAAAAAGTAACTCGTTACTATAGTTCGTCGCAATTCATTTTCTTGAGACTGCCCGGTGTTGTAGCCTATATTCCTCCTTCTGTTAGTGTAGAATAAGCCGACTGCACGTTGTGGCTTCATCCTTCTGCGAGTGATGTGTGTAGTTTACATTTTCTGTCTGCACATCCTGTAAATCCGCCTAAGAAATAAAAGTAAACCTACTGTCTAGCTAGTGTCTAGTTATACTCTAGTATGAATCTTTTATTTTGAAAAGGAAGAAAGAGGAAGTCCGCTGGCTGCTTGCGTAGTGAAGCAGCTGCTCTAGGCGCGACTTGCTGAAAGTCTTGTAAACAATGAACGCTGTACACTTATGGATTAACTTTTGGATTAACACGCGCACTCTCGATTGGGAATCGGCTATAAACTCTGGCTGCGTTATTAGGTGAGTAATGTTTAATTCATTGTTTGGCCGCCGTGCCTTGTCTTATATAGACTACTGTCTAGTTCATAGGCTGGTTTATGATGGTCAGTTGAGAAGCCTGCAGGAGCTAGTTGTTGTTGTTGCCGCCGTGCAGCATGGAGAGGGCATCATCATGCTATCTGACTGGTTGTACCGCATACAGCATAATATTGTCTGTAGGCCTACTGTGCATCTGACATTGCCTACTCTGTAGCAACCTAGTTCATAGTGGGTGACATGGTGTCACTGTTGTTGTCGTTGTTGTTGTTGGTGATGATGGTTTTCATGTGTGCAACATGGAGTGCGACTCATGCACTGGTAATACAATGCAACTAAATTGTGCATACATTAAAAACAAAGAGAAAAGGAGTATTTTAATTGTGTTCAGGAACGGAAAATAACGGAAAATAATCTATTACGTTACTTTTTATAGAAAGTAACTTGTAACTTAACGAGATTAGTTTTAGGGGGCAGTAGTCCAATAACCTAACGTCGTTAGTTTATAAAGTAACGATACCCAACACTGGATGTAACTGTCTGTCAGACAGCGCATCGCTGTCAGTGACTGAAATTTTTATTTTTATTTTGGCGGAATCGCCACAATATGTAATGCTACAGCCTATTTTTACAGGGTTGGTGTCAGGGTAATAATGTGACTGCACATTCACATTGTCAATAACAAAATAAACTAATTACAGGAGGAGATCAAGTGAAGTTGAATCCGACAGAATCCGATGATGTTACATGTTGCATTCTGGTGAGGTGCATTAAACTGGGAATGATGAACGAAAAAAATCAGCATCAGTAACGTTCACTTCCCAGGCCCAATGCTGCTGCTGGGCATACCATTACAAGGGGCCGGCTGAAATTGATGTTCCTTTTGCTCACACTTAATTTTCTTTTGCAGGTTCATTGAGCAATTCGAAGAATGATCTTTGAGTATTAAAAGTAGAAAACCACCTAATAAAAATAACCACTGATCAACTCCAACCCAATCCACGATTGTCAATATTTTCATCCCCTCACCAAGCATTATTAACCAACCTCAACTACAAGTAATGGAAAGCTTAGCATCTGTGCTCTCTTACCGTTTATATTACATCACTGAAACATTACCAATATGTGAAAGCTTAGCATCTGCACTTATGCTTTTCAAAACTGAAACATTACTATTATCTGAGCCATTTTTTTTATTTGGAACTTTCAACATTTGGCACTGATTGCTACACAGTAGTTTGAGAATTGATCGCTACAGTAGTTTGTAAGATTGTACCTTGTTTCAGGGTTTTAGGATTAATCAAAACATGTAACATCATTATTCATTTCACAATATCTTGCTAAAATGTTCATAACAGTAAAACTTAGCTTGTTTCTCAGTCTTATCAAGGTTGCGCATTTTGCACCGAACATGGAAGTACTATATTAGCCTGGCAAGAAGTATATTGATTGATTTGCAATGATTTTAAGAATCCAGTGTTGACCATCATGTTATGTCTCTGCTCCTAGACAACCTGCACATGACTGGGTGTAAAGACGTTTCTCCTGAACAGGAGAGGACCCTCGGTCTTCTCCAAGAGGAACCAGAGCCTCCATACATTAATGAAGAACAGGAGGAGCTACTTCAAAGACCAGAGGAGCATATTGTGTCAACGTTGACATTGGTAGCAGTTAAAGGTGACCAACAAAATGATAAAGAAGCTGAAGTTGAAGTTGAACTTAAGTCTGACAGTGAAGACAGTGACCATTTGGAGGAGAGCAGCGAAGACGACAATGACCAACAACGTGCCAAGAGTTTCACTCACTCAAGTTCCCTGAATAAGCCCCAGCGTGTCAGAACTGGAGAGAAACCTTTCCACTGTAAACATTTTAACAAGAGTTTCCATTATGCATCTAAACTGAAGATACACCAATATGTTCACACGAGAGAAAAAACTATCCAATGTAAACATTGCGACAAGAGTTTCAGTCATAGATCTAGCCTGAGTAGACACCAATATGTCCACAGGGGGTTAAAAACATTTCGCACAGGAGAAAAACCTTTCCAATGTAAAGACTGTGACAAGAGCTTCAATACTGCAACTCATCTGAAGACGCATCTCCGTGTCCACACTGGGGAAAAAACATTTCAGTGTAAACATAGTGAAACGAGTTTCAAGTCTTCATTTAGCCTAAAGAGACACCAATATGAATATTGCAGCAAGAGCTTCAAGTCTTCACCCACCCTGAGGAGACACCAACGTAAACATTGTGGTAAGAGCTTCAGTGATACGTCTGGCCCGAAGAGTCACCAGCCAGTCCACATGCGAGAAAAGCTCTTCCAATGTAACATGATTGTGTGTAAAGACATTTCTTCTAAACAGGAGAGGACCCTCGATCTTCTCCAAAAGAAACCAGAGCCTCCATACATACAGGAAAAAGAACAGGAGGAGCTACTTCAAAGACCAGAGGAGCCTGTTGGGTCAACGTTGATATTACTAGCAGTGAAAGGTGACGAACAAAATGAAGAAGGTGAAGTTGAAGTTGAACTTGAGTCTGACACTGAAGTCACCGAAGACAGCAACGATTTGGAGGAGAGCGGTAAAGACGACAATGACCAACAACAGCGTGACAAGAGTTTCACTGAGTCATGTTCCCTGAATAAGCCCCAGCGTGTCAACACTGCAGAGAGACCTTTCCAGTGTAAACATTGTGACAAGAGTTTCAGTCATTTACCTAGCCTGTATAGACACCAATATGTGCACATAGGAGAAAAAACATTACAATGTAAACATTGTGACAAGTGTTTCAGTCGCGTTTTAGGGCTAAAGAGACACCAACATGTCCACACGGGAAAAAAAACTATTCAATGTGAGCATTGTGACAAGAGTTTTAGTTATTTATCTAGGCTGTACAGACACCAATATGTGCACATGGGAGAAAAAGCATTCCAATGCAAACATTGTGACAAGAGTTACAGGCTGATTTCTGAGATGAAGAAACACCTTCGTGTCCACACGGGAGAAAAACCTTTTCAATGTAAATTTTGTGACAAGAGTTTCAGTCATAGATCTAGCCTGAGTAGACACCAATATGTCCACACGGGAAAAAAACATTCAATGTAAACATTGTGACAACAGTTACAGTCGCGTGTCTGCGTTAAACAGACACCAACATGTCCACGTGGCAGAAAAGCCTTTTCAGTGTGAACATTGCGAAAAGAGCTTCAGTGACATGTCTGGCCTGATGAGACATCAAATATGTTCACACAGCAAAAAAAAAAAAAAAACTTTCCCATATAAACATTGTCTGTATAGACACCAATATGTGCACAGCAGGAGAAAAAAACATTCCAATGTAAACAAGCTTCACCAGCGAGTCCACACGCGACAGAAGCCCTTCCAATGTAAACATTGTAAACAGAGTTTCAGTACCTCAAGTAACCTGAAAAGGCACCTGGATGTCCACACTAGAGAGGAGACTTCCGTTGTCCACAGTAGAGAGGGAACCTCTGGTGTCCACACTAGAACCTCTGGTGTCCACACTAATGAGGAAACCCCCGGTGACCACACTAAAAAGGAAACGTCCGGTGTCCACACTAGAGAGGAAACATCCGGTGTCCACACTAGAAACAAACGGCCTCACACATATCGACAACAGTTTCACTCATTCAGAACTGGCGTATACATACATAGGAGAAAACAATCTTTTCCAATGTAAAAAATGCAACAAGAGTTTCCTGTGTTCCCTGAGAAACTTGTATGTCCCCACTAGAGGGGAAACATCCCACCTTGCCCCTCATGATGATACATGATGTAGTTCCACTTGTTCAGACCCGAAGAGACGCCGATATGTGCACACAGGAGAAAACACACACCAATGTAAAGAATGTTACGAGAGTTTTCGTAATGCTCCCTCCCTGGACAGACACTGGACAGCTTTCCACTATAAGTTTCCAGTATAAATGAGCTTGCTGCGAGGATCAAATTTACCAGCTTGATGCCTATGGCTGCGATCTACCCTCTATAGCCCACTTGATATTCATTTTAAAAAACGTTGATCTACTTCCTGATCTAAAAGATGAGAAAAAAGAAGAAGAAAACATGACGGTGTGCTAAAGTCATTCCAACAACTACAGTTTGTCTAACCTATTTTAACCTACAGCACTCCCAATTTTTCAGATATTTACAAATCTGGAGCTATATCAACTGTTTCAGAGTACAGGACAGCCTGAGTGCTGTCTCCAATGCGGTAGAATCTATTCAGTTAAAACATCTAGGCTCCTCAAAAAGACAGGCAGCTATTTACTGTATACAACAGTGTTGTTTGTTTGAGAATATTTTGAAGTAGTCTTTTGAGTAACACACATTCAGTCTTTTAGTACCATTTAGTCTTCTGAAATTATTTTTTTAGTCCAGTCTTAGTTGACAAAACATCAACATTCATTTAGTCTTAGTCTCAGCCTCTGTCTTTTTTTAGTCTTAGTCTTTTTTTAGTCACAGACTTTCAGTCTTTGTTTTAATCTTACTAGCTGTCAACATGCCCCCCCAGTTAGTCACATGATGTGGACATGGCCACGAACTTTCCCCTTCTGGGTATCCATTCAGGAGGAAATTCTAAAACTGATTTGAATCACAATACCATTAGATACATTCATTTTAGTAACAGATATTAATACCACACTAACTACAGGTAATCAACAACTTTTACAAGTATTGCTTCATGCAGCATGGCTGTCATACCTGAATAATTGGGTAGATGACACCCCCTTATTACGGTTTGAAAAGATGCTATGCTTAATGCCCCTAGAGAGGTTCTAAGAGGAATCTTCTTCGAATTTGTGGAAACATGGTCACCATTGTCACCCCAGCTAGGGGAGGAGTGGTCTAATGTCATGTGTATGGGAGCGATAGTGGATGTTGGTTAGACAGTAACTCATGTTGAAGGATGCCCCCCTCTACTATAAATTCACCCCCCAGGGGATGCATTTATAGTATACAGACATTTCAATAATGCAGGCAGCCTGTAAAGTCCACTTTCCTAAATTTGGTGTATACTACTGCTCCCACTTTTCCCCTCTGTTTTGTCCTCTTCCTTTTCTTTTTGTAGCCTTATAATTTCTGTTTTTATGATTTTTTTTTCTGGTATTGCTGCTAAGCTGTACATATAACTTATCCAGGTCTGTTGTATGTTAATCCATCTGGGACAATGTAAGATCCTGACCTTATATTGCTTGAGGACCTTGGCTTCTGAATAGGAAGAGATAAATATACTGTATGTATTTTCAGTACATATATATGTATTTTCAGTAAGTATGTAGGTATCTGTATGCATACATGGACTACAAAAGGGGGGCCCAGCCCATACTGAGCTACATGTGCCACATATAAATTGTTTTTGCTTCTGCTTATTAAAAATATGGAAACGTAAATTTACCAGCTGTATGTTTGTAGCGAGGTCACTAGACAAGGACAATATTATGGATGATTATACTGCTCATATATTTCAAAACAAATGTGGGCAAATTGACCCAATCTAATCTGGCACAATTTTGTGACCGATCTGATACCGTTATACAGGGTTGGAAAGTACAGACATGTAATGCTGTTATGTAATCAGATTACAAAAAACAGGAACGCATTGTGTGTGTAATCTGGATTACAGTAATGGCAAGATTGTAACACTGTAACAGGGGTTACATGCTTAAAGGTAGGGGAAGTGATTTCACTTATATATATGATATCACCCCCCCCCCCCCCAAAAAAAAAAAAAAAAAAAAAAATCTGTTAAAATGCTCTATTATAGGGTGTGCAGACCATATATGGAGTTTCCCCCTCCCTCACATTAGCAGAGGGGCTAATAAAAGTTCCCCAGGTGGAGGGTGAATCCTCCAATCAGGATCGAGCTGCAGGTTCACATAGTGTAGCTACTCTTGGGCGCCCCTAGTGCACCAGGTTGGTACTACACAATGAATTTCAAATCACTTACCCTACCTTTAACATTGATGTATTTGTATATAAAAAACATTGTTGATAATATGTGTGGGATAAATGTCTTAAAAACTAGTTGACTATTTAACAATGTGCCTGAATCTCAGGGGTGAAATGTAGAAAAGGGGCATCTATGACAAAAATCAAGTACACTATATATGATGTCACAGAGATCAAGGTAGATTGATGCCTAATGTGCTTTGGTGGGGAATTCTCCTTTAAATCTGGATAATCGAAATCCTTGTTTCCTTGTGGTTTGAGGCTTCAGTTTGAACTTTAACACTTAAAGGGGTATTCCACCTTCAAAATAACTTTTGGTCATTTCATGGTCTACTTAGTCTCATGGGAACACACCAGACAGTTTATAAGTTACTCCTTTTACTATTTAAATATTTGATGTTCATTTTAGCTGCCCAGCCCCCTTCCTATTCAAACCCATTATAACTCCATTTTAACCATGACAGATTATTAAAAAACAACCCATCTTTTTCCTGGTGACTGATATTGTTCTCCTCACGTATTGGCTAATACGTGAGAGGGCTGTGGAATTTCATTTGCAGTTTTAATTTATTTTTAAAATATTATTTTGGAAAATTAGCAGGCTCCATATTTGTGAGTGAGGACATAGGCCAGTAATTTTAGCTCATGTTTTACCTACAATTGGAATAAATTGTAACATGGGATTTTTCTTCACAGATCATTTCTTTGAGGTCTCCAGAACAACATATTAAAAGTCCCGGAAAATCCCAGTTGCGCAAATATGTTTAATTTCATAAAGTAATAGAATACATAGGCTCCAATGGAGTGATAGCCCCGCCCCCTCCTATACAAACCCACTATAACTTAAAACTCCATTTTAACCATGATGGATTATTCAAAAACAACCCATCTTTTTTCCAGTGACTGATATTGTCTTCCTAATACGTGAGAGGACCGTGGAATTTCATTCACAGGTTTCAGTTATTTTTAAAATATTGTTTTGGAAAATGTAGCTGCCTCCATATCTGGCTATGCCCACCCAAATGAATATTAAAATAAATAAATAAATGAAACCTGTAAATGAAATTCCACTGCCCTCACCTTTTTCTGGTGACTGATATAGTCCTCCTAATATGTGAGAGGGCAGTGGAATTTCATATGTTGTTCTGGAGACCTCAAAGAAATGATGTGTGAAGAAAAATCCCATGTTACAATTTATTCCACTTGAAACGCTATATATCCTGGACTAACAGACATTTTTTTGCCCTGTGCGTCTCAAACATCCTATTGTCCGGCTGCCTCCGCTGCTCGTTCAACTTCAAGTTCTTCTCCTGGAGATACAGAGAGATGAAGCAGTATCAAAAAGGTAAGAGACGTGGGAGAGTGTGAATTTATACCCTACTGTGAGGAATGTTATGCGATTGGCTGTGGGAATGAGGAGCTATGAGGTTGCGGGGACTATGAGAGTGATCAGGTTGAAGCAGTGGGTGGTCCCCTCCTGACCCTGCGTTGAACACAACTTAATTTATTGCTCTGGCTGCTGCATTGTTCAAGGTTATTTTTTTTTCCCACAACCCTTTTCCACTCATCCACGGTGCAAAAAAAAGTCAAACCAGAAAACCCTCGAACATATATGCCTGGATGGTTTATATATATTTAATGGTGAAGTTAGTGACGTTATAAACGTATTGTTATTACACTGTAGCATGGCTCTCCCTAGTGACCATTTATGGTACGTGCATTCCAGAGTCTTAGATTACGACATCTAAGTTCACTTCATAAGGCCAGTCTAATGGTGGCTCTTCTACACAGACTACTAATGAGAACGGACACAAACAGCAAATATACAAAAGGTAGGCAGAAATGCAGTGAACTCAGCCCACCGTAATGATCTTCATAGTTAAGAGTTGACATATTGCTTAAGTTGCACCCATGTCATGCCTAAACAATTAAGCTCTTATTAGAGCCGCCCTCGTTGTATGGAGTCATAACAGTATCATAAATCAAGAATATATACATCTGTATTCCTAATCAACATGCCCACATTTGCAACTTGCATCTGTGATTTGTAGCTCGCATTTGTGTTATGTATTTGAATTTCACATCCACACACCCAGATTCCTATATTGTATTCGTGTTTCACATCCACACACCCAGATTCCTATACCGTATTCGTGTTTCACATCCACACACCCAGATTCCTATACCGTATTCGTGTTTCACATCCACACACCCAGGTTTCTTTTTCGTATTCGAAATCAGAATTCACACATGCAGATCTGTCTTGTGTGTTTGCAATCCTTTTTTCACACATGAGCACAGATGTGAGATTTGAAGCCCCCTGCTGGACGCCTAATGCCAACTGCTTATCTGTGAGTTGTTTTTCAAACTCTACGATTACAATTCTTTTTGAGACTCTTACAATTCTTTTTGAGACTCTCTTGACGTTGGGCGGAGACAAACGTCATCATTGGCTGAGGTATCTGTCAATCACAGAGTCCTCAGCCAATGATGATGGTCTGCCTTCAGCCAATCCTAGACCTCCTTACATTGTATCAGAGCGTGCTGCCTCCTTCTGCTACTGTTGCCACATCCTGTGAAAATAAGCCAAACCACAATAATGCCATAATATAATACTAATACTGCTCTTTCAAAGCATTTATCATTGTAAATACTACAATTGTGACCATTTCGATACAATACAGTATATATACACACACCTATGCTACTATACACTCAGTAAAGACACCAGAATGATTCAGTCAGTCACTCCCCCAAAGTTCCAGACCTGATATTTAACTCTGGGGGCAAACAACATGACAACTATGACGTCATATCACTCAGCCCCTGGCTGTGTCTCTCCCTCCAGTCAGTAAAAGTTAGTTGCACGCTTTCGCTACTACTACGATTATGTTTATTTGCCAGCAGCTTTTTTTTTAAGTAAGAAGCAGAAAGGGCAGTGTGTTTATCCTGGATGTACCAGCAAAATGAACCCAGGTGCGGCATATTTTAATTTTCGCTATTTGATTATAGGGTTCAGAAGCTTCTATTGATTTCACTCCTGGTGACACATCGTCAACTACTGTCCAGACTCCAGAGACGCCACAGTGTCTCCACGCACAAGGCTATCTCTGTCTGGGTTCTATGAAGCAAATATTTTGATGTTTAGAAATTGTATTGAGGTTGTGTTGAGGTGAGGTTGTGTCCATAATAAAACAGAAGAAGAAGCGACAATGAATAAAAATGAATGAAAGCAACTATAAACTACTAAATAAAAGGTTTTGAAATGGTCTGAAAATGTATAGAAACAGGAGACCACGGAGTGCAGATTGAATCGCATAAAATAAATGGAATGAAGACGTTTTTTGGCCTCAGAAATAACAATGCTTATTTCTCTCACAGGATGTGGCAACCCTATTCGGCTGTTAAGTACGACGTCATTGTGGGGGCGGAGCTACGTGCTGGCTCCACTGGGAATTTCCTCCCGTTCACTTCAATGCAAAACAACAATGGCGGAACCCGTGAATCTTTTTACGATAACGTCCTTTTTCCAAAATGAACCCCTGAGAGTAAAGAAGGGGCTTAATGCTTTCAACTCGGATCGAGTAATCAATGTTGGTGTTCTCCCAGGGGGATTATTCGAGGTAAAGTCCAAGCCTCTATGAAAAAAAATATATACCAGACTGAGGTGAGTGTGGTGCTAGTTTTAGCGTTAGCTCGGTGATATTAGGCATCCTGGCTTTTAATGTTATATTCCACGTTTACTGGTGTTTCATTAGCCTTGGATAAAGACTGCCATTGCCTTATTTTATCGGTAGATAATTGTTTCCCAGCGTTTGACTGATAAAATAAATGTGGTGTGCTTGGATCCAAGGCTAGTCTGTGATCTTGCATACTCAGAATTCAAAACACATACTTGCAAATAATTACATATAGACCTATTTGTAAGATCACAGCCATTCTAGGGCTATCATGTGCCACAATCTATTTTTGGAACGTTATGTGTCATGTTGGCTGGGCACTTTGATGTAAAATGGGCCATTCTGTCCTATTTAGTCCTATAAACCTATTTTATCCTATATGTAAAATGGTCTTAAGCTATTTAAAGTAGCCAAGTGGCCTTGTACAACAGTACTAAAGTGAAGTTGAACTGGTTATCTCCTAGCGGTTAACATTAGTACACTGTGATTATACTGTTCAGCTCCCAGTACAACAATATTGTACTGTGATCGTATTTGTCAGCTCCCAGTACAACAGTATCACACTGTGTTTCAATTGTAGACTGGTTGTACGGGTCAACTACAACGGACTCAGTTCCATACCGGAACAGTGGTTGTCTGCCTGTGCCAAGAACATAATCAATCTTTTTACTTGTATTCTTAAATTTATATTTTAGAAAAATGAATATTAATGATAATCCTGGAAACCTAAACATCCTTTCATACTTAATTTCCCATGTTCCATGCTTTTCAAGACCTGAAAATCTATGAAATGAAATTCCATACTTTTCCATACTTTCCATACATGCATAGAAACCCCTCCTGGCACAGTGAGGTAGACGAAATCCAGGACTCTTTGGAGGCCCAGTCGTTGGAATGAGCTGACTTTAAATCCTCACTGGACACATTCATGTATACTTTATTATAATTTACTTTTATCAATGTTTTGGATAAAATGGTCAATTTTACATCAAGGTGCCCAACTGATCTGCCACATAATGTTCAGGTTTATAACATTATATGCCATGTTACCTGGATATCCAACTAGAAAGCCACCCCCCTGGGCTCAGCAGCTGGAAAACATGCTAGTTGCTGATGTATGGTAGGACATAACCAGCAGTGTGAGGTCTAGGACTGTTGTGAGGGTTGAGTTGTATTCGAAACAGGTCCATGTAGGGAGCCAGATGGTCACCTACAGCAAGTGTGAGTGCCCGATTGGGCAAGATAAATGCCACCACATGGCAGCCTTGCTGATATGGGTGGAGAAAAATGTGTCCCGCACTGACGTTGAGTGCGTTTGGAACAAGCCAAAGACGTCCAAATCAGACGACATTGCTTTTAAAAGAATTGCCTCTATGACACCATCCACAACACAAGGTAATTAATTCTTGATAAATTGCATTATTTGTAGTGTACATACAGTGCTTTCTTAGTTGTGATTAAGATGTCTTAATCACAACGATTAAGATAAAATATTAATTTGACTATGCATTTATACTGTCATTTCAGCTGGAATCAAAAACAAAGAAGTGAGTCAGGAGATAAAGGATATGACGGTGTCATCCTTGTCCCAGCTCCGCCGTTTCACTGGGATGTGGTGGATCTTGAAACCAGAAACACCTCAGGTATGACAAAGTGCAATGAAAACAAATAGTATTGGCCCATGACCAATTAAGTTTGACTTGATGAAACAACACACATGTACATTATGTAATGCCTTGCCATTCACTGTGTGTGTGTGTGTGTGTGTGTGTGTGTGTGTGTGTGTGTGTGTGTGTGTGTGTGTGTGTGTGTGTGTGTGTGTATAAAATATATATTTATATATAGACACTTCCTAGAGACGGGACGAATTGGTGACCAGTCCAGGATTTGCTGAGGCTGAGGACAAGGCTTGTTTTGTGTTGTCATCGCTTGCTGTCACTGACGCGGAGAAGCAGCAGATTGAGAGAGACACTGTCTTTCAAGCCAAGAACGATTTATGGTAACTATAACAACACACCACTACACTTCTCACAGTTTATTCAACTTCTATAATGAAACTACAGGATCAGGAGAGGTTGTCTGTTAGTCTCCACTCTCCAGATATTATGAAGTAAAGTAATACTTACTGGTAAACTTTTAGGTCACACACACACACACACACACACACACACACACACACACACACACACACACACACACACACACACACACACACACACACACACACACACACACACACACACAGTGAATGACAAGGGATTGCATTTTGTACATGTGTGTTGTGGGCCAATACTATTTGTTTTTTATTACACATTACATCAATGTCATACCTGAGGTGTTTCTGGTTTCAAGATCTGTGACAAGGATGACACAGTACAACTCCACTACTTGATCACCTGTGTTACTGGTGTTTTGATTCCAGCTGAAATGACAGTAAAAATGCAGAGTCAAATTAATATTTCTTCTTAATCGTTGTGATTTAAGACATCTTAATCAAAAAAGAATGTATGTACACTACAAATAATGCAAATTAACTAGAATTAAATATCTTGTGATGTGGATGGTGTCATTACAGACACTCTTAGCAACAGTGTCATCAGATTTTGGTGTCTTCGTCCTCTTCGCCCTCCACACACATCCCACATCTGTACGGGACACGTTTTTCTTGACCCAAATAAGCAAAGCTTGTGGTGGCATTTGTCTTGTCCAATTGGACACTAGCAGTTGCTGTAGGTTACTTTCTGGCTGTATACATGCACCTGTATCTGTAACTCTTGAGAATGTAAAATGTTTTGAAATTATAAAATGGAAAAAAAAAAAACCTATACGGGTCCATAGGGTTTTATTTTACACCTGAGAGCTAAATGATCAAATCTACACAATTAGAAACTAGAATAACATTTTTTTGATCAATATTGGCCTGTCATCTCCGAACACAAATAAAGAATGGAATTGAATATTTATGACCAATTTATAACAATACTGTGTTCAAATCACCTAATATAGTATGTTTATCGGATGCTTGTCAATGTGAACTGTATCTTTGGGTTGTCTTGTGTCTTTGTAACAGGATGGCTTATCGTAAGAAACGGATCACAGCTAGCAACTTTGGTCTCGTCTTGGCAGCAGTCAGGCGCAATCGGTATCCACCTTCCTTATTCAAGACTCTGCTTGGCCAGTACAACCTCAAAGAGGGGTCTAAAGTAAGTTGTGAGATAATAATTGTTTCAACTGAAGGTGTCCTTGTCTTTAAGAATCAACTTCACTAAAAATGTATTAAAATGCAAAACTACATCTAAACAGAGCTTACCTTTATGGTCAAACAATTATAGCATCTTCACATGATTGCACACACTGTGCATACATACAGTGTATGTTCAGTCATGTATTTACATGTCGGATAGAATTCTTGGGAATCTGGATCTTATGCCAGTAGGGGTGGGTCTGTTTCGGTGCCAGGGAACCTGTCACTGCATCCAGCTATTTCTCTGCTTGCTAAATTATTGCGACAAATGATTTATATGGGTCTGGAAATTGGGTCAGATGTTCTGTAAAGGTTTTGGAAATTCATTGGTAAAATGTATGGGAACCCTGAGTGCTATGTTCTTCTCCCCTCCCTTTGTCAAGGCATGTGATTGGGGCATCACCCACGAACCAAAAGCAAAACAGGAATTCACAGAGAAAACCGGGCTTGTTGTCCAAGAGAGGGGGGGGTGTTCCTCTCAAACTGCTCGGTGGATCTCCAGATGGGACCGTGTCTGATGAGTGCATTATTGAGGTAAAATTATATTTTGTAAATACACAGTATAGTAGGCAAGTGGTTCTCAACCTTGTGGTACAATTAAATCATACAAGAATAATGTAAATAGATCAACAAAAGTAACAATTATCTATTTATCTATTAATTTAATATATTTGTGTAAATTAAATGCTAAATTCCACTTTTACTTTAAAATGATTAAATTCCTAAAAAAAAGTTGCAACAGATATGAAATCTGGCCTGACTAGAAGTTTGTTGACTTGTAGCATGTGATTAGAGCAGGGGTTTTCAAACTTTTTTGACTCGGGGCACCCCTGTGAATAACCTTTTCATCCAAGGCACACCTGAATTACATTGTTAATTTTACATCATGTTAGGCTACAGAAACTGGCTATGTTGCGGATACATATCAGTTTCCATCAAAACTGACCGAAAATAACTTTATACTTGACATTCATTGACCACTGCAATCCCATCGTCCTTATTCTAGGGGGAAGGTTCACCAAAAATAGCTGATCTACAAGCTATTTTTCTCACAACGCGTCACGCGATGCGTTGTGAGCTTGTGGATCAGCTATTTTTGGTGAATAAGCGTGTGCTGTAGATGTATAAAAACTCATCAAGTAGAGTGCAAATCAGGTCTGTTTTACTAAGCATACTGAAGTCATTGATGTAGTGACATTGATGAATTCTGTATAATATCAAAGTAGTCTGAGGCACCCCTGGACTAGTGTCAAGGCACCCTAGGGTGCCACGTCACCCACTTTGGGAAACCCTGGATTAGAGCACTAAGAACATTGGTATATTCTAAGGAATAGTCTAAAAGGTTTAGAGAAGAGATTATGGCTTTGTATACAATAAAATATGAAGTGTTTTGAAATTGTGTTTTTTTTTTTCTCTGAAACAAAATCACAGATTTTGTGAAAGTGTGAATAGCCCTTTATGCTTCATTTTAAAATGGTGGTGTACAGTAGGCTACATAAAAAATGGGGAAATAGATGTGTAACAGCTTGTGTCACAGCTTGTAGATGATTACATTTTCAATACTCTATATTGATTTCAAGTCATATAGCCCAGATGAACTTAACCAGCTGGTGCACTATTTGCCTTTACCCAAATATTTTGATATGTTTTCCATAACACCCACCTCTAGGTCAAGTGTCCCTGGTCTGCAAAAAATGTGACGGTCCAGCAGGCAGCAGAGAAAAGAGACTTTTTTTTTCTAGAGCTGGATGCAGCAACAGGTTCCCTGGCTCTGAAACAGCACCACCCCTACTGGCATCAGATCCAGGGCAATCTCCACCTGACCAGAGCAAACACCTGCCACCTTGTAGTGTGGACCCTCATTGACCTCGTCATTCTGCCAGTGCAGAAAGACCCAACATGGGCAGGAAACATTGACATTCTAGAAACCTTCTACAGAGACTGTTTCCTCCCAAGAATTCTGTCCGACTTGTAAATACATGTATTGTACATACACTGTATGTATGCACATTGTGTGCATTCATGATGTGAAGCTGCTATAATTGTTCTACCAGAAAGGTAAGCTCTGTTTAGATGTAGTTTTGCACATTAATACAGTTTGCAGGGTTCCCACATCTTTTCACAAATGAATTTCAAAAACTTTTCCAGGACATCTAAACCAATTTCAAGACCCATTCCAATTTCATTCATTTGGCTCAATAATTAAGCAAACAAACAAAAAAAAGAAATTGTGGATGCTAATCCAACCGTTATAGCCCTGTGAGCACCTGTATTCCTTATGCATGCGTGGAGTGCGTGCAAAGAAAATGTTTTTGTCCGGTTTTGTTCAGTTTTTGTAGGGATTACTACAGTTACATTTCTCTCTCCACACACTGTGGACAGTGTATTTTTCCATTAAATTCTAGGACCCTTCATCAATTCCCAAACTTTTCCAAATAAATTCCAAAACCCATATTTTTCTAATTTCAAATCTTTTCTAGTACGGCTGCACAATTATCAAATAAAATATTGCAATCTAGATTCAGACACTTGTACAATGTACTTTCTAGAGAGATCCTGATATAGATTTGAACATCATCCTTTTTGTGTTGATTTCGTTGATTTCAATTTTTAGGAGGAAAAGAGAGATTCACATTTCACAGCGATAAGCGTGCAGCCCTATTTTCCAGGAATTTCATGACAGTGGGAGCCCTGATTTTGTGCAATGTGTTTTGATAAAAAGAGCAGCAGCACATTACTTCACTGGCACTTTATTAAAAGTAAAACGTTAACAAATTATCTGTGTGCAATCATTTCATCAATTTCAAATTATCTGTGTGCAATCATTTCATCAATTTCAGTCAATCATTTCATCAATTTCACGAAGTATGAGGGTTTGCAGGTTGGTAAGACACACACACACTTTCAGTATCTTGTTGATGTTTTTACTGAACTGATGTGGGATATTGTCCAAGATGCAGAACAGTTTCAGCCTCTGAATGGAGCGCTCCACGTGGATCCGTGCACTGGAGGTGAGTTTGTTTTTCTTCACTTCTTCTTGCGTGAATTGTCCATTTACAAGAAAGGATGGGATGTTAAGCGTAACCCCTTGTGGCAGGATGTCACGAATTGTGAATCCTTTATCTGCCATCACCATGTCACCTGGTTGTAGTTGTCCAAGAACTCCAGAATCTTGTGTTATTGCTTTGTCTGAGGTGCTCCCACCGTAATAGTCACTAACAAACGTAATCACTCCATTAGGAGCCACACCTATTAAGGTTTTGTGTGTGGTCCGTCCTTTGTACTGGCTGTATAGATGACTCTGTGTCAAGCCTCTCTGTCTTGGAGACAGCAACCTCTGTGCAGTCGAGCACAATCCTACAATTAGGAAATGGACGGAAACACTCTGGCAGTGATGTCTGGTTCTTGGCAGTGGAGGGGATGTTGTTCTCAAGCATACCAACATACAAAATGTCATACAGGGCACTGACAATGGTGAGAAAAATGTTGGTTACTGTGGCTTTGCTAATATTAAACCTGGTTGCAAGGTATACATGACCGAAATTATGTCTGAGCTTCATCAAGGTCAGCAACACCTGATCAATTAGGGGCATTCTCTGGACTTTCCAGGCAGAATGATAATTTAGCTCAAATTTAGACAGAAGTTCCTCCAAAAACAGGACAGTAGCAGCATCAGGTAAGCCAGTGAAATGATGTACTTTGTCAGAACTGGAAGAAATTTGACTAAAAGAAAAGGTTTGCTTTTGTTTCTCCAGTTCTTCTTTCAGTTTCACAATTTCTCTTCTCAACATGTCATTCTCTATCTCAAGAACCACAGTACTGTTTGTAGTAAAAGTTCTCTCCGTTGAGGTACTAGGGGTCTCTGCAGTCGCAATGTCAGCATTGTGTAGTTCAGGCCCATCTGTCCCTTGATCTACAGCATTGTTGTAGTTCAGGTTCATCAGTTCCCTTATCTTCACCACTGATAGGGAGCGGGACTTTCTTCTTCTTTTTGGGTGGCTGGCCGGGGTCACTTGGGAAAGTCTTCCCCTCGTTCCATGCAAAGCGCGATGGTCCAGCAGCTTTGCCATCCGGAAAATGCCAACTGCACACCCTGGAGTTGGAGCCTGGGATGAAGTCGTCACGTCTGTAAAAAGAAAACACATGAGTTATTAAAATGTATTTATGTGCACAACAATTACAGGGTAGCAAATTATTGGCAGTGAAAAATTAAAGCTGAACTGTAACATTCCTTGTCAGCCCAGGATTTGAAACCTTGTTTACTGCACAAGTGCTGACATTATTTTTATTATTTTTCTTTTCCATCTTCTAGTTGTGTAGACTTTGGGCTAATTCAGATGATGAATATTTTAACTCTTGAGAACGTAAAAATGAAACCAAATGGACCCGCAAGGGTCCATTTGGTTTCATTTTTACGTTCTCAAGAGTTACATCTGGTTAACCAACTCAGCTGGAGACCACCTGGAACCACCACCTGGAATCTCAGGGACCACAGGTGGTCCCCGGACCACCTGTTGAAAACCCCTGTTCTACTAGATGGCTCTAGCGTCATTGGCATCAATAGCTTCATTAGCATTGCTGTTACACTGAAGACTAGACATTTCAGAATGGTGCTTACAGGGGAATATCGCTCCATAAAAAACTTTATGTACCTTTAGTTGGCCTTTCAAGATCCATAGTTGTTGTCCTTCGTCCACGTTGCCCCTCGGTTGATTTAGCCCCTAGGTGGTCCCTGTAGTCCGATTTTAGCGTGTAATGGGAGCATACCATAGACATACTAAGAAACACAGTATAGGGTTGCCACATCTTGTGAGAGAAATAAGTATGTTATTTCTGAGTCCAAAAAACGTTCCATTTCTTTTATGCGATTCAATCTGCATTCCGTGGTCTCCTGTTTCTATACATTTTCAGACCATTTGAAGACCTTTTATTCTGTCCAACAAAGTAGTTTATAGTCGCTTTCATTCATTTTTATTCATCGTCGCTTCTTCTTCTGTTTTATTATGGACACAACCTCACCTCAACACAACCTCAATACAATTTCTAAACATCAAAATATTTGCTTCATAGAACCCAGACAGAGATAGCCTTGTGCGTGGAGACACTGTGGCGTCTCTGGAGTCTGGACAGTAGTTGACGATGTGTCACCAGGAGTAAAATCAATAGAAGCTTCTGAACCCTATAATCAAATAGCGAAAATTAAAATATGCCGTCCCTGGGTTCATTTTGCTGGTACACCTAGGATAAACACACTGCCGTTTCTGCTTCTTACTTAAAAAAAGAAGAAGAAAAAAAAAAAAAAGCTGCTGGCAAATAAATATAATCGTAGTAGTAGCGAAAGCGTGCAACTAACTTTTACTGACTGGAGGGAGAGACACAGCCAGGGGCTGAGTGATATGACGTCATAGTTGTCATGTTGTTTGCCCCCAGAGTTAAATATCAGGTCTGGAACTTTGGGGGAGTGACTGACTGAATCATTCTGGTGTCTTTACTGAGTGTATAGTAGCATAGGTGTGTGTACATATACTGTATTGTACCGAAATGGTCACAATTGTAGTATTTACAATGATAAATGCTTTGAAAGAGTAGTATTATATTATGGCATTATTGTGGTTTGGCTTATTTTCACAGGATGTGGCAACAGTAGAAGAAGGAGGCAGCACACGTCCGATACAATGTAAGGAGGTCTAGGATTGGCTGAAGGCAGACCATCATCATTGGCTGAGGAATCTGTCAATCATTTTCCTCAGCCAATGATGACGTTCGTCTCCGCCCAACGTCAAGAGAGTCTCAAAAAGATTTGTAGCTGTACAGGTTAGAAAAACAACTCACAGATAAGCAGTTGGCATTAGGCGTCCAGCAGGGGGCCTCAAATCTCACATCTGTGCTCATGTGTGAAATAGGGATTGCAAACACAAAAGACAGATCTGGGTGTGTGAATTCTGATTTCAAGTACGAAATAGAATTGTGGATGTGTGAATTTTAAATTCAAATGCGAAACACAGATCTGGGTGTGTGAATTCTGATTTCAAATAGGAAATAGAAATCTGGGTTTGTGGATTTGAAATTCAAACAGGAATTACAAACCTGGGTGTGTGGATTTGAAACTGAAATAAAGAACACAAATGCGAGCTACAAATCACAGACAAATCTGGGCATGTTGATTAGGAATACAGATGTCTGTATTCTTGATATATGAGACTGTTCTGGCTCCATATCGTTGCAAACAATGCATTTCCGACTCCCGTTTGTCTCTATTCAGACTGCATGCATGAACGGCACTCGGGCACTTCGTTTCTGACCCCTCAATGTCGCAACTCTTCTACTAGATGGCTTTTGCGCCGGACGCCTGAACGGCATCGTTAGTGCGCATGTGCAACACCAACCCCCTACGATCAGAGCCTTAGACATAGACAGAGTTGCGACATTGAGGGGACAGAAAATAGTCTGGTCACGTGGTTCACGTACTCGCGCGAGCCCATAGGCTCCAATGCATTCAATAACTTCCGTCTGTCACTATTCATTGTCACTTTTCAATAGAAGTCTATGTAGACGAGCTGCCATTGGACTGGCCCCATGAAGCGAACGGAGTTGGCGTCTGTCTGTTTCTAAGGCTCTGTCTAGGAGTCGTGTTCCGACGGAAGTAACACTGGTCCCTCTACGTGGTGTGTGTTGCTGCAGCTGCTGTTTACAATTTAATGGAAACTATAAACGTGCCGTTTTAAAACAGTGTGGTCGTTATAAGCACCCCTGAAACACAGCAGGTGAGATAAACGGATGCATTCAGCTTAATGGTGTTTGTCATGTATTTGACTTGTACTCATCTTTGATTCTTTTAACTTGAAACATAGCCTAGGCTAACAGTAGCCTACTTATAGGTCCGTGTACTTTTCGGCCATTCAGGATTCTGTTTTATACTTGTTAAATTTAAAATCAGAATACACTCCAAAACGGCCCGTTTCGGTATTCTGTTTTGAAAACAAAATGTAGAGTTGTGAATTGTAAGAGCAACATACGACCCGTTTCCAGGTTCTAATTGTTGTGGTTCGAATCAGAATGACAAAATTTAAAATCGCTGCTGCTCTGGCGAGGTGGCGAGCAAAACCTGAAATCTGTTTTGTGTCCGCTGCTGCCCCCCCCCCCCCCCCCCCCCCCCTCCTCCGTGCTGAGGGCGGAGGCGTGGCACGGAGCTCTTGATTGACAGCTCGGTTACTGCTGCAGTTACTACAAGGAGACACACGCGGCGCTGTTGGTACTGGCAGATGATATTATGAATTATTGAATTAGAGTAGTTATTATACATTTATCCTTTATATTTAGATTTTATTTATACCATTTAGCACTGCCGTTAATAAATTGAATAAATTAGTCTGCATTTAATGCATATTAATACAGTGCTGTTATTACATTCTGATTAGACATTGATGATTGATGCATCCTCCTCTGTGTCAACTCTTAATTAATAAAGTAATACAGACAGATAGACATTTTAAAGAGGCCTACCCGGGACCTCGTCATCTGTGTCATTAATCATTATTATGCAACGCGTTATGTTACAGGTAGGCCTGTTTATTTGTTCAATTAAGTGTTTTGGGCCGACATGGTGCCAAACAAGGTGCCAAACTAATCATTGAAGTAATGTAGTCTGTATACATTTATCCTTTATCATTTAGATTATATTTATGACTGCTGCTGTCATTACAAATACATTGGCGTTAGCGGCATTTTGATTGAATCTTAACGGGTCATAACCAGCCACAGAGCTATTATTTCTACCTACTGGTAGCCTATACAGCGCACACTGCAGCGAGGGCGTGATCATGGTGTCACGGATGGACCACAGTGACAGACAGTAGGCCTACAGTAGTCCGAGGAGATGCAATTGGCTAGGACAATTGCAAAACAGCATCAAGTGGTTCCCCTGGTTGTTGCGGATGTGCACGTCCAAACTCATTCAAATTCAATGATGATGTATTTAATATTTAATTCAAATGTAGGTTCCTGTATTCATTCACTAGGTATACACACACACACACACACACACACACACACACACACACACACACACACACACACACACACACACACACACACACACACACTCACTTGATTTTATAGACACTATCTATACCCTACCATCTTCCACAAAGTTGGCTAGAATGTTGAAAACAATCTGATGATGAGCCCCGGTGATGCATTACTCCTATTCATTTACTTCAATGCCTAGTTCGGTTGGCACCTTGGCGGCCCAATTGGCGCACCTCATAAACACTTAATTGAATAACGAATACACTATAAACATAGCGGGTTGCATAACAATGACACACATGATGATGGTGGGACACTTACCCTATATGTTGAATACAAAGTAGACTTACTTTAGCATGTTAATTAATTAGAAAGTTTATATTTATTGTCTGTCTGTCTTGTCTGTTCGTCTGTCTGTCTCTATTATTTTTTTTAATTACTTAAGAGTTGACATGAATGTAATAACAGCCCTGTGTAAATATGCAACCAAAAAGTGGGGTAATTTATTTGAAATTACGGCAGGATAAATGTATAATAATATTGTCTACTCTAATTCAATAATTCATAATATCATCTGCCAGTACCAACAGCGCCGCGTGTGTCTCCTTGTAGTAACTGCAGCAGTAACCGAGCTGTCAATCAAGAGCTCCGTGCCACGCCTCCGCCCTCAGCACGGAGGAGGGAGGGGGGGGGAGCAGCGGACACAAAACAGATTTCAGGTTTTGCTCGCTACCTCGCCAGAGCAGCAGCGTTTTTAAATTTTGTCATTTTGATTCGAACCACAACAATTAGAACCTGGAAACGGGTCGTATGTTGCTCTTACAATTCACAACTCTACATTTTGTTTTCAAAACAGAATACCGAAACGGGCCGTTTTGGAGTGTATTCTGATTTTAAATTTAACAAGTATAAAACAGAATCCTGAATGGCCGAAAAGTACACGGACCCTTATACTGCTAGTTCGTAGCATTTTGATTGCTGTTGTCGCATCAGCACTACTTTTGCATTAACCAGTGTTGTAGTGGTACTTTTAGAAGTGGGGGGACGCCTCTGAAAGGGGAATCCCCCCCATTTGAGAAAGGGGAGAAAGGGGAATCCCCCCCATTTGAGAAAGGGGAGAAAGGGGAATCCCCCCCATTTGAGAAAGGGGAGAAAGGGGAATCCCCCCCATTTGAGAAAGGGGAGAAAGGGGAATCCCCCCCCATTTGAGTGTACAAATGTGTACACTTGTACACTCTCAGAAAAAAGGAAACTCATTAACATGGTGAAACACATCTTGATGATGTCATCAAGATGTATTTCACCATGCTAATGATTTTTTTCAGACCCAAAAATATTTTAGATGTGAGAAGAGGGGGGACTCCACTACACCCCTGGCATTAACCCTGCCATGGCTATGTTATTTAGTCCAGGTTGACTTTCAGTCATATAGCCATGCTTCACGGTAATCCTTCACCGGTTGGAGAAAAATCTGCGCGCTAATCAATTGATCATTACTCCCTGTGTACTCACCCATTAAATAATTCCAAAGACGTGGAGTGACATATAGTCCTCTAGTTTCAGATCCATGAGAATGTTGTGGCACAAAACGTCTATTTAGTCAAATATCTCCACTTTTTCACAGGATGCATTATTTGACAAGATGCATTACATATTTCCATATCATGGAAAATTTGGTTTATTCCCACAATTCCATCCAAAACCTTAAACTTTCGTTAATTATAAATTCAGTGCACACATTATAAATGATTTGCACAATTTTGGCTTGAAGAAAGAAATGGAGAAATGAGCATTTACTGTCAAACAATTGTCACATTAAGAAATTAGGATCACATAAAATCAGACAAAATATGGTGCTTTCAAAACAAAAATGTCAATACTTGGTTGGAAATCCTTTTGCCGTTATCACTGCCTTGATACACCGTGGCATTGCTCTGGACTTATTGAAGCCCAGGTTTCCTTAATGTATACCAACTCTTCTTTGTTTTCCGGTCTGCTGCTCCATTTTTTTTCTTGACAATAGACTATAGATTTTCAATGGGGATCAGGTCTGGTCAGGTGTCTAGCCAGTGATGTCATGACCTTCAAACCAGGTTGTGGTCCAGTATGGGCAGGGGCCAGGTCCTGCTGGAAGATAAACTCAAAACGTCCTTTAAAACATTCTGGTAAACTGTTGTGGTGACCTTGCATTTAAAACATTCTAGCAAACTGTTGCGGTGACCTTGCATTTAAGGAAGCAGAGTTTACCAACACCTGCACTGGACATTGCACCTCAAATCATGACTGACTGCGGATATTTTACACTGGACCTCAAGCAGCTTGGATTCTGTTCCTTGCCCGTCTTCCTCCATACCCTTGGACCTTGATTCCCAAAAGTAATTCACACTTTGCATTCATCGGAAAAGAGGATCTTGGACCACTGGCAAACAGTCCAGTACTTCTTCTCCTTGGCCCAGTTGAGACGCTTCCTACGTTGGCTCAGAGTCAGAAGTGGTTTGACCGGAGTAACTCCAGATTTGTAGCCCATGTCTCGGATACGTCTGAATATGGTGGTTTTGGAAGCTGTGAGTCCCACCTCATTCCACTCTTTCTGGATCTCTGTCAGATTGTTGAATCTTCTCTGTTGACAATTCACTGAAGCCCACGGATGGTCATCCCTTTTGCTGGTGCAGCTTTTCCTGACACAATTGGCCCTTCCACTGGACTTTCCATTAATATGCTTGGACACAGCACTCTGAACAGCAGGCCTCCTTGGTCTAGTCCCCAGTCTTCCCCATATTAAACTGAGCTCAACTGAGACAATTGAACAAAGCTGAAACTATTTATTGACTTGGGAAACATGTTCAGGTGCTTTGGTTTATTAGATGATCAGTGTGTGATATTTTATTAATTTAGAAGAAAATGGTGATCTGTTCCTGTTTTGGTGGGTTTTAAGAGCTTGAGGTTAAAATTGTGCAAATATAAACAAGAAACAAAGAAGTACTTTAAATCTTTTACAATGTGCGCACTGAATCTATAATTATTGAAAGTTTTTGAGTGAAATTGTGGAAGTAAACCAACTTTTTGATCATATTCTATTTTTTTGGAATGGAGCTGTATAGTGTACTTGATTTTTGTCATAGATGCCCCCTGCCCTAGATTTCACACAATGTGTCCCTGAGCAAGACACTTAACCCTAATTGCTCCTGATGTGCTAGTATGTACCTTGCATGGTTTCCACTGCCATCAGTGTGTGAATGGTTGAATGCGATGCACAATCTATGTAAAGCGCCTTGGATAAAGGCGCTATATAAATACAACATTTACCATTTACAATTTACAGTTTGCATTGCCACATATTTATTCTAATGCATTTGAGTGCCATTATCTCAGATTCTTACCACCAAGTGTACACTTTTCCGGCAGAACAGGCTTGTTAATTAGCTGATAACAGGCACTGTAAGACTCGCGACCTGAGTAGTTCAGAGATCTGGCACTTCAAAATAAGAGTTGCAATAGCGAAACCTTGGCATGGAACTATATTTAGCAGGGCGCCGGGTCGGTTTAATGGGAGTAAAACATCTGTGTGTGAATCTGAATATTTTTTCTTTTTTATATATATAGATAGTGTCTGTAATGTGAACCGCTGTATGCAGACCAGTATTTTAACATTTGCAGGTTGTGTGTGTGTGTGTGTGTGTGTGTGTGTGTGTGTGTGTGTGTGTGTGTGTGTGTGTGTGTGTGCGTGTGCGTGTGTGAGAATTGTTTCTACATTGAAGTGAATACCATCTGCATTTCTTTCTAGTTGAGCTGTTCTGTGAGGAGCCAGTGGAGCCAGAGCCATCTACCTCTCTGGCAGTGATGACTACTGTAGAAGGTCAGTTTACATTTACATGTACAACATCTTTATAGTGGAGCGGGTTAGCAAAACTATTGTTCACTTTTTGAGAAAAGCGTGAAAATTGGTACACGCATAGCCAAAGACATTCTAAAAATATTTGGATGTGGAGGCATCTTGAATTCCAAGATGGCGGCCCCCAAAATCCAAGATGTCTGCCCAGAAATGTGGTTTTTCTGTCATAACTTGAAATGCATTGATTTTACGCCCATAGATGTATTGAACGTTAATACAAAGTTGGCCATTACGGACGATTTGGTACCAAGTACGTGTCTGTATCTCCTACGGTTCTTGAGATACAGCATATAGGCACTTTCACAGATTGAGGAGAGCAAGACATTTGTAACATTGATTCTTAAGTCAATCAAATGGTCATACAGACATGAAAATTGGTACACACACTCTGCAAACCCCACTATTTCTAAAAGTACTGCATGCCCTGCAAAATTCCAAGATGGCAGCCCCCAAAATCCAAGATGTCTGTCCAAAAATGTGGTTTTTCCTTCATAACTCGAAATACGAACATCTTAAGCCCCATAGATGTATTGAACGTTAATATAAAGTTGGGCATTACGGACATTTCGATACCAAGTACATGTCTCTATGTACTACGGTTCTTGAGTTACAACATATCCGTATTCATGAGGCACCAAAAGTGTAACATTTTGGCACATTTCACTATTTAACTCAAAGATCCCTTCATCACTTTCAGGAATCATTTTCAGGAAATGGACCTACATGTATCTGCTATCATAAACCACTTCAAGTTTCTCAATTGATGAAACGGGTCGGGAGTTATTAAACCGATCGTAAAGGGCTGTTTCAGTGCTAAATTTGCTGCGTATAGTTAGCGAACATAAGCCACCCAGAAATGTCTGTCTGTGCATCCCTCCTTCACAATAAGTGTATATCTGAAGCGGACACACCAAGTGCAGCATGTGTCCTAGTATAATGGTATAATATGCTAATAGGCGTAATAGTGTAATATATGCAATAGTGTAATAGGGCTAATAGTGTAATCTATGCAATAGCGGTATAGTGTAATAGGGAATATATGTAATAGTGTCATAGTGTAACATGTGTAATAGTGTATTAGGGTAATATGTGTAATAGTATAATAGGGCAATATGTGTAATAGTGTCATAGTGTAACATGTGTAATAGTGTAATAGGGTAATATGTGTAATAGTGTCATAGTGTAACATGTGTAATAGGGTAATATGTGTAATAGTGTCATAGTGTAACATGTGTAATAGTGTAATAGGATAATATGTGTAATAGTGTCATAGGGTAATATGTGTAATAGTGTCATAGTGTAATAGGACAATATGTGTAATAGTGTAATGGTGTAACATGTGTAATAGTGTAATAGGGTAATATGTGTAATAGTGTCTTAATGTAACATGTGTAATAGTGCAATAGGGTAATATATGTAATAGTGTCATAGTGTAACATGTGTAAGAGCGTAATAGGGTAATGTGTAATAGTGTCATAGTGCAACATGTGTAATAGGGCAATATGTGTAATAGTGTCATAGTGTAACATGTGTAATAGGGTAATAGGTCAATATGTGTAATAGTGTAATATATGTGCATTAAGGTAAGAGTGTGGTATATGAAATAGCTGTATAGTGTAATTTTTCCTATTACACTATTGCACATATATTACACTATTACACGTATTAGCCTATTACACATATTACACTATTACACATATTGCACTATTACACATGTTGCACTATTACACCATTACACATGTTATACTATGACACTATTACACATATTACCCTATTACGCTATTACACATGTTGCACTATGACACTATTTCACATATTACCCTATTACACTATCACACATGTTACACCATGACACTATTACACATAGTGCCCTATTACACTATTACACGTGTTACACTATGACACTATTACACATATTACCCTATGACACTATTACACATATTATCCTATTACACTATTACACATATTACACTATGACACTATTACACATATTATCCTATTACACTATTACACATGTTACACTATTACACTATTACATATATTACCCTATTACACTATTACACATGTTACACTATGACACTATTACCCTATTACACTATTACACATGTTACACTATGACACTATTACACATATTGCCCTATTACACTATTACACATATTACCCTAATGCACTATTACACATGTTACACTATGACACTATTACATATATTACCCTATTACAGTATACCGCTATTGCATATATTACACTATTAGCCCTATTACAATATTACGCCTATTAGCATATTATACCATTATACTAGGACACATGCTGCACTTGGTGCGTCCGCTTCAGATATACACTTATTGTGAAGGGCAGATGCACAGAAAGACATTTCTGGGTGGCTTATGTTCGCTAACTATACGCAGCAAATTTAGCACTGAAACAGCCCTTTACGATCGGTTTAATAACTCCTGACCCGTTTCATCAATTGAGAAACTTGAAGTGGTTTATAATAGCAGATACATGTAGGTCCATTTCCTGAAAATGATTCCTGAAAGTGATTAAGGGATCTTTGAGTTAAATAGTGAAATGTGCCAAAATGTTACACTTTTGGTGCCTCATGAATACGGATATGTTGTAACTCAAGAACCGTAGTACATAGAGACATGTACTTGGTATCAAAATGTCCGTAATGCCCAACTTTATATTAACGTTCAATACATCTATGGGGCTTAAGATCTTCGTATTTCGAGTTATGAAGGAAAAACCACATTTTTGGACAGACATCTTGGATTTTGGGGGCTGCCATCTTGGAATTTTGCAGGGCATGCAGTACTTTTAGAAATAGTGGGGTTTGCAGAGTGTGTGTACCAATTTTCATGTCTGTATGACCATTGGATTGACTTAAGAATCAATGTTACAAATGTCTTGCTCTCCTCGATCTGTGAAAGTACCTATATGCTGTATCTCAAGAACCGTAGGAGATACAGACACGTACTTGGTACCAAATCGTCCGTAATGGCCAACTTTGTATTAACGTTCAATACATCTATGGGCGTAAAATCAATGCATTTCAAGTTATGAAGGAAAAACCACATTTCTGGGCAGACATCTTGGATTTTGGGGCCGCCATCTTGGAATTCAAGATGCCTCCACATCCAAATATTTTTTAAATGTCTTTGGCTATGTGTGTACCAATTTTCACGCTTTTCTCAAAAAGTGAACAATCTGCCCTAATAAGAGAGCTAAACCGCTCCACTATTATGCTTACACAGGATGAAAATAAAGTAGATACAGGGGCACAGTTGAACCCCAAATACAATCAACATTGTGACAGGCTGGAGGAATAACAGGACACAGGTGAAAACACTGACACATCAAAAGCTACCAATAGTTAAGACAAGGAAGGCAACAGTAACAAGGCAGACAAGAAACACGAGGAACATACTACAAAAAAAAAAAAAACAGCAAGTTCTTCTCAGACCATGTCACTAGATCCATTCTATTTGTGCTCAACTCATGGCCAATAGAAATTGCCAATAGAAAACTTCAATAGGAAACAAATTTCCTTCAGTGAAAAACGGTCGCGTTCTGGCCAAAAAGTCCATTTTATCCGTGTGGTGGGGGGCGCAGAGTGCTAACACTAATGTAAGTCGGCTGCTTTCTAATGACACAAGACGGGTTTGTTTTGGTGAGTATGAATATATCCACTCCAGAAGAGAGGCTGGTCGGGTGGAATAATGGCCGATTGCACTGTTTTCTGCAGAACTCCAATGCAAGTCAGACTCAGAAGCAGTGGAGCTCTGGACCAGAGCTCGTTGTTGTATGGCTTTTGCTTTGCATGGTGGAGTTTTAACTTCCAGTCACAGAAGTAGCGACAAATTGTGTAAACTGATAATGGTTTTCTGAGTGTTCCTGAGTCCACACAGTAATGTCCCTTACACAATGATGTTAGTTTTTAATGCAGTGCCACCTAAGGGATAAAAGGTCACAAGCAATCAGTGTTGGTTTTTCGGCCTTGCCGCTTTTGTGTAGAAAGTTCTTCAGATTCTCTGAACCTTTTGATAATATTACGGATAGTGGATGATAAAATCTGTGAATTCCTTGCGATTGAATGTTGAGAAACATTGTTCTTAAACCGTTGGACGATTTGTTCACAGAATTGTTCACAACGTAGTGAACCTCGCCCCATCTTTGATTGTGAATGACTGAGATGCTCCTGTTATACCCAATCACGACACCAATCTGTTTAGAATTAACCTGTTCACCTGTTGAAACCTGTTCACCTGTTCCAAACAACTGTTATTTGTGCATTCATCAACTTTCCCAGTCTTATGTTGCCCCTGTCCCAACTTTTTTGAAATATGTTGCAGGGATCTAATTCAAAATGAGTATGATTTGCACAATAACAATGAAGTTCATCAGTTATTAAAGTTCTTCCTCGTTCACTTGATTTTAGAGCAATGTGTGGAGTCCAGACTGCAGATGATCTCTCCAGACTCAGCCAGTGACGTTTCTATCAAACAGGAAGCTGAAGAGGTTTCTATCAAACAGGAATCTGAAGAGGTTTCTATCAAACAGGAAGCTGAAGAGGTTTCTATCAAACAGGAAGCTGAAGAGGTTTTTATTAAACGGGAAGCTGAAGAACACCAACACCTCTGTGAGTATATGTAGTTTTATTAAACTGACTATTTTAGTAACTTCCCACTGCAAATGGTTTCATCAGATCAATCTGGGAACTAAATCATTACCAAGAAATTTCTTCACAAACGTATACTAAAAGAATGAAATTCAAATCATGTGGGAATCCTTGTGAAAACAGGTCAAAGCCAGGGTACTATAACCTATAAAAAGCAAAACATGCACATTTTCATCCTGCCTTATGTAGCATGTGATATGTCTAACTAGGTCAGGGGTCTGCGATCCAAGATTTTGAAAGAGCCATTTTCTAAATCTAAAGCTGCAAAAAAAAAAAAAAAAAAAAAAATCTAAGCCTATGTACTTAATGACCGTACCATAATCTCCATTCCAGGTTTTTACAATAACCATAGAAAACCGGGTGACATGCACCACTGTAAACCGTGTTTCCATACAAGTCTATCGGTGTATAGTGTGTGTGACAGTGGATGCGTCTCAATCCGTCCTAGTTTAATATCAGTTTAACATCCCACTGCTTTATTCCATGGAAACGTGTTGAACCGCAGACTTTACTCGCCGCCTGCTCGCACTACTAATGCTCGCACTACTAATGTGTAATTCACTCCAGTGTATGTCAATACATATAGAGGGGAGAAAAGGAAAATAAGGCAGACAATAAGACAATAGAGCAAGGGCAAAGACTTCACTCCTCACACCACCACACGACTTAGACTTGACACTGTCCCGCACCTCTGTTCATATTGAAACCTCCATCAAAGATGGAAAAGGACTACTCCCTATATGTTGTATGTAAGAATGTAATGATCGCGCCTGACGCTTTCGTCCACATATCGGCAGAGACTAATTTCCCCTAGAAGCCACGAAAGTGATTTTTTTCATTTTTTACCCAAATTCACTTTTTAACATATTGATACAGTTCAGACTTTGATCTTACTATTCATCCGAACAGTTAGATGATTTGAAGAAGTTAAATGTGTTTATTTATACGCTAAAAAGTCGAGTAATTTCGCTAGTTTACCCCGCGATTGGGGGTGGACTTGGCGATTTGCATACACGGCTCTGATTGGTCATGGTCATGGTCTTTGTCTTCAGGTTTCACGCTTTGAGTATCACCCATAAGTACCATGTGCTTCTGTGTGTAAACATTCAGTTTCTGTGAGTGTGGAGAACGCGTTAGCAACAGGCTAACGCTCCAGTGTGCAGCAGTTGCGTCTCTGTTTTGTGAACTTTCTGCACACATCGATATTAAAGGGGGAATCCAACTCTGCCCATTTGCCTTTCTGTAAAACAACTGCCCCTGCCCAGCCCACAGCAAAATCAGCCCCATAAAACCCATCCTGTTCCCGTCCATGCGTGACGTAGCTAGTTAGCTTAGCCTACAGACAGAGATAAGTAAACTCCGTTCACTTCATGGGGCCAGTCTAATGGAGGATTTTCTGCATACGGCAACAGCCCAGCTTTAACGGTCTTAAGTTGCTTTATTTTTAGATCGTTTTAGTAATAGTACAACATAAACACTATCGTACAGTAAAACGGCTACTGTACAATAACTGTACCATTGACATGTTGAAAACATCCATAAAACAGCTCGTATTTGTAACGCCTTCGATTAATTTCCAACTCCAGTTTGTCCCTATTTGAGCTACATGAACAGCGCTTGAGCGCTCAGTTTCTGACCCCTCAATGTCGCAACTCTACTAGATACAACCGGCTACCCATCATGCATTTCACCCGCATTACAGAAGGAGGCGAATGTGGTTGCAAATAGTGCATTGATACCACGACTGTGCTATTGAGTGACACTTTTTTGTCCATACTTTCATTGCACTTTAACTTTGCACAAACATTGGAATGTCTATTATTCTATGGGTGTGAATTGGAGTGAAACTGGAGAACGGCGCTTCAATTGTTTTAAACTAGCTACTAAGTACTCATACATAGAGTATAGACAACTCCTTCCACTTCATGGGGTCAGTCCAATGGCTCTTCTGCTTGGACTTGAATGGAGAATGGGGACAACGAATAGGAACAAGTCCTGGACCCGAAGTACGAAGCACATTGACTCAGGCAACAGCCCAGCTTTAATGGCCACAGATTGCTTTATTTTAGATCGTTTTAATAATAGTACAACATAAATGTTATTGTACAGCAACACTACTATACAATACCGTTGACATGTTGAAAACATGCACAAAACAGCTCGTATTTGCGCCGCCTTCGTTGAAAACAATTCATTTCCAACTCCAGTTTGTCTTCAGTTCAGCTGCATGAACAGCAGCTCGAGCGTTCAGTTTCTGACCCCTCAATGTCGCAACTCTTCTACTAGCTGGCTCTGGTAGCTACTAGCTCCGTTAGCCTCTTATCCTCGCTGATAATACAGCAACGAGGCTACGTGGCTACTAATAACATGGACTTCATCCTGTTATGTCTGGATATGCAATTTAGAATGGATATGCATTAAAGAATGATAAGGGAGTCGAGGCACAGAGCTTCTCAGTTAACGTCTTTAATTCTTTCTTTAAAACAACCAAACGAACCAACTAACCAACTGACTTCCTGGTTAGCTTACCCATAATGCATTTCACTATGACAACATGCGAAGGCATTGCATTTGCACTGACTATCATTATAAATTATAAATTCATTATAAATTCCGACGTCGCTGAAAGCTATGTATTTCCAACTTGATTTAGGCTATTATAATGTTTGTTCCGATAAAGAGTCAACACCCGGGGCTCTTATAATGTGTATAACATGATTGTTTGTTATCCGCCTGTAAATGTCTGATATAAAACAGCTCTCAGGCGTTTTTCTTTTTCCTTTTTTTGCCCGCAAAACGACCATTTCATCAAAACAGTTAAAGAAATATAGATATTCTAAATACACATTTGTTTTGGAATGTTTAATGTCATGTATTTTTTATTATCTACTAAGTCCCAATGAATTACAACTGCCCCCTACCAGAGCTAAAATGTCTAAAACAAAATAAATCAAGGAATGTAAATCAATGAACACAAATCTTTTACTTTTCTAATAAAAGGACATGTATTAGCATTGGCATTGTTATTTTTATAAGACCCTTAAGGCTATTCAGTCTAGTACAGTAGAGTCTTTGACAGCTACATTTAGTGGGGGTGGTTATGTTATTTAAATGAGACATTAGGGGTGGAGTGGATGACCCTTGGCCCTCCCATTGTTACCACCCACCTCTACCTACTCTAGGTGAGAAATCGTCCTGGAACTTTGAGTGGCTTTTTCTCAGCTTTTTATTTTTGTAACACTTAGATTTAAATGCTCATAGTTACTCCAAAAATGCTCCAATTTCCTTGAGTGATATATCATATGAAAGCTCACATTGCATACTTTAATAATCTGTAAAAAACAGAAAATTGACCTCGGCTACTTGAGGCACAAAGCGTCAGATGCTGTCACATATGTTGTATGTAAGAATGTAATGAACAGAGACTTTTCCTGACTCATCTCTATTCTTGTGAGTTTTTTTTGCTGGGATGAAGAAAGCTCGATAACAAATGCTGCTGCTGGGCATACAACTACAAGGGGCAGAGTCTCCAATGGCGGCTGTTATGATTTGTAGGCTCAAATCTATGTTCCTTTTGCTCACACTTAATTTAATTTTACAGGATCACTGAGCTATATTTGAAGTATGATGTTTGAGTATTACAAGTAGAAAACCACCTAACAAAAATACCCGCTGATCAATCCACTATTATCAAGCCAATATTTTCATACAATCACCAAACATTAACAAACCTCAACTTAAATGTAAATGAAAGCTTATCATCTATCATGATTGTAGATTGTTTCAGGATTTTAGGATTAAAATCAAAACACATAACATCATTATTCATTTAGCAATACCCTGCTAAAATGTTCAGAACAGTAAAACTTAGTTTGTTTCCCAATCTTATCAAGGTCGCACATTCTGTACAGAACATGGAAGTATAATGGATTTAAAATGATTTTAAGAATCCAGTGTTGACCATCATGTTATGTCTCCTAGACAACCTGCACATGACTGGGTGTAAAGACGTTTCTCCTGAACAGGAGAGGACCCTCGGTCTTCTCCAAGAGGAACCAGAGCCTCCATACATTAAAGAAGAACAGGAGGAGCTTAAAGAGGAACAGGAGCAGCTACTTCAAAAACCAGAGAAGCCTGTTGGGTCAACGTTGACATTAGCAGTGAAAGGTGATGAACAAAATGATGAAGAAGCTGAAGTTGAGGTTGAACTTGAGTCTGACACGGAAGACAGTGACGATTTGGTGGAAGACGACGATGACCAACAACGTGATGAGAGTTTCACTGGGTCAAGTTCCCTAAATAAGCCCCAGCCTGTCGGCACTGGGGAAAAAACATTCCAATGTAAATATTGTGACAAGACTTTCACTTGGCTAAGTCAACTGACAGAACACCTTCATGCACATGCGGGAGAAAAAAAATTCCAATGTAAACATTGTGACAAGAGATTCAGTTTTGCGTCTTGTCTGAAGACACATCTCAGTGTCCACACTGGGGAAAAACCATTCCAATGTAAACAATGTGACAAGTGCTTCCGTACTGCGCATTCTCTGAAGGAACATCTCCGTGTCCACACAGGGGAAAAACCTTTCCAATGTAAACATTGTACCAAGAGCTTCCGTACTGCGGGTCATCTGAAGGAACATCTCCGTGTCCACACTGGGGAAAAACCATTCCAATGTAAACATTGTGACAAGAGATTCAGTTTTGCGTCTTGTCTGAAGACACATCTCAGTGTCCACACGGGGGAAAAACCATTCCAATGTAAACATTGTGACAAGAGATTCAGTTTTGCGTCTTGTCTGAAGACACATCTCAGTGTCCACACTGGGGAAAAACCATTCCAATGTAAACATTGTGACAAGTGCTTCCGTACTACGGGTCATCTGAAGGAACATCTCCGTGTCCACACAGGGGAAAAACCTTTCCAATGTAAACATTGTGACAAGACTTTCACTCGGCTATTTCAACTGACGGAACACCTTCATGTCCACACGGGAAATAAATTCCTATGTGAACATTGTGGCAAGAGTTTCAGCTGTTCACGTTACTTGAAGACACACCTTCGTGTCCACACCAATGGCTTATCATACGGGGGTCTGGGGGTCCTCCCACGCAGAAAATGTATTTCTTCAGTGCTATTTCCTGCATTTTAAAGGAAAGCACATTGCTGGTACAGGCTGTAGCAGCTGACTCTGACTCTTTTTTTCATAAAGAAGCTCTCAATATCGTTGCTGCTTCTCTTCATCTTAATTATATCACTGGAGGAAATGTAATCAAATCAATCAACTAATTAATCATTCAATCAACTCACTTCAAAGCATAGTAGTAGGCCTAACTACAATATCAATAGGGATTATTGTCCAATTGCCAGTGTACACATTTTGTGTTCATGAGGCTATAGTTGGGGAGCTTGTGGTTCCCCTTACAGTAACAACAATTTCATAATTCAAAAAACAATATTACTGCTGTTGACATGTGTCTCCAAGGCAATATTACACTAATCATATGCCCATCTCATACAATATACTAATCATATACCCATCTCATACAATATACTGTTTTAAATGTCTAGATCAACCCACTTCTTATATCTCACCTGCAAAAGACCGATTTACACACATATTGAGACACGAATTTTTGCCCAGCCATCACTCAACTCATTGAACTCAATACAACGGGTATGTACTGACTTTCTCACTGACTGGCAGTAACCTACTTCTCACTGGAGTGTATTGCCCTCTTGTGGCGTAAATGTGCTACAGGCCACCCCAGGCCACCCCCTAGAATCGCCACTGGTCCACACGCGAGAAAAGCCCCTCCAATGTAAACATTGTACACAGAGTTTCCGTTTCTCAAGTGGCCTGTACAGGCACCTGAAAGTTCACACTTTCAGGCCTTACAACGCGTGATGAGTGTGTCACTCGTTCAGACCGAAGAGACGCCAATATGTGCACACAGGAAAAAACGTTTTCCAATGTGACGATTGTGAGGACAATTTTCGTAATGCTCCCTCCCTGAACAGACACTGGACAGCTTTCCACTATAAGTTTCCAGTACAAACGAGCTTGTTGGGAGGATCAAATTTACCAGCTGGAGGCCTATGGCTGTGATTCAGCTTTTATAGCCCACTTGATGTTCATAAAAAAAAACGACCTCATTGTGAAAAACACTGAAGACCTGGAATGAGTTGCAAAAACATTTTGGTATAACCAATCAAGTTTCGTACCTATAGCCATAAACCCTGACTACATTTTGTCAGGATGCAGGTTTGGGGATATGGAAGGTTAATGGCATGTTGACTACCCAACACCTCTACAAAGGTGGTGTGCTGAAGGCATTTCAATGAATACAGAAATTAACCTACAGCACTCCAAATTTTTCCACTATTTGCAAATCAGGAGCTATATCAACTCTGTTCCGGAGTACAGGAGCAGCCTGATACTGTTCCCGATCCGGTAGAATCTATTCTATTCTATTTCCCCAAAAGACAGCTTTTTATGAGTCTATTTCAGGTGGATAACGTTCCAACAAATAATATTGAAGTACAGTAGCTTGGGGAAAATTCTCCCAATTACAAATTGATGACGGGGTATGCAGAATATATTACTTAATGCAAAGAAAATAACCTGTTCAAACAAATCCTACAAAACCCAATATAAAATAATACATAGATTACATAATGCTCCCCCCCTATGTCCTAGGTGCAAAAGCGGACTAATACTGTAGTCAACCATCCTAAATTTGGTGTGTACTCATATTATTATGTGTATTACTGTCTTTTTGTTTCCATTTTTTCCTCCATTTTGTCCTCTTCCTTTTCTTTTTGTACACTTATAGTTTGTTTTCACGTGAAAATCATTTTGTATTTAAAGAAAAAAACTGTGGCTAATACTAAATTGCATTTGAAGACCAACATTGTCCATATTGATATGATTATATGTTGCCCACACCTATATAAAATTGTTAGCATTGTTAACAATAAGTGTGGGATAAATGTCTTAAAAACTAGTTGAGTGTTAAACAATGTTTCTGAATCTTTACCTAACCCATCAAAGCCCTAGATCATACCTGGGCATTATGCGGCCCGGGGGCCGAATGCGGCCCTTTGGCTGACTCTGACCGGCCCGTGAAAGGGTTTTAAACCAGTGTTCTGGGGACCACCATTGGTCCTTGAGAGAGTTCTAGTTAAATATGGAAAATTGGTTAACCAGATGTAACTCTTTCTCTTTGAGAGCGTAATAATGAAACCAAATGGACCCTTGCGGGTCCATTTGGTTTCATTTTTACACTCTCAAGAGTTAAAATATTCATTATGTGAATTATTATTATTAAGTCTACACAACTAGAGAATGTAGAAGATTAATGGTCATTTTGATCTGTATGTTGGACTGTTTTGATTCCAGGTGGAGTTGTGGACAAAAGCAAAATATAACTGCAGTTTTGGTTTCTTTGGGACTAAAATGTCATCAAATGGTGCTCAAATTCTGAATAAATGGGTGTCAAAATGGTTGGTATTACGCATACATTTATCTTAATATTACACAGACTTTAGTCCAGCCTTTAGTCTCGGCCCTCCACAATATTTTATGTATCTCATTTGGCCCCTTGGGAAAAATAATTGCCCACCCCTGCCCTAGATATTTCTGATATTGCTGTTTTTTTTTTGTTTTTTTGTTTTTTACATTTTATGGGTCTGTGCAGTTTTTTTTTTTTTTTTTTTTATTCCAAACCACTGGTTTTGGTTGTATTCAAATGTGATTAAATTTATAGTGAATAAATCAGTGAAAAAAAAAATACTGAGCACCAAATCGAAAAATGTGGAAATAGAGAGCTCTTCCAGATGTTACCAAAGGCCACTTGACACACCAAGGAGATCACGTGTACACACTCATGTCACAACATAGTATGTCATTTTTTATTGCTTTCAACATTTTTCAAAAATCCTCAAACAAGTGAAAACGACATACTCTTGTACTATAGTCTGTTGTTTTTCTTTGATTTATTTTTTTTCCTCCGAAAATCCTCAAACGAGGATTTTTGACTAGTAGGCCTATTACAATAGGCCTATGTAGAAGATTCTCGATTTTTCAACAAAACGTTGAAAAACGTATTTAAGTCCCTGAAAGGGCAAATAGTATGCAGCACAAGAAGACAGGGCAGCTAAAACAGAAAAACAACGAAAACAAAAATAGTGCAGACAGTACAAAAAAACACACTACATGTTTACGTATACACAGTACCTTAAATTCACAACTAAAGTGCTGAGATACAGTACTAGGCGTACGGCAAGTCAAAGTGCACGGGCAAGTAAATGCTCAAAGCCTTCCAGCACATGGAATGGTGTACTGGGAGACAGTAATAAATAGATAAATAGATAAGATAAAAGAAGACCAGACGGGCTAAGACCTACCCTTAGCAGCATTTAATGTGCCTATGGAGACGGGTACAAATGAAAACCTGCATCTGTTTTTCGAGGCACGGGGGGCATGAAAACGAAGGCCCGATGGGAGCGTTACGTACTCCCCATGAAGAGGATGAGCATTTTTTGAGGACCTGTCTATCCTCAAAAATCCCTGTCCATCTGCTCTGACTCCGCTAGTTTGTATGTACATTTTGATGGCATCTTGTTGCTGCATCATCACTATTATTCCATGTAATAACGTTACCAAAGAGAGAGAGAGGGGAGCAGTATTTTCATCACAATGCGTGTATTCATGGGTCTCATGATCTGTAGCAGGGCCGGATCTAGAGGGGGGCAGGGGTGGGCAGAGCCCACCCAAACGTGCACTCTGCCCAATGAAAGGTAATATCAGTGGTTTTCAACCAGTGGTCTGGGAACGACCAGTGGTCCTTGAGAGAGTTCCAGGTGTCCCCAGGATCAATGATGGAAAGTTGATTAACCAGATGTAACTTTGACTTTGAGAGTGTAAAAATGAAACCAAATGGACGCAAGGGTCCATTTGGTTTCATTTTTACATTCTCAAGAGTTAAAACATTCATCATCTGAATTAGCCCATTTTTACACAACCAGAGAATGTAGAAGATTAATGGTCATTTTGATCTGTATGTTTGACTGTTTAATTTCCCCAAATCCAGGCTGGAATTGTGGACAAAAGTTAAAGAAATCTTTAGATTTGGGGTCAAATGCCGAATAAATAGTGGGCCCTAGTGTCAAAAAAGATTGAAAACCCTGCCATTCTTCCAGCCCACCCTAGTAGGGCTGGCTAAATCCAGCCCTGATCTGTAGTCCTCCACCAGCCATGTTTGCCATTGCTTATATATCGGAAGCAGTGGAGCTCTGGCCCAGAGCTGGGACCTCACAGGTTATGTCTGAATAGTCTGATTTAAAGCCTAATCAGACATTGAATCACCTGTGAGGTCCCAAACGTTGCTGGCGGAGGACTACGGATGAGACCCACAAATAGCTCCTCCAGCAAGAAGTGAAACACACGCGCGCGCGCGCACACACACACACACACACTGGGCTTGTTTTTCCTTCCTCAAAGTTGCTTATATAAATATTGGTACAGTAGTTATTGGATCATGGGGGGGCTCTATATCAGCTTTTAATTAGACACTTAGTCAATGGCCCATGTCAACATTATGTTGAATTATGACACCACGTAAAACAATTCAAAACAGAGGCTGATGATCCATATATAGACCCCCCCCCCCCATTTTGGACATGTTCTTTAATATCTGGACATTATAATGCTTTAAGGCTATTTTAGGTATTTACCTCACTGAGCTTGAGCTGTTTTGCAAAGAGGAATGGGCAAAAATATAAAATCAGTCTCTCGATGTGCAAAACTGATAGAGACATACCCCAAGCGACCTACAGCTGTAATCGCAGCGAAAGGTGGCGCTACGAAGTATTAACTTAAAGGGGCTGAATAACTTTGCATGCCCAATTTTTCAGTTTTTTATTTGTTAAAAAAGTTTGAAATATCCAATACATTTTGTTCCACTTCATTATTGTGTCCCACTTGTTGATTCTTCACAATCAACAATTTCCATTTCGTTGGCGTCCTCTATGGCCCATTCTTTGGTGTGGGTGATTGTGGTGCCATTAGAGAACATGTGGCGTTTGTAGTGTGGATCCAAAAGGCATGCCAGCACCACCAGCTTTTTTTTCTAAGTTTGAACAGCGGCGAACAAGGCTGTCCTTCATGTCCTTCATTGCTTCTCTCACTGTTCTGATTCCTTTTTCAGTGTCTTCTTCCACTGCAAGGAGCACCTTGAGTTGTAATGGCTTACTTCTTTAGTCACATCCACCGTTGGGAGGAGAATGACGATGAAATTTGACACGATTTCCAACTGATACGTTTCAGGGACAGTGTTTGCCATAAGTCGCCTAAACCCACAATCGGACACTATGGTGAACGGTTGGTTGTCAGTTACCATCATCTCTAGGATTATTTTGTCAAATAGTTTAGATCTGTTGTGTGAGTTGTCCCGCTTTCTTCCTTTTTCAATAGGGTTCTTTTTTTCTTCCTTATTTTTTGGTTCAATGTACAGTTCCTTGTGGCAGCTTTGAAGATGGTTCCAAAGGTTTGTGGAATTCTGATGCTTTTTCAGTCCTGATCCTGTGCTGGGGCTTTCGGTGCAAGTATTGCAGGTTTTGTCCCCCTTTGCTGCAGATTTCCTGGAGTACTCCCAGACTACACTACGGCGCCGTCCTGGAGCAGACATCTGCAATGACAGGGGGTTGAGAGTTGATTTTGATTATTTTAGTTGTGTTGAAAACTTTTACAGACAGGTAGATTAAATATTGATTGATGATTGATTGACAAGCCTAGCTGCAACATTGCAATCTTGTAGATTGGCTATTTCAATATTTTAATTAAATTACAGTAAAATACAGTCTGCATTTATTTCTAGCTGAGCAGTTCAGTGAGTAGCCAGTGGAGCCAGAGCCATCTACCTCTCTGGCAGTGATGACTACTGTAGATGGTCAGTTTACATTTATGTACAACGTCTTTATGCTTACACAGGATTAAAATAGAGTAGACACAGGGTAACAGCTAGGGCACAGGTGAACCCCAAATACAATCAACATTGTGACAGGCTGGAGGATTAACAGGACACAGGTGGAAACACTGACGTGTTGAACCGCAGACTCATGGTGTTTAGATTTAAAAGAGTGGTTTTTTTCCAAAATATTTTGACTCAGGGCCCTCCTGTAAATTATTATGGCATTCATTATTATTATAACAAACAAAAGGGTACGCACATCCAAAAGAACTAAATACCAGGTGCTGGGCTGAGAGACAAACTAGAAAAAATAAATGAGGTCCGCACACTGGACTGAAGCTCCATTTAAAGGTGTTTATTTCACCATAAGCGTGATGACGTTTCGAGCCTCACGGCTCTTATGGTGACTTAATTATGGTGACTTAAGACAAGAATCCTTTCTGGCTCAGGACAAGTGTGTCTGGGGATGGTGCAGTTTTATAATGAGCCAATAGACTGGAGGTGAGGTGGAGTTACACACGATTCAGATCGGACGCCAACATGTCCACCACACGAGAGAAAGGCCTTTCCTATGTGAACATTGTGGCAAGAGCTTCAGTACTGCGTTTTTTCTGAAGTCACATCTACGTGTCCACACTGGGGAAAAAACATTCCAATGTAAACATTGTGACAAGAGTTTCAGTCGTTCATGTAACCTGAAGACACACCTCTGTGTCCACATGCAGAAAAACCCCAATGTAAACATTGTACACAGAGTTTCCGTTTCTCAAGTTCCCTGTACAGGCACCTGAATGTCCACACTAGAGAGGAAACATATGGCCTAAAGGCCCTGATACACTAGCAATATTTTGATCAATATCAACTAGCAATGTCAACATTAACAGGCAACATGATGAGACACATGGCAACAGGCAACACCTCCCATTAAAGGGGGAATTCCACCCATTTTCATTTTTTTCCTGAGAGTGTACAAATGTGAACCAAATTTCCATTTGGTTCCATTTTGTACACTCTCAAAAAAAAAAAAAAGAAAAATCTTAGTTTGCATTGAATCATTTTCACCCAGCTGCCACCCAACTCAAAATGTTCATTTAGCGGAATAAAAGTTACAAAATCCTTGTTTTTGTCCACAGCAGTGAAGCAGCAGCAGCCATGGTTTCAGTCTGAGAGAAAGGATCAGGTGACGCCCAGGAGGGCTGTGATTGGAGGATTTCGAAATGTTGTCCAGTGGAGGGCGCTAAAGATCTGACTTTTCTGAACAACCAGGAGTTGATCATTTTCTGCACAAAGGTGAAAAGTCAACGTTGATAATTGACATTGCTTGTTGATGTTGATCAAAACATTGCCAGGTGTATCAGCGCCCTTACACGTCGTGTTGAGAGTGTCACTCGTTCAGACCTGAAGAGACGCCAATATGTACACTCAGGAGAAAACACTTTCCAATGTGAAGATTGTGATGAGAGTTTCCACAATGCTTCCTCCCTGAACAGACACCGGACAGCTTTCCACTATAAGTTTCCAGTATAAACAAGCTTAATGAGAGGTTCAAATTTACTAGCTGGGGGCCTGTTGCCTATTGCAAACCAGCTTCTATAGCCCACTTGGTATTTATACAAAAAAAAAAAAAAAACATTGATTTACTTCCTAGTCTACAAAAACAACCTCATTGTGGAAAAACACTGAAGGTATGGAATCGGGTACAGAAACATTTTGGAATAACCATTCACGTTTCTTGTTTCACACTTATAGCCAAAACACTGACTTTGTACATTCATGTCAGGATGCAGGTTTTGGAATATGGAAAGATGCTGGCATCTTGACTATCCAAAACCTCTACAAAGATGTTGTGCTAAAGTAAATCCAACAACTACCATTTATTTAACCTATTTTAACCTAAAGCACTTCCAATTTTTCCGCTATTTTCAAATCAGGAGCTATATCAACTTGAATGCTGTCCCCAGTCCGGAAAAATCGAATCTGTTAAAAAACATCTAGGAATAACAGAACAACAATGTTCTTGCATTGCAGGGTAAGTCAATATACTGCCCTTGTCGTATTCTAAGGTAAGGTCCATTCATGACATCCTCTATTTATCGCTATTTAATGTGTTTAGCCCTTTGATGATTCATCATGTTTCCCTTTGTAGTAAAGAACCATTTTCAAAAAGTCTGAGAAAAATGCATGGGGAATCCATTTCTGGAACAGGGGCCATGTCATGAGGGGGCGGGACTGCTCAGCTCTGTAGCCCACTTGATATTCATGAAAAAAAAAATGTTGATTTACTTCCTGGTCTAAAAAAAAAAACAACCTCATTGTGAAAAACACTGAAGACATGGAATCAGGTACAGAAACATTTTGTGGTATAACCTGTATTATTTTACCCTATGGTTAGATGGTTAATACTTTCAATAAAGTAAAGCAATAAACACAAGATGTGTATGTCAACAATGATGATTTATTCATTCCACCATCTTAGATCTCATTTCAGCATGGGCTCACGCTGCATAGTCTTGTGAGACTATGTTCGGTGCAACAGGTGGAGAGGTGTCCTATACTACAGTGCCCTCACGTGGTGGTAAACACATGCAATGTGTTACATAACCAATCATGTTTCTTGTTTCACACCTGTAGCCAAAACCCTGACTTTGTACATTCATGTCAGGATGCAGGTTTTGGGATATGGAAAAATGCTGGCATCTTGACTATCCAAAACCTCTACAAAGATGTTGTGCTAAAGTCATTCCAACAACTAGAGTTTATTTAACCTATTTTAACATACAGCACTCGCAATTGTTAAGATATTTGCAAATCAGGAGGTATTATCAACTCTGTTCTGGAGTATAGGAGTGTTCTGAGTGCTGTCCCCGAAACGCGTTGGTCATTTCAGTTGCCTTGCCCTTCAATAAAGGATGGAGTGCCTTGGTTTCCTTTTTTCTTTTTTCAAAAAAATCTGCAGTTTACACCTTTTGGTTTTAAGCAGTACAAAACCTTTTAAGAAGAAGAACCATTCTTGTCTATGATCTCACCTGAACCACCAAAGAGCACCCACCTGAGAGCCACCAACTTCATTTCCAGCAGCACTTCCATATCTTCTTGTTTTTGCTGTCCCTGATCCGGTAGAATATATTCTAGAATATAAACTATTGTGTCTGCATCTAGGCTCCGCAAAAAGACAGTTAGATTTTTATATGAGTATGTATTATACAGTATATACTAGAGTCTATGTCAAGTGGACAAAGTTTCAACAAATAGTAAAGTATCATGGGAAAACCTCTCCCAATCACAAATTGATGACGGGGAATGGCGCAACAACCTCATCTTCGTTGACTATGCTCCGAGAAGAGGTCCTGTCAAGGTGCAGTCCAGCACCGATTGAACGGGGATACATCTGTCGATAATTAGAAACTGTTCTATTTTTAATACTTTTCTATAGCCTCTCTCTCTGTCTCTCTGTCTCTGTCTCTCTGTCTGCCTCTCTTTGCTCCATATGGCCATAGTTGTCCACGTAATGATACAGTATGTTTAATTGTAGCCTAAAAGTCTATGCATCGTGTATCATTTGATAGCTTGTTATTTTGGGAATAGGCGTATGGGGGTTTAAATTGCAACCAGTCCTAAACCTCAGTGAAACTATGCAAGAAACTTCTGGATTTACGGTGGCTCAGCAGTAAAGCAGGTTGGCCAGTCGTCACGTCAGTAGGTTGGTGGTTCAAAGTTCAAAGTGCCGCTCCTATTTTGAAGACAAAAGTAAAACTGCGCCCTCTTCAGAAAGTCACTATTTGACTTTGGAAAGTCAAATACTGACTTTGTGTGGGGCCTGGAAAAAAGTCACTTTTTGACTTTGGCATGAGAAAGAGTTACAGAAACAGGATGGACTTGTCAATAAATGGTCTGTGACCATAATAAGATAATACTACTTGTTTTATTTTTTATTTTTATTTTTTTGTGTTTGTTTTTTCTGAAAGAATGTTTATTCAATAATATCAATACAACAATATCAGACAATATCAGTCACCAGAAAAAAGATTGGTTGTTTACGAATAATCTGTCATGGTTAAAATGGAGTTTTAAGTTATAAGAGGTTTCTATGGGAAGGAGCTGGAGGCGCTAAAATGAACATCAAATATCTAAATACTGAAAGGAGTAACTTATAAACTGTCTGGTGTTTTGAAAGTGGAATATCCCTTTAAGTTAACAATAAGCTGCCAAGACGGAGAACCATGTTGATGATGTCACATGCCTATGAGTGGAAAAAAGGGGTCCAAAGAAATCCATTATCGTGGTGAGGTGCATCTTGATGACATCATAAAGATGTGTTTCACCATGTTAATGATTTTTTTTCAGACCCACATTTCTAGTAAACACAGAATGTCCAGACCACATCTCTAAGAATATTATTGTTTCTTTCTTTCTGAGTGTGTTTTCACCACAATTACTCTCTCTAGTAAAAGGAAATCCAGTAGCCTACTGACTGCTACTTTTTTGTTCATTTTTTGTTTACCTCATGAAATGTATTTCTCTATATGAACCCATAATCATGTTATTGTTTATACTCCCTGTTCAAACTGCGGGCATTATCAAAGAATCTTTGAGTAAACAGCGACACAAGGTGGCCAAATGGAGGAACAGCTAGTTCATTCTACTACAACTTTAAACTGAAATACCGGTAAATGTTTTGACTGAAGTTTGTATTAACAGTTTGGAGATTTACAATACAATTAAAGCACAACTCAACACAAAGACTGATAACTTTGAGTAGGCATAAAGCTTTCACATGTTTACAATGGCAGCCACCCTGTTCATTTCATCACAACAATAGAGTCATAGCCTACTTTAGTGTGTACAAACACTGTGGTTTGTAAACAGATTTCTAATGGGGGCATAGAGTTGGATAAGAACCGAAGGTATACATAAAAGCATTGGACTCAGACAGACTTGAAATCTCTCTCTCATCTCTCTCTCTCTCTCTCTCTCTCTCCCTCTCTCTCTCTCTCTCTCTCTCCTCTCTGTGTGTGTGTGGTGTGTGTGTGTGGTGTGTGTGTGTGTGGTGTGTGTGTGTGTGTGTGTGTGTGTGTGTGTGTGTGTGTGTGTGTGTGTGTGTGTGTGTATAATTACAGAGACTTTAGTGGTTACTGTACTTGACATGTTGCACCCATGACTAAAATAGCTCTTATTTACACATTGAAAACAATGTGTTCAGTTTGTCCCTCCTCGGGTTGCTGATAATTTTCTGACTCCTCAATGTCGCAACTCTGTGTATGGCTCTGGAACCCACGTGATCCAGTGGGCGGGGCTTAGGGGTTTAAAAGGAAGGAAGGCAGTGCATGTAGCAGGATCTCTGCTGGGCTATGGCACTGTTCAGGTATGTTTGTTTAGCTGTTTGTTTGAGAAGCACATGTCGGTTTTTATTTAACTTTAACACTGTTGTTTAAACCTTGTGGCTTTCTAGGGCCGTTGGTTTTTGATTGCAGTGTTTTTCAATGAGTTTGATACCAGGTTCCATTATTTATTCAGCATTTTATGCCACACAAACTATGATTCCCTTTATCCTCTCAGATCTAAAACTAAAGGTTTGGTTTAGTAAACCAGGGGTTTTCAACAGGTGGTCCGGGGACCACCAGTGGCCCTTGAGAGGGTTCCAGGTGGTCCCCAAGCTAAATGATGGAAAGTGGGTTAACCAGATGTAACTCTTGAGAATGTAAAAATGATTTCATCTTTACACTCTCAAGAGTTAAAATATTCATCATCTGAAGCACTATTTAATTAAGAAGTCTACACTGTTTTGTTTGCATCAAATCAGCCTGGAATTGTGAACAAAAGATTTCTTTAGTTTTAGGTCTTGGGGGCTAAAATGTCATCAAATGGTGGTCCCTGGTGTCAAAAAGCTTAAACCCCTTTAGTAAACTGTTCCATGCTGTATAGATGTCTCATTGGTACCATTAGGAAAGATAACAGGCCAATGTCTTTATTTGTGCATGTGGACTAATTTAGTAATTCAGATGTTCAACATTTTTAAATGTAACCAAATGTACCCTTTTTTGCCATGAAGAGTAAAGTGAACATTTTGAAGCCATTTCGACCTGACATGCTTCCACATGCTAATGTGTTTAATAGCTAATGCTTTTAATGGCTAGTGTTAATGTGAATGCTTTTAATAGCTAAAGGTAATACTTTCAGTAGTTAAACTTAATGCTAAAACCCACATGTTTATCAGTGTTAAACATTCCAGGAATGTTTAATCTCTACAAACCATACCTTGTCTTAAAGCTGGTGATCCACCAATGTTTAAAATGATGTAATATACAATACCAATTAACATTATCCAAGTTAGGTTTCTGAACTTGCGTGGGCTGTTTATATCAGGGAGATGTTGAAGACTTGATTTTCCATTTTTAAGTACAATAAAATATGTTAACAGAGTATATGTCGTGTTTTTTTTTTTTTTTTTTTCTTTGCCTTACAGGTTCATGTGGTCTTGGATGGTGTCTTCAGGAGACAGCTGGTGTAGTCGTGACCTACTCGGCTGAGCTGAAACCTTACGGTGCCAACAAGCGTTCTGAGATGCGACCAGAACTGTTCATACCGACTGTCTTCAACCTGAGCAGCACAAGGCCGCCCTACGGTACGTACCTGCATTACATGTGGCTGTAGTAGAAACCTAGCCGCAATGCAACTGTAGATTATTTTATAATTGGGCTGAGTGTGCTTGTATTAAACGTTAAACTCACCAACATTGCAGCTGTATGGAAAGGTTGCATTATCGTCTTTCTATCTGTAAAGCCTTTATTCAATAAAAATCCTCAGACATGTTATGAGCTACTTTCTGTCAGTAGCCTAAATACATGAGGCACTCTCTTGTATTAACGGGTTGTGCTGGTGCCTCATGCATTATGTGCACATTCTAAACCGATGGTACACGGGGCCATTCAGTGCTTCCAAACTCCAGTATTGACAGAAAGTAAGCTCATAACATGACTATGGTGGAGTTGTATCATACAAATGCTTTGCAGATAGGATGAGGATAATTCAACCTTTTCATACAGCTGCAATGGTGGTGATTTTAACATTGTTTAATACAAGCAAAATGCAGATGAAAATTGTTATGTGGAGTCGCTGGACTGAATTGCAACTCTAGATTATCCCAATAATAAAAGAATCTAAAATTGCGTTGTGACTAGTATAAACCTATAGGGCTGTGCCACCATTAGAACATGTGAAGATGATTTTGTCCAAACAATGAGCTCTTCTCTAAGCCCCACCCTTGGGGTGGGGTTTGTTCACGTCCAATGCTAATCCAAATACTTAGCAACTGTTGCTATCCAGGTCAAGCTATCCTGGTCAAGCTTTCCTGTTCCAAAATGCCTATTGGACAAGGCCGGATTTGGGAGGGGCTTAGTGAAGATGATTTTGTCCAAACAATTGACTGCGATTAAAGGCACATTTCACTTTTCTCTTTTTTTTTTTGGCAAAAGACAAAGGTGTATTAAAACTACTGGGTGACTTACCTGCTGGTCACTATAGCTCATAATCCGCAATTAAAGGGTAATTCAACCCATTTTTAAAAGCTCTTAAAAGGAAAATCATTAACATGGTGACACACAACTTGATAACAAGTTGTGTTTCACCACGTTTAAGCTTCTACAAAATAAAGACATGTGTTTAGGGTCATTGTACTGCCTTCAGGTCGCTGAGAGTATAATGAGGGTTAAACCACTGTTGTATTCCCCATGGACAGTTGGAGTTATTGAGTCACAAACTTTTTTCTGAATTTAAGCTTTTTTCCACAAATGAGATTCACATCGTTGCAAATATGAGTGCTTACATCCCTATTGTATTAACCCTTTTCAAGAAAAACTTAAATAATGGTTCCAAAATGTCATCCTGTAGGCCAAACTGACTATTTCTTTCTTTCCTCCTGTCATTTCAGAAAGTGAAGCTGACCGACGGTACAGACTCTATGTTGCCGCTGCTGCCGCTGGGTTGCCGTTTCCGCTGAAGGTGAACCAATGATTCCACTGCTGGGTTGCCGTTGCCGCTGGGTTGCCGTTGCCGCTGGGTTGCCGTTGCCGCTGGGTTGCCGTTGCCGCTGAAGGTGAACCAATGATTCCACTGCTGGGTGCTGTTAGCAGTGAAAGGTTAGTGAACCTTTTGATAAGTGAGCTACATGCTACCATACGTAGGTTGTCATTCTCGGTGTATAATGCCAGTCCATGTCACATGCAACTATGGGACCATCTGTAAATTATGTTAAATTAATCGAACGCCTCAACATGCATCAGTTAAATGACCTAAGAACTGCATTCGACACACTATAATTTAGATCATGACAGTTTTACTAGAGATGCATGTTTGTAAGGTAGCATATTACTCGACTTACAGGCTCATAGCATGGCACTTGGTGACGTGCTATGGGCTTGTAGATCTGATTTTTTTTTTTTTTTTCCCCCGCCCCTTTTTCCCCCCAAGTCAAACTTGAAATGAATGGTTAAAAGTGGTTAAATGCTGATATGCGCTCCCGTTCAACACTTCAAACCTGTCAGCCTGTCCACATCGCATGCGTACACACTGTTCTAGTGTCAGGTCTTCCTTCACCTCTATTCTTTGCTTTTAATAAAGTTATTTGTTTTTTGTAGTCTGAGTTTTTAATCGCATTTTATTTTTTTAAAGTATTTTCTCCCTTTCCTATCTATTGCCCCAGTTCTCCTTTGTGTGTACAGATGTGATGTGGAGGTTATGCAATTTGTCTGGTATCATTATGGTAGCATGTAGCCTGCTTAATGTTATGTTTAAGTCTAGAAGGAGCGATTCTATGCAATCACATCGCTGCTGGTAGTGTTATCTGGCAATGTGATGGTTAAGCCGGCAATGCCGATGCTGTGATTGCATACACTCCTTCTGGCAAACTAACAGAGGATGCAAATGATGACTCTGTCATTTGATCCTTGGTTAGTGTTGTGATTTAGTGGCTGATATTGACGGTAAGTGAGCGTAGTTTATTGTCTTTAGCTGTTGGAAAGAAACCTTGCATCTCCATAGACTTCCACATTTTTTTTATAAATGAATTGTGTTGCTTCACTTTTTTTGCTCAGTAAAATAACTCTTTGGGACATACAAGGTTTCTTGCCGACCTTCACCTTTTCTCTCTATTCTTTGCTTTAATAAAGTTATTTGTTCTTGTTGTCTCAGACTCTCTTGATCGCATTTTAATTATTCGATTTTTAGTAATTTATTTCCTCTTTCTTTCCTTTTCACTAGTTCTAGTGTTTGTGGTGCGTCAATCGGGTTGCGTCTTGCTTATTTTTTCAGTTGCGTTGCGCCATTTACACATAAATCACGTGAGTTCACGTCAGACATGAACACAGGCCCGGTGTCTGACGTGCATTTATGTGATTATTTCATAGCTTGTCATTCAGTCGCCGTCGTCTTATTCAGGCAGGTAGATGCTGTTAAAGGGAATTGCAACCATTTTCAACATTTTACTGTCGGCAATATACGACGATGAAAATGGGTGGAATTCACCTTAAGTTGAGAACCAACAGTGATGTAGGCGCATTGTTAACGCTCTTGTAATGTTGTGTATGGTGTTTACTAATGTTCATAGTGTTGTAATGTTGTGTATGGTGTTTACTAATGTTCATGGTCTTGTAATGTTGTGTATGGTGTTTACTAATGTTCATAGTGTTGCTGGCATACTGTGGCAAAGTTGCTTTTGTGTTGTCTTTTTAGTAGATTTGTGCCCAACCGTTAAGTTATCTAATTAAATTAATTTCTTAAATTCAATACTGTAAATTGTGACATTTTTTCTTTTTATACTAACCACTCCACAAAAACATTAAGGCCAACTGCTTGGACAGAGACAAGGAAAACTAATTTATTTTGTTTGTGTTCATGAAGTGCTCAAAATGCTTGAAGTGAAAAGTGCAGCAGTAAACATCTAGGTTATAGGACCATTGTTGGTGTTTATATCAGATCTAATTTGCAACTAAGGTTTCAGCATGTAATCCCACATAACATATGAACACAGGCCCGGTATGTTATGTGTGTTTATGTGGTTTGTGGATTCATCATCGGCCTGCATCACATAAACACAGGGTTAGGTTAGGGTTAGGTATGTGATGTAGGTTGAGATGTTTCTTTTATAATGTGAGAGTGAACTTATGTGCTGACATTTGCAGCTAAAACATCAAGGAGACATTGGCGATGGACCTATGACCCAAACGTTTGCTGCTGCACTCTTCACTTGTAGCACTTTGTCGCACTTTATGAACACAAGAAAATAAACTATTTTCTTAGTTTATGCCTGAGGAGTTTACCTTAAGGTATTTGTGGTGAATGATGGCGATATTTATGTCTTTTATACTTAAAGGTATAAACATCACTATCGTTCATGGACTTGTTAATGATTCAATTTTAATTTTGTTTCTTGATTCTGTATATATTTTGTAAATGGTAAATGTAATTACATGTTTCCTGTAATGTAAATTGTGAAATGACTTTGCAGTTTTGTTGTCGGGGAGGTTGAAATGTCAATCAATGTGATTGATTTTTGGACCTGTAAATTACAACAAAACAAACTATGGCACTTGTGTGGGACTTCTGGTTTACCGGAACGGGGTTCGATTCCCTGCAGTGCCCTGCTCAATGTTGTATTTGCACGGTCTCTTTATTTTTGACTCATTATTTTGCATAGATGACCCCCCAGATCCTTTACTTCATTTTACTATAGGTACCAAGTCTATTAAGAGACTGTAGCATATTTGTTTTTAAATGGGAATAATTATGTACTATAAATAATACTGTTGCAGGAAATGGAGAAGTGAGGCATGTCTGTTATTTCACTTTGAGTGGTGCCTAACCACTTTATGTAGCAACGTGTGTCCATTCCAGCGTGAGAAGCTGCAACCCTGCCATGTTGTCCAAAGTGTTTGCCGCACATACGAGTATTATGCCAAATCAACCAGAAAGCTCAGGATTCATGTTCTATAATTTTGCTAAGAGATCTGTTTAGTGTAACTGATCAGCACATTAAATTTCCCCACTTGAATGGAAGATCACAAAACTGACATTGAACGATTTCTTAAACTCTAAGGGCAAAAGTTACAAGACTTGATGGTAAGGTTTATAATTTCTAGAATTAATTAACTTAGATTTGTATTGGTCTGCCTCATGGTGGTGCTATAACGACCCACTTTACATTTAGCCTATAACTCTTACAGTTTACTGTAAGTCAAAATTATTTTCCCTGCATTTCTTGGGTCATGCATCATCTCCTCATATAGGCCACACCATTTGGAACAGGATAGATTTCATGCCATTTTTTTCCTAAATATACCAAATGTAGACCAAATCTCTCAATGAATGTTCTACATGATCTCTGGCCCGATCCTTACACCCTTCACATGGGAGACATATTATCTTTGACAAAAGCAGTGACCAAATTTTTTACTCTGAACACAGATCATTTTTCAGGGTAGATCAGGGTCCAGAGATGGAATGTTTTTAGTTTGCAAAAAGCATTGTACCATGTGGAAAGTACTGGAGGAGGCGACGCTTGGCATTTGTAAAAGCGGCACCTGTGCTAAGTTGAAAATCCTCAAACATCGAAAAACGACAAACCCTAACATGTTGTCCGACACCATAGGACAGAGGTGGAATCTTTTTATAATCCTCATGGGGGCTGCGCGCGCACACACCTCGCTTCTCTGCATGTTATGTAATGCAAAACAAAAGTTGTCTTGATTGTATTGGTATAACCTACTGTTGTATTGGCTTGGTTGGAGGAGGTTTCATTGTGAACGTATAGGAACAACACCTATACACTATACCTTGTAGGTACACAAAAGCCACCTCCATTAGCATTTGTATACCTGATGGCCCTGTTGCGCCCAGCCGACCATCAGCCACTTCCCTAATCCTGACCCCGAAACTTTTTTTTTTCCCCCATGATTTTTCAAAATCAAAAAATGACATGAATATTGTGGTTTGTCAAGAAGGAGGGGGTAGAGAATAGCATAGATGTAGACAAAATACTTTAAGAACAGGCTGACTGTACGCTCAACTCAATTATTTTAACTGTAGCCAGGACTGAAGTAATTCATTTAGATAATAGAAGACTTAAAAGAAAATGAAAATAAGGCGCATATGGACCACGGGCGAAAGGCGGGCATACTAGTGATGCGCGGTCCGGCTTTTTTTTCATAAACTGTCCCGCCAAGGGTGCCAGCCCGTCCGCAGCAACCCGACTTGAAACATTTTAATAAACGGCCTGACCTGCAGCCCGCAAAAGCAAGATAATGAAGTGCAGGAATATCTTATTTTAAACACAAGGAAATGACCCAACCTGAAGTCTACCCTGTGGCCCAAATGAGCTGGTTATCAAGGTAAAATGAGCAGTTGGAGAGAATCATTGATGTAGTTACTTGTAGTTATTTTACTTGAATCTTGACATGACATTCTGTTGTCTTCACTCACTTGGGTGTGTGTAGACTGCTGCAGCCACGTAGCTCTCCACTCCAGATGAATGAACAGCCACTCTACAAGCTCACAATGCATTGTGAGCTTGTAGATCTGCATTAATTCTCTGTGCGCGCTGTGCATGGCCATGCACGCCTTTCATTTAAGATTGTGTGCAGTTGCACTCATTCCACTGGTGGCCGGCCACATCTCCACAGTGTTGCCAACTTGGCGGATTTGTCGCTATATTTAGCGCTTATCGCCAAAATTAGTGAAAAACTCCTGGCGGAAAATCTAGTGCTTTTTGGCTGGTGAGTTGGGGTGAAACTGATTGACAGGCAACTCTGGGGAGCCGGGATTTAAACCGCAACCTTGCAGTTACCATCCGGTGACTCTACCTGAGTCACTGCTGCCCTCAGGGTTATAGTTTCAGCAGGAGTAGACACAGGAGAGCAGATAGTTACACAATGATTTGTTTTTTACTCGTCCTTTTTGGGAGGGGGCCCGCCCCCGCCCGTAGCCCAAAACCTTAAAGATGGAGTGCCATGAATTTTTTTCTACCCTAAAACATGATCATCAGGCATTAATGTTATATGAAAAGTAAGATTTTTCCCCCCCAAAAGTGTACAGTGTTTGTTAAACTGTTATTTTTATGATTCCACCCTACCAGTTCATTAAGTATGCCTGGTTTGCCTGGTGGGTGGTGATGGGTGGAGATCCACCTGAACTGAAGCCACACCCACAGTTTTAGTTGCATGATAAAGGGGGAGGAGTTAGGGGAGCGGCTGAGCATGTGATGTCACTATATTGAAGTTTTTTTCATTGGCACATTTGGCTGGAAAGGTTTCAGCCCCAGGAAGAAACCTAAATACAAAGGGAAGTCATCATTGCACAAAACACACAAGGGGTCTATTTTACATACTGTCACCTCTCTTAAACATGTACAAAATTGGACAAAAAATAGGCCAACAGGCCAAATTGACTGGAGTTCTATGTAAATGAATATGCATTGCATTAGCCCCCCCTCGAAATCGCCAGTACCCCTATAGCACCCCCAGTCACAATTTTCTGGAGCCGTGGCTGCACCAGTTAGAGAACTCTGTTCTCCACCGGTAAACTATACCCAACGTACCGGAGCAGCACCCAAGTAGATGGGATAGAAGAAGTTGAGATCAGGCAGCTGGATGTTGGTCAGATGGTTGAAGTTTATTCAGCACAGCATCCAAGCAGGCATACAGCAAGACCACCAAGATGGAGCTTGTTGGCCACACCAAGCGACTGCCCAGACTGAACCAAGACTGATGCAATTGGCTTTGGCTAATCAGAAGTAACACCCTGGTTTCAGACT